>OZ010583.1:38427205-38442205 GCA_963932145.1 Acanthosepion lycidas | reverse complement strand
AATTGTATAAAAAAATCTAAATAAAAACACCCTGTCTGTCATATTCAATGAAATGTGCATGAAAGATGGATTGCTTCCTAAATACACCTATATATATATATATATATATATATATATATATATATATATATATATATATATATATATATATATATATATATATATATATATATATATACATATATACAGGGTGTATCAAAAATAGCATTACAAACTTTGGAAGAGGGCTTCTCACAGCAAAACAAGGACAAAGTCTATATAAGCATACGTCCGCAAATCCTTCGTTTTTGAGCTTTTAAATTTAAAGCCATGTGTCATTCGTTTATGTTTGTGGTTAGTCTGTCTTCAACGTTTAATATGTGTAATAGTGAGCTGAGTACGAAGTGTTCCGTTTAACAATGGCAGGATATTCATATTGTGAATAGGCAGATATGATTTTTACATACGGCCGCGCGAATGGTAATGGACGCGAAACTGCACTGCGGTATCAGATTGTGTTTGCAGACTGAAGGCAGCCAAGTCATTCGACATTTGCTGCTGTTTATCGTCGCATTGCTGAGACAGGATCGGTTACGTCACAAATTATGCATCGAGGAAGGCCGAGATCTAATCGTACACCTGACCACGAAGAACACCTTCCACGGGCTATCGACACACGTCAAGTGTTCCAAGAATGTCGTACATCACATAGTACCGCATGGAAGGTACTTCAAGATCAGATCCTGTATCCGTATCATTTGCAACGTGTGGAGGGTCTTTCGCCATCTGATCACCCACCAGAACTATTGCCGGTGGTTTATTGCACAAACTACCGATCCATTGTTTGTCTTTTCAGTCTTGTTTACGGATGAGGCAACATTTGGAAGAAATAGAAGAACAAATTTACACAGCAAGCATTTGTGGCCAGATCAGAATTCCCATGGTACAATACAGGATAGGCTCCAGGATCAGTTTATGATTAATGTGTGGGTTGGAACTGTAGGTGACTATCTGGTAGGTCCATATATTCTCCCAGTACCGTTTTAGGGGAGCAATCTACAGGGACTTTATTTCGAAAGCACATACAGACATGATAGAGGATATACCTCTGCTAATACGAAGACGAATGTGGGGCAGGCGTGATGGGGCTCCAGCATATTTTAGTTACACTGTTATCAGTGCACTGGCTGATATCTACTATGAAAGATAGATAGCTAGGGAAAGACCGGTTTCATAGCCTGCAAGTTCCCCGATATCAATCCTTTGTTATTTTTATCCGTGGAGTCGCCTAAAACAATTGGTTTATGTAGCAGATATTAATAATGCAGATACGCTTCAACGTGCCATGGAGGCCTGCGAAACAATTCGACACCGATTGGGAGTATTTGAAAGGGTCCGCCAGTCAATGATCAGTCGAGTAGGCGTTCCGTTTATTTATTATGATCCGTGTGAGTAGAAAAAAGCGGAGGACATTTTGAAAATTTTTCATCAGTTTTTTGGACATATGTTTATATGGACATTTTATCTTGTTTTGGTATCAAGAACCCTCCCTCAAAGTTTGTAAAAATATATTTTGGATTGTCGATTGGATTGTACATTTAATAGCGTCTAGGATAAACTTTAAACTTATTAACTTAAAATGAAGGATTTTTGCATTGGTTTTTTGGACTTTTGTCCTTGATTTGACGTGATGAAGCCGCCCCCAACGTTTGTTGAAGGATTTTTGATACACCATATATATATATATATATATATATATATATATATATATATATATATATATATATATATAGGTATAGGGTTAGGTAAATGAAATAATAAGATATTAGCAACTGTATACGCTCGTGCAGGCGTGCCTATACAGCTAAGCAAATAAATAATTACCAAATTTAGCCAAGAGGTGTAGACATAATAGTGCACAATGTGATTAGACAGACCTAAGAAATATATGTTAATGAATACACATATACCTACGTTTGATGTGCGACTTAAGTTTCGTTGGCTACTCAACTCGTCAGGCACAATATATATATATATATATATATATATATATATATATATATATATATATATATATATATATAACTAGGAAAAACACATTGTCTGGAATAAATTTATTTCGATGAATATGAGCATATTCATCTTATCAAACCGACAACATTATATGAAATGGAATCAATATATCCCAGACAGACAGACATACGAAGAAAAAAAGAAACAAGAAAAGAAATAGAAAATACAAAAGATAAGATGAAACAATTGCAAACATAAATAGACTTAGAAAAGTTTTCTTTGGAGGCTTACATTATGAAGAGAGAACAGAAAAAGAAAAGAGTTAATATAACGAGTATGGAAAGGTAAAGAGATAGGAAGGTTTAATTTAAATCAGAGTTACAACAATGTGTCAATTAAAGCCCACAATGGGTGGGGTTAAAATGGCGTCTTTTTAGACAGAATCATCATCATCACGTAATCATCATTTCATAATACGAACGATAATAATAAAAAAAATATGTAAAATAATTATAAGAAAAATATATAGTATAAATAAAATATATAGTATAAAACCTATATATACATATACACATAATCATTTACATGTAACAAAAAAAAATTTAAAAAATGCTCTGTATCATATATTGAGCTTTTATATTGAATAAAATCCTCCTTGGAATAATCCCTACCAGTTAAAAGTTTGGTATTATATATATATATATATATATATATATATATATATATATATATATATATATATATAATACCAAACTTTTAACTGGTAGGGATATATATATATATATATATATATATATATATATATATATATATAATACCAAACTTTTAACTGGTAGGGATATATATATATATATATATATATATATATATATTATTTTATGCCTGAGGAAACATATCGCTATGTGTTGAAATACGTCTGAAATTGTGTAGCGATCCTTACATGTTTTTGTTGTAATATCTTAAAATAAAAAATATTGCTCTACTATGTATTGAGCCCCATTTAAAATTAAATGTTATGAACGTTAGAATTGTATTCTACTCGTCCTCATCGTATATATATATATATATATATATATATATATATATGAAGAAAAAACAAACAAAAATTTGAATATGCAATTATGCTGTATTAATGTTAATATATATTAATACAGCATAATTGCATATTAAGATTTTTGTTTGTTTTTTCTGTATATTTTTCTTCATACTGTCGGATCTATATCCATATATTTGCTTATATATATATATATATATATATATATATATATATATATATATATAAAGCCAACATATTTGTTGACTTTAAACGTTGTTTTTCTTCGTGGATACTCGTATTTCAGTTGGCGTTAAAAGATTCTATAACAGGGAAATTTTAGCTTCAAATGCATGAAAATGATTACCCTTGAACGTTTGTTCATTCTTGGCCAATCGGTAAGGTACGCCTGGCTAAATCTGTAGCTTGCACTTCCATGAGGTTCAATTCTTGCCGATTGGTGCAAATTCTTTTTTATTAAGATTTCTCGATAATAAAAGCCATTAGGTGAAATTAAATAAATATACTGTTTATTAAATAAACGGAGCGCCTACTCAAATATCCACTAAAAATAACTTTTAACGTGATTATATATATATATATATATATATATATATATATATATATATATATATATATATCCTCCGATAACCAAATGCATTTCCTCCCACACAGTTTTGCTTTCTTTCATTTTAACCTGAGGAAACCAAAGAAAGCTGAATTCTGGCCGACCACAATTTAAGTTGTGATGCGTTTTCAAGTAATTATTTGCGAAATGTATTTTTAGACTTACAACATGATCAAGGAAGAAGTATTTTAGCTGTGGTCGGCCATAGTTCACCGGGAATATATATATATATATATATATATATATATATATATATATATATATGTATGTATATATATATATATATGAGAAAGAACAGATGGAGTAAAAATCCACAGCTCGTAGCATTTACTTCTTTTTAAAAATACTCAATACAAAGTAGAGCAAAATATTATTATAATTTTTTATTATAATGGATTGTGATAAAATATTTTACATTGTTACACAAAAGCTTTCATGTTTCAATGCTATGATTGTACTTCCTCAGGCGATGGTAGCTAACTTGTGATAAAGTGATTATTATAAACAAATCGTTACCTCTTGTCAAAGCATCAAACACTAATGATACCAACTTATGTAATTGTAGAAATCCTAACAACTGTCCATTACAAAATAGGAGTCAAACTGATTTCCATGTTTACCTAAGTACCATTTCATCTAGAGAAAATCCAACAGTTAAAAAAATTTTATATCGGCAGTACCAAAATTTTTTTAATACTAGGTGGCATCAACATATATTATCTTTCAACAACAAAGCGTACCGGAATAGGACGTCCTTTTCTAAATATTTTAGTACTTAAAAGAAATTAGCAAAAGCCCTACGGTAAAATAGATTATTTAAAAAAAAAACTAGAATTTGTAAATCTTTACATGATCTATGTTCCCTATCTTGACAAGTAAAATTACATATTATAAAGTTTGCTAGCAACAAAGCTCTGAGAATCTAAATAAATTAATTAAATGTGTTTTAGCGGTTTTTTCTATATTTTACCTTAAAATATAGGTAAAAAATGTTCATAAATAATTACGTATTATAATTTTATAGCCCTTATTTTTTTAGTATATAATGGTCCAGCCAATGTGGATAATTTATTTACTTGATTTATTCAACTTCAATATCGCCATGTTTCGCCGTCTATTCAGTATTATTAGCATCGTATATAAATGTTCCACATTTTTAATTATCTCAATTGGCCCATTTAAGAAGCTTCCTGAATTCAAAAAAAAAAAAAAAAATTAGATGTATTTCTGATAACTTTATGTCTACTTCAACAAATCAGAACATTACGCTTGGATACATCAATAGTATATTTGTCGCTGCCATGTTTACAAGGTTCGTTGGATGACATGTCCAAAGCGTCAACTTATCGTGACATGAAAAATATCCCATCCGCCTCCACCCTCTGCCCTTATCTTTCCATTTTTAGCTTAGATCTGAATTTTAATTGGTTATTCGAGGCATACCCACAAATATATTTTAATTCTGATCTCATACCTACCCTTTAACTTCCGAAAAGAGATAGCGATTTGTTTTTAAATTTCGCTAATAAATCATTTTTATCAAAAGTTACCTACCATCGCCTGAGGAACTACTACGATAGTATTCAAACATGAAATCTTTTGTATAGCGATGTAAAAAATCCATTATAATATATATATATATATATATATATATATATATATATACTTGACTTTCCCGTCGAATTCGACGAATGAAGCATAAGCAGATCTGTTCCTAGGAGCCGACGGCCCTGAGATTTGATTATAGTGGTGAAGGCTTTGTGCAGAACCATCCAAACTTTTTGAAAGGCCGAATACAGAGACCTGGTGCACTACGTGCCACAAACGACCCTCCGCAGGTTTTGAATACAGAGTTGTCCTTCCTCTAGACCAGCTGCCTTCCAAGGCTATAGAACCCAGTCTGTCTTGCTACTGGGCCATAGCTGTAGAGAGAAGAAGAAGATTCATACCATTACCAAGGGTATTAGAACGTGATTGTAATGGATTCGACAGAAATTCGAACTCGGCTCTTGGATTCTTCAATCCAAGCCACTATCCATAACCTCACCTTGCCTCCTCTCCCTTTATATATATATATATATATATATATATATATATATATAGAGAGAGAGAGAGAGAGAGAGAGAGAGAGAGAGAAAAGAGGTGGGTGAGAGAGAGCAAAATACCTATCAGGCCAAGATGAAAATTTGGGAAAATTATGGCAAATGCCTATAAGGCTAAAAAGCGAAACGCTACTCAACTATGCCGGGCCCTCAAAGTCCCACATAACGTAGCGAATAATTTAAATAATATAAGAAACTCCTCAGGGCGGATGCCACAAAGGTATATAGGAGAAAAAGGGTTCAGTGCCCATTAACTGGCAGAGCCTGAATATTTCTAAATAATTTCCGGGTAAACACTGGTTTTCAAGCAATCTTCAGGTGGTCGGCAACTGTTATTTGTGAAAATGTGCATTTTATACTCCTTTGGCAGGTTGTGTACCCTACTCTTTTTGAGTAGGTACACATCTACTTATCATCTCTCAGTTGCGTTTCTGTCTTTGGGCAGAGTGCGCTCAGGGGCGACTCCGTCAAAGGACAGAGTCGCAACTGAGGAAAATTATACTGAAGAGGTACCCAACCCTGGGGAACAGCAGCCCGGGGCCGCGCCCTCCCATTGCACCAGAGGGAGGGATTGGTACTCACTCCGAGGCCCGCGCAACCGACGGTTGAATTTTTGTTCCTGGCCCGGGTGCACGCGCTCAGGCTCCTCACATTAAACTGACCTTGCGTCACAACCTGACCTCGTGTGGGGTTGAGTAAATATCTACTCCTTTGGCAGGTTAAAGATCTTTTTGAGGGTAGTTGATGCTTACATACCAGACAAACAACAACCGAAGTCACTGAAGTGGGGAAAATTTTTAGTTGTGGTCGGCCACTGTTCACCGGAAATTTATTTAGAAATACATACATACATACATATGTGTGTGTGTGTGCGTGCGTGCGTGCATAAACATATATATATATGTGTGTGTGTGTGTGAGCGTATATGGCTGTGTGTGTATGTGTGCGTGTGAGTGCGTGTGTGTATGTATGTATGTATATTCAAATATAGAGAAAGAACAGTCAGATTAAGAATTCACAGTTCTTTAGCATCTACTGTTAAAAAGTGCTAATTACAACGTAGAACATAATATTTTAATAATATTTTTTATTTTAAAATATTTTACATGGCGACACGGAAATTTCTATGTTTAGGAACATTAAATTTGTTCCATTATCAAGCGATGTTATGTAACTTTGCCTAACATCGGAACAAAGCTAAAGTTCCGAAACAGAAATTTCCGTGTCACGATGTAAAAATATTTTAAAATAAAAATATTCTTAATATATATATATATATATATATATATATATATATATATATATATATATATATATATATATATATATATATATATATATATATATACATGAATAAAATCTTTTTATTCATTTTGTCTGTTCTGCAGTTATAATCTGTGAGTATTTACACACACACACATGCATACATATATATAAGTTTTATTTTTTTGCTAAGGATTTTAAATTTATTTTCTCCATATTTCGGAACATTTTCATAGCTTCTGATACATATTTATATATAAAATGTCCAATGTTTGAATAATTGCAACTTTTATAAGTTTATTTTATTGTTACCAAAGAATCTCGTTTTATCTGCTACGTCTGTTTCTTAATTCTTACGCATCACTCAGACTTTGGACAACTTACAAGAAATCTGTACCGAAAAGCAGGAAATAGTCTGAAATGAAGATCAAAAAAATTTAGCATAAAACTCTCTGTGGCTGTTAACCAATCAGATTGCTTCCCAAATATACCAAATATACTAAATATCTGTGTGTGTGGGGGGGGAGGGTGATTCCTCCCCAAGTTCTCTAATACAGCATGCTGAAGAAATACCTCCCAAATAGTGGCAAGACATTAGTGGAAATATTCTCTTCATCTAGGTAATGTATCACCATTATGTGTGTGTTTCTAATATATATATATATATATATATATATATATATATATATATATATATATATATATATATATATACAGGGTACCATTATGTAGGTGTTTCTAAGATATATATATATATATATATATATATATATATATATATATATACAGGGTACCATTATGTACGTGTTTCTAAGATATATATATATATATATATATATATATATATATACAGGGTACCATTATGTACGTGTTTCTAAGATATATATATATATATATATATATATATATATAAAGGGTACCATTATGTAGGTTTTTCTGAGATATATATATACAGCGTACGATTGATCAACTGTTGTCTAAATGACACAGAAATGAAAATAACACTGACATCGCATTTATTTACCAAAATTACACAAAAATATCTGGAAATACTACAGAGTAAATTGATTCAATAAAATCGCCATTGGCTTCAACAATAGCCTCTAGAATCGGAATCTCCTGCAACTCTTCTGGATGATGATCTTGTTTAAATTGATAAATGCTTCCATAATATTTGCCTTTAGTGCGTCTTTAGTGTTACAAGGCGTTTTGTTGGTCTGTCGCTCAACTGCGGCCCATGTATAATAATCAAGGCTGCTGCAATCTAGGGAGTTAGGCATAGTTGGGAGGTATTTCCGTATATATATATATATATATATATATATATATATATATATATATATATATATATATATAATAGGTGCTAGGTCATCTAAATTGCGCAAAAATGTAAATAACACTGACATCACATTTTAACAGATATATTTACTAAATTACATAGAATATCTTGTAGAGTAAATTTAGTCAATAACTTTAGCTTCAATCACGGCCTCCAGAAGACTTCGGAATCTCCAGCAACTCTCCTTAATGGTCTCCTTGTTTAACTTGGTGAATACTGCCATAATTCTTGCCTTCTTTGGTGTTATAAGGAGTTTTGTTGGTCTCTCGCTCAACTGCGTCCCACAAATAATAATCAAGGGTGCTGCAGTCTAGTGAGTGGCCAGATTTAAGTGGTGATGTGGTCGCAGAAATTGTCTGCGGTCTGGCAGCCATGACTGGCTTCTCCTGCTTGTGTGACATGGTGCAGAGTGTCAGTGACAGACATAGGGTCTTTATTTATCCTCTTGACCCATGACAGCACTACTTCCTCAAGGCACTTGATGTGGGACTCTGTGTTAAGTTTGAGGCCGTCACCATCAAAATGGGGAGTTTTCCAGCTGTCGTACCTTCTTAATCACCATCAGACTCATCCAACTCTTTCCAAATACTCTCCTCAGATTGACACCCAAACACCCTGAAATGCTCGTACTGGAGCTTCCAGCGTGGATGACAAGCAATACATCATGTCATTTCCAAATTTCTGGCGGAGTGAATTGCCTCATGCTTCAGACAGTGTCTAACTTACCTTACTATACTGTGCAGCCGACAAAATCAAAAACAAACAACGCGCATGCGCGAAATTAAAAATATAAGATAGCGACAATTTAACCATCGCACACTGTATGGGTTGTATTTCTGCAACGCCCACTCTATATTATATATAAAACAATTTGCAGATGAATCGTCGTTATCAGAAAAATAATTTTAATTCTATCGTTATGCTAATTAGAATTTAACTAATTCCAGTTCATTTTTTAATGTTTCAAATATCCCACATCGTTTTAGAACTAATTTAGTAAGAACAAAGGATAAACTGGAATTGCTCGGTCCTATATAAATCGTAGGGGACTCAAAACTCATGGAATATTTAATGCATCTTCGTCCGAATAAAGTACATTTATTTTTTTCCCAGGTCAACAATCTGATCATGAACGTTTCAATGCCACACAAGTGCATTGAGTGCGTTGTTTAATTTTAATGTACTTTGTCTGTTCGTATTTTCGTTTCTTTAAATCTTGGGATGTTTCACCGTGGTAGTAGTAATGTCTTATTTATGTTCTATTTGTTAAACAGCTGTTTCTGATGTTAAAGGAACTCATCTAAATTTACATTTACGCATGTAAACAATTCAGCTGTATTCACATATGCACACGCACACATACGTATGACGTGACAAGGATTCATTTAAACAAGATTTGTTTAATTCAACCGCCAAGGTCTGTTTTGCTTCTTTGTGTGTGTGTGTTTAATTTTTCTAATTTTCGAACAAGTTTTAGAACGCATCTAAATTAAACCCGTGGTCACAAGCATGAACAGAGAGGGAACAAAAGCCAAAAACGTTAAATTTGGACGGTTCTTCGAAGATTGTGATTTTGATATGCATATATATATATATATATATATATATATATATATATATATATATATATATATATATATATATATATTGAGGAAATTGTAAGACAAATTAGAAAAAGTTAGGGATTCATTGGACTTGTTTTGTTGACGTTGTTGTAACTACACATGCGCATGAACGAGAGACACTGGTAGATTCAAAATTTTTTTAAATAATTTAAAAAAATTATTTTTGCAATCTAACCAAATTCACCTATATTCTTTTTTCTTTTTCTTTCCATCATTTTTGTTTTTAAATATACGACATTTTGATAACAGAAAATCTGCCCATAATGATGATATGTTGTAAGAAGCTGGACGTAAATTTACTGTAGCTGAATCAGCGATTAAATAACTTTTCATTTTCATCTTAGTGAATTATTTTCTCTTTTAATTAGAACAGCATTTCTTATGCTAAAATTGTGGTCAATTTGGTTACAGTGAACAACCGATGAGTTTCGTTTGTTGCTTTTTTAAATGTCATTTTTCGACTCGAAAAGGACCTCCCATGGGTTGTGAACTGGGGTAGTAATTGGCTGGTTAACTTTAACGCCTCCAAAATAAAACTGCTCTCTATTAATCACCACAGAGATCCTTCCCTGCTCCCCCCATTAGAATGTCTGACGATCAACTTCCCGAGAGCACCTCTCTACGGCTGCTCGGTCACACCTTGTCTACTGACCTGAGATGGAATAAATACATTGAGTCAATTGCTTCGTCCACCGCAAGGAAAATTGACTCCCTGTGCCGCGCCAGGAAATTTTTCTCCGCGGAATCGATCCTTCAAATCTACAAGTCAACCATTCGCCCTTGCATGGAGTATTGCTGCCATATATGGTCTGTAGCCCCTACTGTTTGCCTCGGGGTTCTTGATAAGATTCAGAGACGAATATGTAACATAATTGGCCCTGATCTAGCATCTCGCCTGCAGTCGCTCTCTCACAGATGCGCCGTCGCATCTCTCTGTCATTTTTACAAATACTTTCACGGTAATTGCTCTGATGAGCTGCTTTCTCTGGTTCCCAGACTTCATGAATTCGCTTTTACCCTTTCACTGTTGAAACTGTTAAATGTAGCCGCCTCTTCTACTCCAATAGCTTCATATCTCGCATCTCTCGCCTGTGGAACCCCCCTTCCCTATTCCTGTTTCCCTGATAGATATAATCTCCAACTATTCAAATGTAATGTCAATCGACATCTCCAGTTGCCTTGATCTATCCACTATCCTTCTCCTCATTCTTTCCTCTATCACTCCTATCTGCTCTCGCTCCAAATCTTCTGTAACCCCTTGCGTGCTAGTGGCTTCCCGCCTTGCTAGGGGTGAAATGCTTAAAAAAAATATAGTCTTTTGTTTAAACTCCTTGAGGTTTCTCCAATATATTCTTTATGGCAATAGTTTCGGTTAATAGAATAAATTCCTCTTTCAAGTTTTGGTTTGTTGTTTTCCTTTGTATTTAGTTGTAAGAAATTTCATGTTGAATTTAGACAAATTTTCTTCGTTTGTAGTTGTGATAGAATTAATGGGTAGGATAATATTTTTTTTTATTTGATGCGTGTAGTATATTTGCATTTTCGACAAATATTTTTTGTATTATGAAGGTGAACAAGAATGTGTTTATATCTATATATTAAAAAGAATAGACATCTTATAACTGTTAAACGCATTTATCGTTTTCTTCAAAATGTGAATCGCTTTGCACAAATGAATTGTAAGACAAAATGGAAAAAAAATATTTGTAACGCATCTCATCCGTTAGGGCTTAATCGGACCGGATTTGTTGACGTTGTCCCTACACATGTGCATGAACGAGAGATACTGGTAGATTCAATATTTTTAAAAATAATTTTTAAAAGAATTATTTTTGCAATCTAGCCAAATTCATCTATATTCTTTATTTTCTTTTTCTTTCCATCATTTTTGTTTTTAAATATCCCACATTTTGATAACAGAAAATGACGATATGTTGTAAGAACCTGGACATAAATTTACTGTAGCTGAATTAGCGATTAAAGAACTTTCTAGACATTTTCATCTTAGTGAATTATTTTCTCTTTTAATTAGAACAGCATTTCTTATGCCAAAATTTTGGCCAGTTTCGTTACGGGGAACGACCGATGAGTTTTGTGTTTTTTTTTTTAAATGTCACTTTTGTGTTCCTGGAATCTTTTGTTTAAAATTCTGTTTCCTCATCCCTCACTTCTCTTAATTCTCTTGTGTATATTGGACACACACATAGATCCTTCTAAAGAAGCAGTGGCACTGAAGATCGCATCGGATAGCGACACTGACAGTAACCATGCTGTGTTGATTCCTATGTCGAAACTATCTTTCTCTCAATCTCTCTGTCTCTTTACTCACCTCCCTTTCCCCAATATTACATATACATCTTTCTCCCCACCCTCGTCCACAAAGTTAAATCTGTATAGTTACATAAATTTAGTTTTTTTATGCCTGGAGAAATCTTTTCTATTACGAGGTCTAAAGAGTTGAGGTCAATTTTCTAACCTTAACGAAATAAATATCACCTGATAGCATTTTAAGGGTTCGTGATTTTATAATAATAATTATTGGTCTGTCTCTGACACAGAGCTCTGCCTGGATCTATATCATTTTAGAAATGTCCATACTGATTACTAATATTATCATTATATATGTATATACACTGGTGAAAATAAGTTTAAGACCGATGGTTAAAGTTTTATTAATTTCAGAATATGTTTTTTCATAAAACAATATAAATTATTATTATGGTGTACGCTTTATACAGAATTTATTTCTCTTTCGAATGATGTAAAAAGTGTATATTTTTCTACAACTTGAAAAAATTTTAATGCTGCATTTTAAATTATCCAAATTTACCAGCAAAATAAGTTTAAGACCACATGGGTATTATTATATTTAAAGCAAAAAGTTATAGTCAAAATGAGCAAAAAAAAAACAACAAACAAACAAAATATTTATCAATATTTTGTGCCGTAACCTTTATTATTAATTACAGATTCACATCACCAAGGCATCAAGTTTGATAAGTGGGCACAAAAATCATTTGGAATGCTAAAACATATTTGCTTAAAATAATCTTATAATAGGGCTAAATTAGGTTTTTTAGCGTGAACTCTTTTAGAGATATAATTCCATAAATTTTCAATCAGATTAAGACCCAGATTCTGTGGAGGCCATTTAATGACATCCATATTATGGTGATCAAAAAATTGCATTACTTTTTGGCTTTGTGAATGGGGCTATTATCTTCTTGATAAATAGCTCCAAATGGCATTTGGGCAGTCAAATATGGCAGAACATGTTCCTTAACTAGCTTCATATAGCCTAAACTGTTTTTTCCCTCAACTTTAACAAACCAATACCAAAGTGACTGAACACACCCAACACCATTACAACGTGGCCTTCCGCTTGCGCCATCTTTTTGCTACATTTAGGATAGAATTCCTCAGTTGGGCAGCGACTGTGACTCGTCACTCGAAAGAACTCTACACAAGTTGTCGGCCAATCATTGAATGTAACTTTTTACGAAATTTAGCCATTTCATTTGATTCCTCTCTGAAATAATTGGCTTTTTTTCTAGCAATGCGCCCGAATAATCCAAATTCTATTAGAGAGATTTGGAAAGTTTGCGGCGTAAAACTAACGCCAGTCTTACCAGACAATTGGCTGCAAATCTCTACGGCCGTCAATATACGGTTAGCCTCGGAAAGCCTATAAATTCGTCTATCTAGTTGTGCTGTTTTTTCCTTGGGGCTCTCGATCTGTATCTATCCTTATATTGTCCAGTATCTTGGTAAGGCTTCCAAGCCTGAACACAAACCATTTTTCCTGCACTTTAATTGCTTGTTTATATTCATAAAGGAAACCTTTTGTTGATGAAGTCACACTATTTTTTATCTAGTCACTCGGTTCAGACTACGACGAATTAATTGTATAACAATGCACAGTTATTACACTATATAATCCATTAATGTACAGCCATGTGACTACCCATATAGAAAATAATTTGCATAATATTCATCCGGTCTTAAATTTATTTTGCCGGCAAATTTGGATAAGTTAAATTAATCTAGCATTAAAATTTTTAGAAATTTTCTAGAAAAATATACAATTTTTACATCATTCGAAACAGAAGTAAATTCTGCATAAAGCGTACAGAATAAAACAAATTTATATTGTTTTATTAGAAACATATTCTCAAATGAATAAAACTTTAACCATCGGTCTTAAACTTATTTTTCCAGTATATATATATATATATATATATATATATATATATATATATATATATATATATATATATATATATATATATATATGTTAGGTTGGTGCAAAAATAATGTCGTTTTCTCACAGTAACATATGTGAGAAAACGACATTATTTTTGCACCAAACTAATATATATATATATATATATATATATATATATATATATATATATATATATATATATATATATATATATATTGAGAGAGTGAGAGCAAGAGAGGTAAAATAAGGGTTGTTGTAAAAGTCCTTCTAACTCTTTATGCATAGAAATGCATAGCATCGTCATTGGGCCATCCATTTTCATTTCTTTTTATATACCACCTTTCAGCTAAATTTTGCATTCCGCCATAAAAGAAAGATTTCCTTTTTACTCAGTAAATACTTCGAGGTATTTTTTAATATATTCACTACATTCAATTACGCGCAAATACTCACAGGAATGGTTTGAATCCATCTCTTCTCCCCCAGCTATGTGGTAAATTGTAGGACTTGTATTTAGAAAAACAATACAATATTCACTCACAAAAAAGAATTATTCTTACAATGCCCCCGCCCCAATGTTTCAGCTTAAAATAACCCACAAATAGTTAAAACGAAAACAAATACGTCAAACAATCAATATTTTCAATTTTAGGAATCCCTATCCAGACATCTGTAGGAACCGCTGACTAGACATTTGCGCATACTCGCCATAGTTGGTTTCACAAACGGCAAAGATATCTGGCGACCGTACCATGAGAAAAGATTCTACTCTGCAGAAGTTGGAATGGGTAGA
>OZ010583.1:38412205-38422205 GCA_963932145.1 Acanthosepion lycidas | reverse complement strand
ATGAATCATTTGAAAGAAAGAAAAAAAAATAAGCAAAGGTAAATGAAACATTTGAAAGAAAGAAAAGTAAACGAAACACGAAAACGGAAGAAAAAAAGAAAGAAAGAAAGACAACAGAAAGGTAAATGAAATACCAGAAAAAAGAAAGAAAGAATTCAAATAAATGAAATACTAGAAAGAAAGAAAGAAAGAAGGAATATGAAAGATCAAAAAGAAAAAAAGAATGAAAGATAGTTAAATGAAACAAAAAGAAGACTGAAAGAAAGAAGCAAGCAAACAAATGTAAATAAAACATCTGAAAGAAAGAAAGAACGAAAGATAAGTTAATGAAACACAAGAAAGTGAGAAAAAAGGAAAAAAAAACAAAAGTAAATTAAACAGAAAGAAAGAAACAAAGGAACAAAGAATGAAAGAGAGAAAGAAAGAAAGAACGAATGAAAGAAAGAAAGAAAGAAAAAAAGAAAGAAAAGTAAAGGAAACTAAAAAGAGAGAAACGAAACGTAAGTGAAACTCTAGAAAATAAGAAAGAAAGAAAAAAGAAAACAAAAATAAAAGAAAGAAAGAAAGAAAAGAAAAGAAAGAAAGAAAAAAAGAAAGAATGCGTATTCGTCTAAGTGAAAAGCAAGAGAGTAGAAATACTCTTGAGAAGATTCGAGGTCCTATTGAAAGGCAATCTCGATTGTCAGAATAAATGGCGTGTGCTGTCGCGTTGATGAGGAAAAGATCGAAGAATCGATACACGGTGAGAAAGTATCAAGGGGTAGCGAAGAAGGTGGGGGCCTGTGGCATTCGGCCTGTTCATCGTTTCTAACCGTACAACAACAGAATGAGAACATCAAGTTTACACGGCACATCGACTGACTGGCAAAGGACGTCAGTCAAAGTGCGATGCCGCCATTGTTGGGACCGCGTTTCTCGATCGACAAAGGAAAAGACACGCCGAAACTGGCGTTGTTCGCTTCGTCGTGTTTCCTTGTTCTTCTTCCCTAAATAATCACTGGGTTCTGCTGCCCCAATCCCGCTGTCGAACAACGTTTCTCAACAATTTCACCCCTGTGTAGCTCGTGAAATAGTTCTCATGTCTCAGGAGACACCTGCTCAAAAGATTATTATCTACCATTATTAATATCTATCTATTTTATATATATATATTTTTTTTTTCTCTTTATCGGAGTTCACGTTGTAAACATAATAAACGCGCATGCGTCCTGTACCCAAGTGGATGCGTCCTGTACTCAAGTGAGTGCCTCCTCTACTCGAGTAAATCACTCAACGAGAGAAAGAAAGAAAGAAAAAATGCCCGAATCCGCCATGTATAGGTCCTGCCCACTAACCAGTGAAGGTGTTTTTTTTATTGATGCCATACATACATTACCTTCCCTATGATAGTTATAATTTTAAATAATATACGAGGTTGAAGCCTTTATTATGATAACCAAGGGATTTCTAACAATATGCCGAAAGAGACAATTGAAATTTCTAGGACACATAATGAGGAAAGAGAACTTTAGAAATTTTGGCACTCACAAGACATATCAGAGACAAGGGACAAAGGGAAACTGCGCATAACATACCTAAGAAGCAGGTGTAGCGATTTTCCAAGCGTAGTGGGGCCACCCAGTGAGGATCGAACTCACTACTCAGTCGTAACTGTTCTAGCGAGACAAGCTTGCTAACCATTACACCACCTCGAGGTGCCCCTAACAAGCAGGTGTATACGGTTGGAATAGGTAGTAAAAAGACAAAATTTACTAAAAGGTAAAAATTACAGGAAATTTTGAAGAGCCATGATCACCCATGTCCTGAACGAACATAGCACGAACAATAATAATAATAATAATAATAATATACAATACTCAGCGATCAGAGTATATTAAAAAATATTCGAATGTTTCATATCCTTCCAAGTTTTGTCAGACGAACCGTCACTTCCAAACTGTAAGAGCTCGTGTCAGTCGTCTGAAATAGAAAATGTAGAGGTGACAAGTCTTTTGGTCCACCTTGCATGTGTTTTTTGTTTTTATCCCAGTTCGATCAGTTCCTTCCGCAGTTTTCTTCAGATACAGAACTCGTAAGTGAGAACTAGTTTCTTTCACAAAACAAACCGAAAACAAAACAAATGATAGCAAATATACTACCTGCTTCAGTTCATTCCACCAACGCATGACGCATATCCAGTGGCGTATTGCCCCTAAAACACATGCTATGGGCGCCACTTAAAGGTGAAAAAATCGTTCAGTTTTCCATGGCGTCACCCTCAAGTGGCGCCATAGAAAACGGAACGATTTGTAGAGTAATATTCAACAATTTGGCATTAAATTCTAAATCATCTGGTAACATTCGACACTGATAGACATTGTTCTTTTAATTTCGAGCTAAGAAATGGCCATTCATCTCAGGCCTAATTCCAAGCAAAATGAAACTGAAATGTAGACTTTGAAGACATGATTGACAACGGTGTAGCTTCCTCCGTTCCCTGCTCCTACCAGAATTCTCGCAGTATTCTTCTGTGGACATGAGAGATCTTGTCTCTTCACAACTTCCCATCCCTTGTGGTCCTTAGCAGTTTTTTTCCCTCCCTTTGCTTAGGCTCCCGTCTCCCGTTCCGCCGTCCATTCACACAAGCTCGTCGGGTAGGTGCCGCCCCTAACTCTCTTTCCCACCTTATACCCTGTGAGTGTTAAGTTTTCTAAGCCTTCCTTCCTCATTATGTGTCCAAGGAAGTTCAGCTCTTTTTTCCTGATTCTAAGTGTTCTTTTTTGTTGCTATTTTCTTTAAGACTTTTCCTTTGCTTGCCCGCTCCATCCATGGAATTCTCACTATCCTTCTGTAGAACCACATTTCTTTTGGCTCCAGTATATTTCTCATTCGTGGAGGGATTGTCCAGTATTCACTGACATATAAGAGGATGGATATCACATAGCAATCCAGCTCTTTTCTTTGTTTCTAATGATTTTTTTCTGTTTCTCAGCAGCTTGCTCAGTTTTTGGAATGCCTCTTTCTTTTGTACTTGCTTGATGATAACATCTTCAATTCGAAATTCACAACTTGGATTTTTCCTCTTGCAGTTGATGGTCAGTCCTTTTTTTTTTCTTTTGTTTACTCACTTTCTTTTCCTCGCAATCACCAGTGCAATACACATTACTAAAAAAAATATGTCTTTTGGTAGTGTCATTATTTTATTATAATGATGCTTGCTCCTCCTCCTTTGGTTTCTTAGTCATCACGTACGTCACGTCCTGTCAGTACCCTCATAAATAATGGACTATTCCGTTTTCATTGCATAGAAAGACGGAAAAGTCATAATAAGAACGCTGTTTGATTTCATTGAAGAAAGAAAGAAAGAAAGAAAGAAAGAAAGAAAGAAAGAAAGAAAGAAAGAAAGAAAGAAAGATGAAGATACAGATAGAAAATAAATAAAGAAAGAAAGAAAGAAAGAAAGAAGAGGAAGGTATGGAAAAGAAATAAAGATTAGGAACATAATAAAAAGAAAGAGCGGAAGAAGTGGAAGGTAGGGAAAAGAAAGAGAGAATAGAAAGAGAAGGAAAAGAAAGAAAGAAAGAAAGAAAGATGAAGATACAGACAGGAAATAAAGAACAAAGAAAGAAAGAAAGAAAGAAAGAAAGAAAGAAAGAAAGAAAGATAGGGAAAAGAAAGAAAGAAAGAAAGAAAGAAAGAAAGAAAGAAAGAAAGAAAGAAGAGGAAGGTAAGGAAAAGAAATAAAGATTAGGAACATAATAAAAAGAAAGAGCGGAAGAAGTGGAAGGTAGGAAAAAGAAAGAGAGAATAGAAAAAGAAAGAAAGAAAGAAAGAAAGAAAGATGAAGATACAGACAGGAAATAAAGAACAAAGAAAGAAATAAAGAAATAAAGAAAGAAAGAAAGAAAGAAAGAAAGAAAGAAAGAAAGAAGTAGGGAAAAGAAAGAAAGAACGAAAAAAAGAAAGAAAGAAAAAAGAAAGAAAAAAGAAGAGGAAGGTAAGGAAAAGAAATAAAGATTAGGAACATAATAAAAAGAAAGAGCGGAAGAAGTGGAAGGTAGGGAAAAGAAAGAGAGAATAGAAAGAGAAGGAAAAGAAAGAAAGAAAGAAAGAAAGATAAAGAAACAGACAGGAAAGAAAGTACAAAGAAAGAAAGAAAGAAAGATAGGGAAAAGAAAGAAAGAAAGAAAGAAGTAAGAAAGAAGAAAGAAAGAAAGAAAGAAAGAAAGAAAGAAAGAAAGAAAGAAGAGGAAGGTAAGGACAAGAAATAAAGATTAGGAACATAATAAAAAGAAAGAGCGAAAGAAGTGGAAGGTAGGGAAAAGAAAGAGGGAATAGAAAGAGAAGGAAAAGAAAGAAAGAAAGAAAGAAAGAAGATAAAAAAGAAAGAAAGATGAAGATACAGACAGGAAATAAAGAAGAAAGAAAGAAAGAAAGAAAGAAAGAAAGAAAGAACGAAAGAAAGACAGGGAAAAGAAAGAAAGAAAGAAAGAAAGAAAGAAAGAAAGAAGAGGAAGGTAAGGAAAAGAAATAAATATTAGGGACATAATAAAAAGAAAGAACGAAAGAAGTGGAAGGTACGGAAAAGAAAAAGAGAATAGAAAGATAAGGAAAAGAAAGAAAAAAAGAAAGAAAGAAAAAAAGAAAGAAAGAAAGAATCAAAGAAACAAACAAACAACGGAATGTATGGAAAAGAAATAAAGAATGCAAATATGAGAGTTGTGCAAATTTCACGGCTACTATTAGCAATTTCTCAATGAAAATTGTAAAACATTGTCGTGGAGAAGATTTCACAGAGCCTATCATTTGTTAACGATGTTCTTATGCTACTATCATTCTATCATAATTCTTTATTACTTTTCAATTAAAAATGTGAAGGTCAATTGAAGCCTATTTTCCTATACTCTGAGGTCATGGGCTTTAAGAGATTTTGCATTCGCGATAATTGTGTTAATATTATTTCTTAAAAGATTATGTTCATGCGGTACGATTATATAGTCAAAATTTAAATTCCTTTCAAATAAAAGACATCCTTCTTGTTTAGACGCCATAATTTCTTTAAAATAATAATAATAGTCTTGACTTGCATTATGAAACTCAGTTCTACTTTGCACTTTGCTCGGGTATCAGATGTTTAGACTGGGGCTCAACGTTAGTACTTTGCCATGGGCGCCACATTCCATGGATACGCCTCTGCATTCTAATTTATACCCACTGATTCTAATTTATACACGGGGTGTGCCCCAATTCCTTCCCTGCTGAGCAAAAAACAAAAAAAATAATAAGCACACAAAGTTGAAATCTGTACAAATACAGAATCCGCAAGAAAGATAGCTGACACATTTTCTAGCGGCATTTCCTGTCAATTATCTGAATTTCATCATAGATAGACTGATACGTGACTTTCTCTTTGAGATATGGTACGCTATAGTAAATTTTCTAGCTCCTCTTTGAACCGTTCCTTTCTTTACTTGAAATGCTGCAGGATGAATAAAATGAAACATCAGTAACGATAAAGAATTAACATCGAAATTTTTTTAGATTAGGAATTATCCATATTCCCTTCCTTTTTGGACTAGCATTCTCATCTTGGTTGTTATATTGACAACGCTTCGCTCTGTCCTGATTTAGTATTATTTATAGGGATTTTTGAGATGAGGAATTATTATTATCTGACTTTCTATTCGGACTAGCATTCTAACGGAATCCCTTAATCAATAGAATAGTTTCATCCTGCTTTCTACGGGAACGTAACTTCCTTCTACCATTTTTATTAGTATTTTCATGTTAATTGTTCTGATAAACTATCCTCTTTGCTTCCTAGACATTAAGAATTTAAATGCAATACTAGATCAGTAACAATGTTTCATCATTTTACAGTTGAATTAACTAGATGTAAGCGTAAGTTCTTTGCTGACAGTTTCTTTTCTCGCACTACTTGTCTGCGGAACTTGCTTTCCAGACGACACTTATCTTTAAAAATTTAAATGCAATGTCAATCGTTATCTGCTGTCATCTTTATTCCTCTTCATTTATATTACTCGCTCCTTAATAATGTTTTTTTTTTTACTCTTTTACACTCATTAACCCCTTGTGTCTTAGTGGCTTTATTGCATTGGTTGGAGTGAAATTATTACAAAAAATATAAACGTACATAATGTCCAAAACTGAACTGTTGAAAAAAATTATAGATATTTTGTACATAATTTTATACTTTCAGGGAAAAGACCATAAAATGTTACCGAAGTTATGGATTTTTCATATTCAAATTTAATTGAGTTGTGCACTGTGTTTAGGGTCTGCCCGTGTATACAAAGAATATATCATCGATATACTTGCATATAATACGCAGTGGCTACCAATGAGGGGAACATATGGGTCTCCTCAAATTTTCCCATCAATATTGTAGCATTATTTTTATATTTTTTGTGCTGTATTGATTCTCATTTTGCTATAAAAATGTATTGTTGATCATTTTATTATAAAAATGTACTGTTGATTTTTGTTTTGGGGGTTCATAGCTGGGACCTTAGCAGGTGCTACCACCCCGGGTCAGTGTGGACCTAGGAACAACAGCAGTTCCATGCTCCTCAAAAACCTCTGATCTCCTAATCAGAGGCCTTGCCGCCGGGTGTAGTTTAATGTCATATACAAGATGCGTGAGGAAATTGTCTAGCATTCACTGTCATATAGGATAAGTAGTATTATATAGCAGTTCATAACATTTTTTAATGTTTTTTTTCTTTCTGTTTCTAATCAAAAATTATCTGTTTCTTAATATTTTTTTTTTTAATTTTGAAGGGCATACGGCCAAATCACTTTGAATTATCGGTTCTCGTACGATCAACGAAGTTAAGCAACGTCGAGCCTGGTCAGTGAGCGGTTGAGAATGCCTCGTGTTGTGAGTTTGGGTGTGCGGGTGGTGTAATGGATAACAACTCGTAACTGGATCTCGGAATGCCGAGTTCCAATTCCTGTTGGGTTACACGCATAATACATTTGGAATTGAATTAAGACACCTTTTATCCCACAGTTATGGGTTAATTAATAGGACTTGTTTCCTGATGTCAACGAATACCCGTTGCCACATTTGTAATGCCAACGAATACTCGTTGTCACTTTCGTAATGCTCGTTGTAGTAGAGTCTTTATAATCGCAGATACAACTATAGTAACGCCGTTGAGCAATACTGGTTTCAGACGCCTTCGAGTAACACTCGCACTAATAGTACCTGCTCGATAATAGTTGCTCGAATAGTAACCACCGAATAGTGATCTGAATAGAGAAATAGTATAGTGTATAGTATAGAGAATAGCAATCCGTATAGTAATAGAGGATAGGCTAGAAATAAACATCCGTATAGTAATAGAGGATAGACTAGAAATAGCGATCATTTAGACTTCACGCAACTACCTACCTATGCGTTTCTTCCATGGTCACGTGATCCACTTAATTCAATATTGGGATCGCCAGTGATTGCTCACTGGCGATCTATGTTCAAACTCAAGTGTCGGCAGCGACACTTTATTCCTATGTAACAACTTGTATCAGTAAATCATTATTATCTCTAAAAGTTCTTACAGTCTGAAGGCTTGCAAATGGATTGATAAACGTAAAAAAAAATAAATTCAGTTAGATTTTGGAAAACATCCTTTGCTATTTCAAGGCACCTTTGCAAATCATAGTTCACGAAAAACACTCTAGATATCCGATGTTTGTATATATAAAACGCAGGAGAAATATTTTAAATATTTAGTGGTAAGCAAAGTCGGGGTCTTATAAAGCGACATTCCAACGTGTTCATCGGAGATTTTTGATTCTTGGCCGTCAGCAAACAAACCAACCTCACTTTCTTGTTCTACTGGCGGCGTTGATCTTTCTCGCCCAAGAATGGAGAGGCGTCTATGCCATTTCACCTTCGATCTCATTAGGTCACCATCTTCGCGTCGTCCAATTATAAGCCCGACACACTACACGATCCCCATCTTTTATTCCAGCAGAACTGGCTCCTCATATATTCGGTTCCAGTCTTTGATGTTCTCTCCATATCATGTCCTTTTATGTTTATCTCACAGAGCAAACAATATTGATTGGTTGTATTGTCTCTGATTTATAAAAAGTAGAAAATGCATGCTTTATATCTGCATCTTATATAAATGGCTATTGGTTAACTTATTGTTAGCAAAACCCCTTTTTTTAGACATTCGAATTAGTTTCTAGTTCATTACTCATGGTACAGACTTTAAGATTTCGGGCCGGATTCGAACAATGAAAGATGATTATATCTTTCTAGGGGAATATGAATCTCGTTACGAATACCACTGGACACACTGTAGTGAGGGAATAATATCGTCTCGACATATAGGAACCATGAGTATATTCCATAATTCCGGAATACATGCACGTCTGTCTTCAGAGGGAAATCATGAGAATTTAACTATCAATGCAACCAAAATACTTTACATATTCCACCGTTATGTCAAACCAGTTTTCAAGACGTTTCAGTGCCCCCACCTTCTATATTCTGTAGCCCAGTGTCTAACGCCTGTTTCTGTTGAGTGGAATCAAACATGTTTCTGTTTAGAGTGAACGCAAATGTCAGTTTCCGTTTAGATTGAAATCGAACATCTATTTCCGTTTAGATTGAAATCGAAAATCTATTTCCGTTTAGAGTGAAATCAAACCTGTTTCTGTTGAGAGTGAAATCAGACATCTATTTCCGTTTAGAGTGAAATCAAACATGTTTCCGTTTAGAGTGAAATCAAATGTCAGTTTCCATTTAGATTGGAATCGAACATCCATTTCCGTTTAGATTGAGATCGAACATCTATTTCCGTTTAGAGTGAAATCAAACATGTTTCCGTTTAGATTGAAATCAAATGTCAGTTTCCGTTTAGATCGAAATCGAACATCTATTTCCGTTTAGAGTGAAATCAAACATCTATTTCCGTTTAGATTGAAATCGGACACCTATTTCCGTTTAGAGTGAAATCAAACATGTTTCCGTTTAGAGTGAAATCAAACATGTTTCTGTTTAGAGTGAAATCAAACATCTATTTCCGTTTAGATTGAAATCGAACATCTACTTCCGTTTAGAGTAAAATCAAAAACCTCTTTCTGTTTAGATAGGAATCAAACATCTGTTTTGTTTATTCAGTCTGACCGATCTGTTGTTTTGACTGCCTTATACAGCTGTTTGTGGGCCCTTTAAAAGCCGAAATATATTTTGCATTGTAAGAATAATTCATTTATTTTGCGAGTTAGTTTTGAAAAAACAATGAGTCAGACATAGCAATGGTTTTTCTATATACAAATCTTATTATTTAACCCATAGATGGGAGACAAAATATGAATATACCTTTATCAAGGGTTTTTGCACGTAAGTGATTCTAACGAACCCTACTGGAATTCGAACTTGTCTCTCCGAGTTATCATTCGAGATCTATTACATCACTAGAACATCCTCTGTATCCAGTCGGCGCGGCGACTTAATTATTAGCTTGGAAAGAAAATCCTAGTTTATTTTTAACATGACCATTTTGAGGGTACTTTTCCAATTATTACATTATAATAACAATTACTTTTTAGCTTCTAATGTTTATTTTCATCATTAGGATAATGTTACACGGTCTTATTGACGGTGGTACAAGGAGGTGGGGAGACATATTTAAGCCTTGTCTTTAGGTGCATATATTATGAGTAGATACTTGAAACCTTGCGACATTGTGTCGCATCACGTCTCAGTGGGGAGACGGGGGGTAAATACTTGAAGCCTTTGACTTTAGATGCATACAATGGTCAAGTTGTAAGTTGAAATGTATTGATCCCGTTTGAACTATTTTC
This sequence comes from Acanthosepion lycidas, assembly GCA_963932145.1. Classification (NCBI taxonomy): domain Eukaryota; kingdom Metazoa; phylum Mollusca; class Cephalopoda; order Sepiida; family Sepiidae; genus Acanthosepion; species Acanthosepion lycidas. Next base: position 38,412,383 of record OZ010583.1, on the reverse strand, counting down.
AGTAAATAAACCGGAAAAATCAAAATCTACAAATATTCTGACGATTTTGATTATGCTTGACTTGATTGTTTTCAGACAACACCCCCCGACCACCCTCAAGAGAAACGTACATTGAAAAACCAAATTGGCAAGGGATATATCCAAACATAACAGCAGGCATGTTAATGACTATTTATAT
>OZ010583.1:38264705-38409705 GCA_963932145.1 Acanthosepion lycidas | reverse complement strand
ATAATATAAAGTACATTTGAGAGAGATATGAAAATAACCCCTCCCTATACTCTACCATGTCTCTTTAACTACCCCTCTAACACCCCCTGTTAAATTACAAAAACTTACACTACCCATCAATTTTAATCTCATTTTTCGTTTCATTTCGTTGTTGGAAGTACTATTTGATGATCCGGCGTCCTTTTTATTATAATGGTACCTTAAAGTGGTCTATTTTTCTTTTACATATATATATATATATATATATATATATATATATATATATATATATATATATATATATATACATATATATATATATATAGATAGATATAGTCTTTCCTTGGATGACATGCTCCTGAAAAATTTATTTCGGTTGAGCTCTTCCGGGAGAAAAGAGAATTTGTAAACAGTGACTATTAATGCGGCTGATGCAAGACTCTTCGATAAGACGAATCGACTTCTCTCGTCGCTGGTGTGTTTTTCTAAAAATAAATACGTCTAAATTCACCTTCATCCCTCCCGTGCGCCAATGGCTTAGGAGTGAAATCTCTGAATGATACCGAACCAGTTGGTTTTCGATCTGGGTTTGAGGCAGTCGGATGTCTAGCCACACTGATGAGCTGCGAAACAGTCTGTAGGTGACTATATAGGTAATTGATTGTTTTTAACACAGACCTTCATTGCATTTTAGACCTGAATATCTTTAAATTGGATGTTTATTCAAAGAATATTGTACGGAATTCTTTATTTCATCCAGAGCTCGAAGGAATATTTGGTTCCTAATTCTTGATTCATTTTTTCCCGTTATCCCCGATGATGGATGAGGACAATATAAAGAAATAAAGAGTTCCATAGGATATTCCCGGAAGATAGTTATTTGTGGAAAGCGCAAAGAAACCTTGTGATAAATTCAGGTCGGAAATAAAAATTATTTGTATGTAGGAAAGGAGAATAAGTTAAGTTTAATGATTAGGGAAAGAAAAAAATCCTAATTTATAAACAGTCACAGATTTATAGTATGAAATGTTTAGCAGTATTACTTGACAATCACAAGTCCTAAGTCGCAGAGTGGTATCGACCATCGCTAAAAAATTTCAAAAGCAAGGACGTATATGGTGAGTTTGAGTGCATTTTCATTCGATCGTGAATTAATGAATAAAAATTTGGAAAGAAGCGAGATTTCTTTGTAAAAATGGAGTTTCTCCCGCGAAGGTTTTTAGTTCTTATTTTTAGATCTTAGCAAACAAAGGCGGTCCTAAACTGTTAAACATTACCGATCCATCAAAAAAAAAAAAAAAAACTCTCTTTCATTTTCATCCTCTCTCTTTTTCTCTCTTCTTCACTGACAAGTAGTCGGTCATATTTCCCTACTAAGGGGAATAAAGGCAGTCAAAAGTGACATTATGCGCTGTGCAATTTAAAACTACGAGGAAAAAAAACATTTTTTCCCTGGAAAAAAGACGGCTAACAGAGTCGGTTCAACTTTGGCAAATTGGGCTAAAGAATTCCGTGGAAAATAACGTTGCAAAACAAATGACTTGGTCCAAGACAGAACAACGACAGAATACGCCAAAATCCCTTTCGAGTCTCATAACCAAATACAGCTAAATGATGTCGTGCAAATGTCACAATGCGAAAGATTGGTTCATTTCGTTTAGCTGCATATTAACTTTTATGGGTGATTTAATGCTGAAATCTAAATATTTCGAACACAATTTTGTAGCTTCAACTACGGATAAAATGTCTTGTTGGTCATTTTTACATATAGAATGTATTGTTGTTACTATAAATGTATTTTTATATTTTTGTGATACTATTTAGCGTTTGGCTAACTAATTAAGCGTGAAAATTAAAAGCGAGAAATACTTAAGGCGAGAAGAAGCTATCACGAAAGACATACTGAGCGATGTTATTTTTTTTTTAGCAAAAGAAAAGTGATAAAGATTTTATTTTCATTTGTGAAGAAAAGTATTTTTTTCGCAGAAGATAGGAAATTCGTAAGATCTCGGATCTGTCGGAATTAATTTATGCTATGACGCGGCGAATAAAAGATAGTAATCTGCCCATGGCAATAATGAAAATTTCAAATTGGTCAAGTGGCTCGCAGGGCGAAATGCTGGATGATAATCGTAATTAGGTCGAGGATGCGACCGAGAAAAAGGATCAGCTGAGACCACCCCAAAGAAAAAGGAAGGGAAAAGAGAAAAAGGAAAAGAATAAACCCTTAACTATCTTTCGGAGATATCATTTAGTTTTGGAAAGGGACCTCCTGTTTTATGTCCAGACCTTGACATGATAAAAGTTTGTTACCCGGACAGATTGTTGGTGACAGAAGTACGAAGGCGTTGAGGTTACAAAGAGATTCACTTGACCACCCTGATGATTACTTGACAAAAATCTCGTTGCTGAATTCCAGATGACATTCAGTTAAGATAGAGATTAAGGACCACACTAGGAGTCGTGGGGGTCTGGTCGGGGAAAAGAAAGTAAAGAAAAAGGAAGATAATGTTTTTTTCTTTGAGCGATAATTGTAAACTGCGGCCAGTCTAGCCACACCCACACTGCCGAGAGCTCATTTGCTGAATGGTGACGTGAGCGATGGACGAAGGTAAACATATGAGAAAGAAGGGAAACCTGTTGGCGCCTCTGAGGGGATTGGTGTGAGATGCCACTATGAGAAAGGAAGACTTTGGGAGGACAATTCCCTTAAGAACCCCTCTAAAATAGAAAGTAATGGGCTTCCAAAAATGGAAAGTGATAAATTTTCCTGTCCGAAAACAAAGAAAATCCTTATTGTGGATTGGAATTATCGAGGAACCCAAGCCCCCACCCGGTTTTGCTCGGCGTCCATATAAACGGAGTTACGTGGCAGTTGGGGAGGCGCAGACAGCAGTAGTGGGCAGTTGGGCAGACGCAGACAGAGTGACAGAGTTGAGCTGTGAGCTCGCAGACCAGCCTCGCAGGCGCGGACTGAAAGATGTCCACGCATTCTGACTTCAACTTCTAACCAAAAACAATTATTTTTGAAGAACGCCTTAGACTCACACCACCAAAACAAGTTTTACAAATATCGCCTGAAGATACCAAAAACCAGTTTCTTGAAAAACAACTTAAGCTATTAAGACTCGCCTAACAAACGCAAAGTGTCACGTATCCATAGAAGCGGTTCGGGAGAAAGACGCAGTCCTGTATTCAGCAACCAGATATACAGATATTTGTTATTCTTTTTTTAACACATTTGAATCTTTCGAGTTGTTACTTTATTTTCTTTTACATATACTTGTGCGGTGTCACCTTTGCTCGAATTCGGCTTGCATTACGGCCCGAAGACTGATTGATTTCGTCTACCTAAGATCAAATCCCAACGTGCGTAGGTTAGACTAGAAATCAAAGCAGTTACTTCGGTAACCAGACGTTGGAGACGAGCTGGGAACGACAAACCTGATACCGAATCTAACCTGCTTTCCATCCGAATAAGCCAAGGGTTAGAATGTCACATTTGGCGCCGCGACCAATACCAAGTCACATTGGTCGTCACAAGATAGCACGGGGGCAGAGGCACGGGGTGACGTCACATTTTGGCAAAATCTCATTTGATTGAATCTGTATTTTTTGTTTTTGTGAGTATGCATCTATGTGACGTGCCATTTATTTGGCGTAAGATAAAGTGCAGTATTTGATATTTTTGGATGTCAAGAATTGAAAACAATGACGTGGCGACATTTTTCCTGTTTTGCCTCCCTCATTTCATATCAATTCGTTACTCCTTATTTATTTTTGTTTAATTTTTTTTTTCTTTTTTTTTTTTTTGAAAAATAAAAATTTTTCGCCCAAAAAATTTCAAGGGTCACACTATACATGGTGTCGGCTTATACATGAGTATATATGGTACTTCTTTTACTATCATTCCAAAGAAACTCATTAATCCGATTAAGGGCTACTTATCTTTATTTCGCTTCTCTTTAATATGCCTTATGAGTGCTAAATTCTCTAGGTCTTCTTTCATCCTTATATGTTCCAGAAATTACATTTCCGTTTTTGTATTTCCTATTTTCCTTAAAAATTGCTTGCTGCTCACACATTCTGTCCTTAACCAAACATCCGTCTATAGAACAAAAACGCTGTACGCCTTAGAAGTGTTAAATTCCTAATTGTTCATGTGTTCTGTCCATGTTATTCTTAGCATTTGTCGATATAACGACATGTCTGTCGCTTCAATTCTCTTCTCCCTCAATGAGAAGGTTCCCAAGCATCCATTGCCATTTATCGAATCGGGGGAGCTTTATGTTTACGATAATTTTTGAGCATGGGACGAGAAACATTTGATCTGAGAAACCCTTCTTTTTTTTTTACAATTACTTTGTATTTATATGTTTATTATGGACCATACAAATAAGCTGTGCTAGGAGTAGTTCCCCTCAACAGCGCAAAATGCTACAAAACTAAAACATTAACCTCATGTCAGTCTGTTTCGTCAGCTCGAGACCTTCATATGGATTTTATGCATGACGCAAAACCCGTTTGGAAAAATCTAAGCTGTCAGCTGCATACAACCGTTTCCCAATGAAACATTATATTAGAGAGGGCATTGCTGCCCAAATTCAGTTCTATGGATGGTATGATCATGATAATTATGATGGCGATGATTAGATCTGTCTTATTTTACGAATCCAAAATATCAACCTGAAAACTCGAGTTATGTCCTTAAATAGCCTCAGGAGGTCGAGACCTTCATACGGATGTTATACATGAAGTCAAACTAGTTCGGATATATCTAAACTGTTAGCCGTATACAATCAGATGAGTAATTAAAATCTATTTGCGTACATGAAACTTGTAAGTCGTGAAGAAAATCCCGGGTACTAAATAAAAAAACTGTAGCAGAAAACAGAAATTCAAATTTCACCTGTCTCTTTCAAGAGTAAATATCAGTTTCTTTGTATATCCTCATTATATATATATATATATATATATATATATATATATTGTCCATTTTATTCTCTCACTTATTATTTACCCTATACCATAACCCTATTTTCCTTTTTCCAACTATTCATTTGACCTCGTTAAGTAGTTTATTTGTCGAGATATGTTGATTTTCCAAGCGTAGCTTATATGTGGCACAAGGCCGAAATTAGGGGACACCCAGTAAGGATCGAACTCACTACTCAGTCGTAATTTTCTAGCAAGACAAGCTTGCTAACCATTAACACCACCTCGAGGTGCCCAATTTGTCGAGATATGTGATTGAATCACCTTACAGACATCCGTCGATAAGTACTGAACATTTACCGAGCCCTAATAGTGGATGAGAATAGTGTTCAATTATGGGTAAATAGTGGTCAATGCGTTACAGCAGTAGAGACAACGATGTTTTATGAAGAACGAACTTCCCTGCAGAGCTGTTAACTCACGAAATGAAAAGTACTCTGAAAATGCAGAATCAATGTAGGAAACGGTGCATGAATTTTCTTTACGTAGATCAAAACCTGCAATATTCTGCGGTGTTATTGCCTTCCCCCTATCTGTTGTATCAATGAAAATAGGTAAGAAGTATTACTTTCGAGGTGTATTTCGGATACACACACACACACACACACACACACACACACACACACACACACGCATATATATATATATATATATATATATATATATATATATATATATATAGTCTTTCCTTGGATGACATGCTCCTGAAAAATTTATTTCGGTAGAGCTCTTCCGGGAGAAAAGAGAATTTGTAAACAGTGACTATTAATGCGGCTGATGCAAGGCTCTTCGATAAGACGAATCGACTTCTCTCGTCGCTGGTGTGTTTGTCTAAAAATAAATACGTCTAAATTCACCTTCATCCCTCCCGTGCGCCAATGGCTTAGGAGTGAAATCTCTGAATGATACCGAACCAGTTCAAACGACTTGAAGAATGGATAATTGCAAGAAACTTTGAAGTCGGGGAAACAACATAAAATTGATAGTTACAGTAAGTACTTTTTCTGTATATATATATATATATATATATATATATATATATATATATATATAATAGAAGTCAACACTTAGAGGCGACAGTCTGTTTCATGCTAGATGCAATCGCCAGGCCTAGCATGAAACAGACTTTAAGTGTTGACTTTTATATTTACACACGCTCTATCTCTGATAGTGAACACTTTATCCCATAAATATAGCACATCTTAAGACTATATTTCTTTATATATATATATATATATATATATATATATATATATATATATATATATATATATATATATTATATATATATATATAAAAATTAATGCGCGTAATATCTGAAAAGAACATTTTTGGGTGTTTTTATTCGCTTACATTTATTAGCAGAAATGATCCATCGAGAAAAATCCTCGAAGATTGTGTGTTTATAAACAGTCATTTGGACTTTGCTAACCAGACGCTTCTCTGAAGCTAAATGATAAAGCATGTCAGGTTTAGTAAATGACGATTTTCGTATAGGAATACACGTTCGGAGAACGGATATTTTCTATGAAATTTCCGCGAACATTAACTCCGATAAATGTAATTCATACTGTGTAATTAAAAACAGAGAATTTACTTAATATAAGCTGCATCTATAAATAAAAGCGTAGAAACGGAAAATATATTAAATAATTGTCGGTCTTAATCCATTTCATAATACGGTGTCATTATTTACGTTAAGATACTTTTCGTGAGAAGATATGATCGATCGAAATATCATTGAAAATTGTGTGTTTATATATATATATAAATATGTGTGTGTGTGAGTGAGTGAAAATTTATGTTTGAGGCATGCCAAGATACATGTATGTATACATAGCAGAGCGTAGTTTTAATGATTCTCTTAAAATGATTGTATTACTTCCGAAATGTTTTTCTTATATATATATATATATATATATATATATATATATATATATATATATATATATATATATATATAATGTAGTGAATGATGTGTTATAAATGTTCATAGAATGAATTAGGATATAAATGTCCAAGGCTTAAAACTGGATTCATATCAAATTTATATGTCTCAATGTTTTTTAAGATGGATGTATATTTTGCTCCTCTCTCTATTTATACCGAATAATCATATTATATATATATATATATATATATATATATATATATATATATATATATATATATATATATATATATATAATGCGCGTAAAATCTCAGTGGAATATTTTGGGCTGTTTTTATTCGCCTATATATATATATATATATATATATATATATATATATATATATATATATATATATATATGTACACGCACAAACGCACACACAAACATGAAAATTTATGTTTTGGGCATCCTCAAAATACATGTATGTACGTATGCAGAACGTAGTTTTAATGATTTTCTTAAAATAATTGTTTTATTTTATTTTATTTTTTTTCTTCCTCTGACTGGATGCCAGTAGAAGAAGTCCGTAGGTTGAATGGCGCCGACATTAGCTCTACAAAAGGAGTATAAAAAATTAAGTGGGTAAAACAATTATACTATTCATTTTTTTTTCTTTCTTTTATTATTATTTCAATAATTCAATATATCTTCTCGGTCATTGTTTCCGTCAAGAGGCGGACGAGAACAAAAAAAAAAAAAAAAACAAAAAAAAAAACAAACAAAACGGAGGCGGAAAGAAAAGCATGACGGGAAAAGGCTGTACAAATTAAGATAAGAAAACAAGAGGAAAAGAAAGTATAAAAGAAGCGTTGTTAGAAACTGAGAGTAAGTTAAGGAAAGAGAAGAAAAGGATAGTTAATGGTTAAATAGTAGACGAAAACGATAGAGAGCAAACAGGTTTAAGGTAAGGAAAGAGAAAAGAAAACGAAGACTAGGGTATAAAAGATAAAGAAAGTGCAAGAGACATGTTAACGTTTAGGTGAGAGATAGAAGTCTTAGTGTTAAGGTTGTGGTCGAAAAGGAAATTGAAGAGGTAGAAAAATGGACGCGGAGAAACGAAGATAAAAAGAAATGGTGATACTGGTCGAGATGGGGTTGCTAAATTAGAAAAGAGAATGAATAAGACAGGCGAAACAGTTTGAGAAAGAAAAAAAAATGGAATGAAATGATATACCAAAAAATAAAATAAACAAAAATAAAAAGACCGTTTAAAACAAAAAAAAAAAAGGTAGGAGGAATTGTCAAAAGCTGAAAAAATAGAAAAACTTGAAGAAGTTCATTTTTTTTAAAAATAAATAATTTAGAAAGAAATCTTCAAGAAAAAAGAAAAAGAAAATACAAAAATGAAATTTGAGAAAATAAAGGAAATGGTAAAATCACCAGCAGGCAATTGGAAACGGATTAATTAATTTATTTTCGCAAAGTTAATTTCAATTAATTGAATATATCGTCTTAATTTATTTGCATCGCATTGTTTTCTTTTCATAAAACTATAAATATCCTTCGAACAGCAGTTGTAAGAACAATAGCGGGGCGTAAATGAATTTGGTCATATAAATCTTGGAAACAACATCACGCCGTTAGACACTCGCGATGCAAGCTTATTATAACCAAAACACAGTTGGGGAGAGATGAGTGACAAGAAATTACAAAGCCCTGAGAAAGAAAGTCTACGATAAAAATGACGGTAAACGAAAAAACAGCAGAATAAAAAAAGAAAACAAAAATAAGTAAAGAAAGTTATTTTCTGTGCATGTCTTTTGCACAACGCTTGAATAATGAAGTAACCAATGAAGAGACAATCAAAATAAAAAAAATAAACAAATCGAAGGATTGAATGATAATACACTAGACTGTCTTCTCATCGTGGTCCCTGGTCAGTGGGGGCGGTAAGTTAAACAAAAGAATGTTAGAGCAACCCTATTTATTTTTAGACATATCAACATAGAGACGAGAAAGAAGAGGCGGAATTGCATCCACTCGGAGCTCCGCTTGTAATATACGCATCTTCTGCTTCAAGAGCTAGATCAGACTAAAAGTATCGCTGCTGGAGATGTCCAGTCTTCAGTGTCCTGTCTTAACACAGTTCAAAGGCGTTTACGCAGCCTTGTGGGTGATGAATTATTTTCCATCTGCAGTACTTTTCCCACAGACGAATCTTTGCTCGTATTTCGTTACTCTATTTCCGTTGCAGACCTTTATTACCCAATTCCATCAGTCCACACTTTCACAGCTAGGACCTGCCATGACTCGTACACTAAGTCGACTCATACTCATATTCCACTGATAAAGAGGAAATTTCAATCAAACCGTTTCTTCAGTATCTGTCTATATTTCTGAGATGAGGTATTATGTACACTATTTACATTATTCGGACTATTGTCCTCATCTTTGTCGCCATATTCATCACAACGTTTCGGCCGTTGTACGCTCCGGCCTTCTTCAGGCGGTTGGAATGTCGAACTGAACCCTTTATTTCGCTCGCTGGAGTTGACTGGAAACTAGAATAGTCTACTCCAGTGAGCGAAATAAATGGTTCAGTTCGACATTCCAACTGCCTGAAGAAGGCTGGAGCGTATAACGGCCGAAACGTTGTGATAAATATGGCGACTAATGGATGTCAGTTATCAGTTATCTCCTATTAATTCCCCTCTCCAAGTTCTCCACCGCCTTAACCAGGTATTGAACTCACGGTCTTTGAGAATTAACAGGAGATAACTGATAATTGACATCCATTAGAGATGGCACATGGAACTAGATCAGTCTACCCCAATGCGTGCAATAAAGGGTTCAGTTCGACATTCCAACCACCTGAAGTAGGCCGGGGCGTTCAACGGCCGAAACGTTGTAATAAATATGACGACAAAGTGGAAGACAATAGTCCGAATAATGTAAATAGTAAACTGTTTCTTGCCTAGAACTGGTACATTGTGGAACAGACTCCCGTGGAAATGCTTCCCCGATCACTATAATATTTTACCTCTTCAGACCGAAGGTCAGCCGTTAACTATCCTCCATATTTTCATAATAGACACCTCTTGAGCCCTCTTCATACACTCTTACAATGGTCTCATTTAATAACTTCTACTGCTTTCGGTCACATCACCGGTTTCTATACGATCACCGAAATCAAGCAACGTCGAGCCTGGTCAGTACCTAGACGGGTGACCAATTGGGAATACCAGGTGTTGTAAGCTTGGATGTGCCAGTGGTGTAATGGATAATAGCTGATTTTTTTTTAATCCGAGAGCCGATTTCCATTTCCTTGTATTCATTTACATGCAAATACTCTTGAGAAAGATAGGAATGCACTTTTTTCTTCCCCCAGATATGGGTTAATTAGTAATACCTAATATTTTATAAGTTTTAACCAACAGTAATGCTAACTGTTCTTTAAATGCTCAATATTTTCTTAAACGGAAATCATATAGTGATTTTCTAAGCGTAGCTTAGCTCTAGCACAAGGCCGAAAATAGAGGGCATCAAGTGAGGATCGAACTCACTACTCAGTCGTAATTGTTCTAGCGAGACAAGTTTTCTAACCATTAGGCCATCTCGAGGTGCCCCCAGAAATTTTCCAAGCGTAGCTTAGATGTAGCGCAAGGCCGATAGTAGAGGGCACCCAGTGAGGATCGAAATTTTTAAGTGAGTCGTGATTTTTCTAGCGAGACAAGCCTCGACGTGCCCAACAGCTCATATTATAAATATAGAAAATTATTTATACGATCGAATGCATGCAAGATTACAATCCCGAGTTACAAGTGAAGTAAGTCACACTGTGTACTAATAATACGCTCTTTATTTTCAAATCTGTTCACGTATTGATATGAATGACATCAATAGTTTGTCGGGATCCGGATCTAGATGACAGCAGAAAAGTATTCTCGGCACTAACTACTTCCAAAATTTAGTATTCGGATGTTTAGCAATTGAAATACTGATGTTAGGAGGTGTCTTCAACTGTGACCTTTCTCTTATGGGTAATCTTAAGAAAACTGAAACGCGTATTGGGAATGTTGCAATTTAAATTTCCGTCGGTATATACGAAACCTATGCCTTAAAAGATGAGGGCATAATTTATCCGATTTGTATTATTATAAGTGTGTTCAAATACGAAACTTCATATATATATATATATATATATATATATATATATATATATATATATATATATATGAAGAAATATAGTCTTATGGTGTGCTATATTTATGGAATAAAGTGCTCAATATCAGAGATAGAGTGTGTGTAAATATAAAAGTGAACATAGATTCAACACTTAGAGGCGACAGTCTGTTTCATGCTATATGCAATCGTCAGAGCGCGATTTCATATAGCATGAAACAGACTGTCACCTCTACGTGTTGATTTCTATGTTCACTTATATATATATATATATATATATATATATATATATATATATATATCGAAAGAGAGAGTGTGAGAGATGATAAAAATATAGTTTTAATGTATGCTGTATTTATGGATAAAAGTGCTCAATATTAGGGATAGAGCACACATAAGTATAAAAGTGTACACTGAGGTCAACATGGATCGGCGCCGTTCGACAAAGAGTCTGTTTCATGTTTGAACGCAATTTTCAGGTTACAGACTGCGTTCAAGCATGAAACAGACTTTCGACGCTTTGATATAATTTATCCGGTTCGATGGGGCATGTCCATCTCTCTCTCTCTCCCTCTCTCTCTCTCTCTCGATATATATATATATATATATATATATATATATATATATATATATATATATATATATATACAGTATGTCCGAAACAAATTTACTCAGTCAGTTTAAATATTTATATATACACATTTATTTTAATTTAATATTTAATTTAAACCGTCAATCCTCTTTGTAATTCAATAAATATTAAGACGTCTTTGTTTTAAGCATTACTCTTGTTTACTATCAACCTAAACTTATTTAACAGTCGAAATGGTGTGCTGAAAGTTTTTGGGAAAATAGAAAGACGCTCACTCGAATTATAAATTATATTTATTTTTAAAAAATATGATTCCTTCGCAACATAAGAGTTCTGATATTACAAAAACAAGAGCGAAAAACTTCAATATAATTATTAAAATTAAAGTGAATTAAAGTATCAAGCTTCTCCTTAAGAGAAATTTTTAGAAATCAAAAATTTCGCTTGAGGATGAAACAGAGCTTGATACTTTAATTTAATTTGACTCTTGTTTTTGAAAAATGAGAACTCTTATGTAGCGAAGGAATCAAATTTTAAAAAAATATATATATGTGTGTGTGTGTGTTTGTGTGTGTGTGTGTGTGTATGTGTTTGTGTGTGTGTGTATGTGTCGCCATTGCAAAGCAGATAAATTTTATTCACAATCATTTGACAACGTTTGACACAAAGATTTGTTTGAACTACTGGGTAAGAATTGCCCAATTTGGGAAAGACAGTATAATACATAACCATATTGGGTATACGGATAGAAATTAATTCAGTAAATACGAAAGACAGGGATGAGTTGTCTCCCCGGAGAGATTTATTATTGGTGGATACAATCTTAACAATGTAAGATACTAGCAGTAGAGCCCGGGGTTGCCCGGGGTTGCCCGGAGTTGCCCGGGGGTGTAACAGTAAGAGATAGATCAAGTATCGACCATCATAAAGACTGAAAAATAAAATTGACAAAGATTATTGTTTAAGGTTGACAGACACGCATGTCTTAATTATTTTTTTTATTTTTTTTTTATTTTTTTTACGAATTGGTCAAACCCAAACTCAAACAAAAACATTGTTTTCAATCGTTATGAGTCTACCGATTGAATAGAATTTCATTATAAACAATTGTCTTGTAAATGGAATTTTTAAAGCATTCTGAATGTAAAAATAAAGAAAAAAGTGTTCAAGACAATAAGAAACACTACTTGCCAAAAAAAGTGAAGTTTCGTTGAAATCGGTTGAAAAATGTAGGAAATCCGATCCCATATATAAACGAACACACACACACACACACACACACACACACAAACAACCTGGGTTTTAAGTATAACTCGATATGAGTTGTCCCCCTTTCATTCTCGTGATGCCTCTTAATCGTGTTTTCAAATCAATTTCGTGCAAAAACAATTGTGTTTTTCCAATTTTTGGCGCCGTCAGACCCACCGCAAGGTAATTTTACGTAGTCCTGTGAAGTTTTGTTGAAATCGGTTGAAAAATGTAGGAAATCCGATCCAATATATAAACGAACAGACACACACACACACACAACCTGGGTTTTATAATAAGTATGATGCATATAAGACGGTATTGATATTAGATACAGTAAAGGAACTACAAGGATTTCTACAGAATGTAGTAAAAGAAAGCATGAAGAAAGGATGAACCATCAAGTGTAGAAAGTCGACATGTATGGTTGTCAGCAAAAGATACAGCCCAAGTTTCGAACTACGAATTGGAGATGTCGAAATCAAATAGGTACGAAAATTCAAATATCTGAGAATTGTTTTAACAGGCCACACCGAAGGTGCATTGGAATAGCGAATAATGCCTTCCAAGAGCTAGGCAAAGTATTAAGAGTGAGAAAAATTTGGTTACTAATCTGTTAGTCATCGTCTGTGACAGTGACTGCTGGACAATTTCCTCTCGGGTGAGAAGGAGACTTGAGACAACAGTATTGTGGTTCGGCAGAAAAAAATGCAGAAATAATTCCCATTTGAGTAACGAGGAAGCTTCAGGGAAAATGAAAACGAAAAAGGACGCCTATACTTTTAATCAGAAAAAGACGGTTGAAATTTCTATGATACATAATGAGGAAAGAGGGTCAGGAGAATCTGACACACATAGGACATATTGCCGGTAAGAAGAACGGATGAAATCAGCGAGTAACCTACCTAACGAGCTTGTGTACATAGCAGAACAGGGATTGGGAGATGATGAACAAAACAAACTTACTTAGAACTACAAAAGATAGGAAGTTGTGGAGATCCTTGATCGGTCACTTCCTGAAGGGACACGGTACACACATAGGAAAAGCAGAACATATATATATATATATATATATATATATATATATATATATATATATATATATATATATATACTTTCAGCATGATTTTCTCCTTTATCAAGGTACTTAATATTTAGTATATTCTAATAGTGTTGATATGTGTGTACCGTAGCGGTTATCGCCGCCTAAAATGTGATTGGCGTGTCGGGCTTAAATTTGCTCTTGCACAAATGTGCTTGAGAAAAATGTGAATAGTCCATGATCCTCGGCAGTTAGGTGTTGATAATACATCAGACTGGGTTTCCAAGCTTTGATTGGCAACCAGTCTATGAAAAGGACATCTCTGAATTAAAAAGTGGTTTGTTATGAGTCTAACAGCGCCTCTCGGCTACTGAAATTACAGGAACAGCACCACGCTTGGCGAAGTTGTGGTTGTATAGCTCACAGGAAAGCAATAACATGTTATAAGATATGTGAAACAGTTAACATATTAAAAAGTTAGATATATATTTTGGGGGAAAAACACCGAACATTTTCTAAAAAAATATATATATTTCAAGGTACAGATTTACTGATCCAGTCACACACATATATGAGTCTGTTCGTTAAATGATGAATAGTCTTTTTTGTTGTCTTCGGCATATAAGTGTGCAGAAGCGCATTTCTTACAATCGAACAAGACTATCTGCACATATGATTTGATCATAATGGTGAAGGCTTATCCAGAACCAAACATTTTCGGAAAGAACCGAATACAGATGGAACATATATGTCCTAAGTTCCACACACACAAAAAAAAGTTCTTCAGGTTTTGAATTCACATTTGTCTTTCTGTTAGACTGCTTGCTTTTGCAAGAATTATCTTATTTAGTTGCGAGGTGCGAACGTTTTTCAGTGAACGCTTCCAATATTTGACCTACTGATATAGTCATCATCACAATCATTATCGTCCCTTTGACTTTTGTAAACCCAGGTCGGATCCGAATGCAGAAGGCACACTAACTCTTTTCCACAACGGTCTATCATTGTCAGCAATTCTGGTACAGTCATACCTATCCATTGTTTGACATTGTCCAACCAGTTTTTGCGTTGACGCTCTCTCCTACGCCCACCTTCAACGATGCCTTGAATGATGGTCTTACACAAGCTGTTGTGCCTTGTAATGTGTCCAAACAACGCCATTTTTCTCCGTTTGACAGTAGAGAGAAGAGGTTCCTGGTGTCCCACAAAATTTTCAATTCTTCCTTAACAAACATTTTCTTCCCTATAGAAAATGCGAAGTAGTTTTCTCATGCATTTGTTCTCAAACTCTTGGATCCTTCTCTATGTATTTGCCTAAGAGTGTCCACGTTTCACATCCATACCGGCAAATGGAGACTACCAGTGATTTTTACAGCATGTAATTTGAAAGCTGATTTTGCTCCTCCATATTCTTGTCAATTTGGCCATCGCTGCCATGGCCCCGGCAATCTGTGTGCGGATTTCCGAGTTGCAAGTACATCTCATATAAGTACGCATAAAAGACACAAAAAATGGAATTTAAAATAAATGACACTTCTTGCTTTCTTATCAAGTGATGGCGTTGGACGTAGAAACATTCAACACCATCACTTGATAAGAAACCAGAAGTATTGAAACAAAATGGCTATTTTTGTAGTGATTTTATGACATGTTTATGTTATAATTTTCAAATAAATTATACTTGCTCTACTCTGTATTGAGCACTCTTTTAAGAATAGTATTTTTGGTTATTGGAATTTATTCCGTATACACCAATCCTATACTTGGCTATATATATATACTAGCAGCATGACCCGGCGTTGCCCGTGCTTGATTCAAAAATCATACGACTCATACAGCAATTGCTATCACTTGACTTAAAATATTTTTGCCCTTCCTTGCCTTTAAAGGAGTGCCCTTTGCCGTGCTGATGTTGCTACATGCCTTACTTCTTGCCTATCTCACACTACGAATTTTTTCTAAACGTTAAATCTGTTAGGAAAAAAGAACTAAACAAAATGAACACAAAACGATCAGCCTTAAAAAAGGACTCGTAACTGGAAAAACCGAATGAAAAAAGAATGTTAACAACAAATACTTTTTCACACCCAAGCCAGTTCTGCGGAATCAAAATCAACGTTGAGTTTAAGCAAGTGAATAAGCCAAATGGAGTAAAGTGCCATGCAGAATAAATTTTTCCCACTTGTGACGAATGCAGCTATCGATTTTTTTTTCATGCTAGCATACTAGTTAACATTCGTGTCAGTCAGCTGTTGGCTCTCACGCTGGCTAATAGAATCTTCCTGACTATTCGTGGCTGCCAGCTTTTGGCTCTCACTTTGGCCAGTACAAAATGGCCACAATCTACATGAAAACTGCCGTAGAAGCAAGAAAAAATCGATTATTTCCACTATCGATGGGAGTTGGGAAATGCAAAGTCGGCCATGGCCTTCCCTCTAACTTGGAGCATGTGCATGTAAATTTTGGTGAAAATCTGTCGAAAATTGCTGCCGTGCATTCGTTACACACACACACACACATACACACATGCTGCCTTTTATATATATATATATATGTATATATATATATATATATATATATATATATATATATATGTGTGTGTGTGTGTGTGTGTGTGTGTGTGTTTTGCCGTCAGAATCCATCTTGGACATTTATAATTCTAACATTCGTCTGTGCATTGAATGCTTCTGCCATATCTGGTCTGGTGCTCCCGTTGTTGACAAAATTCAACGAAGGATCTCTATTGTAATCGGTTCTGACCAGGTATCTTGACTTCAGTCAATTTTCACCGACGTGATATGTCTTTCCTCTGTCTTTTCTAGAAATATTTTCACGGCAACTGCTCTGACGAGCATTTTTTCCCCATGTGCCCAGACTACAGGAATTTTAAGCATGCTACTAGATTGGCATGTAGATCTCAGATTTTTACTGTTGAAAGAGCTAAATGCAACTGTCACTTCAACTCCAACAGTTTCTTTTCTCGCACTTCACACGATTGGAACTCCCTTCTATTTCCTTGCTTCCCTGATAACTCCAATCTTTACATGAAGCGTCAATCTCTTTCTTCTGTCTTCTTGAACCCCGTTCATCTTTTGTCATTCCCTCAATCCTCCATATTCTCAGTCTTGTCTTTCAATTCCTGTAACCCCCTGCATACTAGTGGCATTACCTCCTGGCATGGGGTTAAATTATATATATATATATATATATATATATATATATATATATATATATATATATATATATATATGTATATGAGATTGTTTACAATATCATTCCCCCAGTAATAATAATAGACCGGTCTAACGCTTTTACACCGATCAAAAGTTTAAATATAAGTTTATTTTCATAAAAAGTTTCGCTTAGCGAGGAATCGGACAGTGTTCGGGTTTTTGCTAATAATATGATCTCTAGCAGAAAATTCACCGCCCACAAAAACTTCTGTCGGTGGGTAATTCCAATTTTTCTGTTTATTTCTCGCACCGTTGATGAAGAACACAAGCGTTCCCAAAAATTACGGACTTAAAACCTTTCTTTCCGTGCTTCATTTGTCATATGGTTAATAATTAATATTTAACAAATGCTTTTCGCACTGATTATATTGGTCCCCTTTCGTTTGCCTTTGTTTTATTAACTAACCTATCTATTTTACACACGCACATATACGCACATGCGCGCGCGCACACACACACACATATATAATTATTTAATCGAAAATTATAACAAAAATTATGTTATAAAATTACTACAAAAATAGACATTTTGTTTCAACACGTGTGGTGTCTTATCAAGTGATGGTGTTGAAATTTATTCCATATACACCAATCCTATACTTGTATATATATATATATATATATATATATATATATATATATATATATATATGGAGGTGCGTGTGCGCGCTACAACAAAAATGGTTCATGCGTATATATTTAGTACTGATATCCAATACAAATAAAATGAAATATATGCAATGTGTGCAGTAAAAAAAAACAACAAAAATTGAAGTTTTCTGGTCACCGGAATTAATTAGATTCTTTCTCTTGAGAGCATGGCGCATGCGCACCGTAATGTGATCGTTTGTTTTTTATTATTTCATTATATTTTTGGCGGCCATGTTGTCCGAACAGAGATAAACGGGCAAGGACAACATCATAAGCACTTCAGAAGAAGTAAAGGCAGTCACAAAAGAAGAAAGGGTAAAAAATTTTAAAAAATGGCGGCAAGAGTTACCAAAATAGTAGTGAAAAAAGATAAGAATGAGAAAAGAATGAATATGTGGATTAAATTGATTTGAAAAAGAGAAAATATGAAAGAAGCCATGAACTGAAAAGGTGAAGGAAGGGTATTTATTTCCTAACATTAATTATTACTTTTCCATTGGAGTATTGGGTTAATATTTTTTTAAATTTTTGCGCAATCATTTTTCTTTCTTTCGTTTTCTTTCTTTATTTATTTTTCTGTTAGCTTCCTCCTCCTCCTCCTCTTCTTCTTTTTATTCCTCTTCTTCCCTTTGCTTCTTCCTCCTCCTTTTCTTCTGTTTCATCTTCTTCACTTTGAAATCCTGATTTTCTCTTTCCTCTCCTCACTGTACCATACCACTTTCTTTCTTACAGATTTTTTTTGTTCTGCATTTTCAAAGATTGCTTCTTCACTAAGGCTTATTCTATCACTACAGTACGAAAATGACAGCCTATATATGTAAATATGTCTGAACAGCCTGTCACCTGGTGTCGCCAATGCAAGTAAGATGACGATACAGTTGAAGGGAGATAAGACATGTTCCGCAAAATGTTACATATATTAATTCCATTCACGAATCATACATTAAGATAACATAGCCTCTCTTTATCATCACTCTCGCATGCTCACACATATGCACACGCACACGTGTACACGCACACGTGTACACGCACGAACACATACACACACACTCCCTCTGTCTGTCCTTCTCTCGCTCTACTTATCTGTTTCGCAACATTATTTGGTTTTACATCCGATCTTCTTAAATCGTCCAAAATTTTCATGCTTTCTCCAAGTTTACTTCTTGTGCTGTTCCTACCATTTGGGGGGTTTTGATAAATTTGACAAGTACAAACATTTAAATATCTGGGAAGGGGGACACTGAAATACGAAGGCGTGTTTCTAGGATCCACAATGAGGAAAGACGGCTTGGAAAATCTGATACTCACAGAACAGATTGAGGGTAAGGGGAAAAGAGGAAAACTGGGCATAACATACGTGTTGAGCTAGTCTCAATGGATGGCGGAACACGGTTCAGGAGAAATAACGAAAAGACAAAATGTAAAGAGGTACAAAGGAGAGGAAATTGCGGAGAGCCATGATCGCCTAAGACCTGAGGGAACACGGCACATAAAGATGAAGTGTATACATCAGCATGAAACCAACTTCAGAGGAGGTGATTTAAATTAGGTGTCACGGTAATTTTCCTGGTTAAATTCCACGAATCCATGAACACACACCTATATATATATATATATATATATATATATATATATATATATATATATATATATATATATATATATGTATAAAGGACTAAACATCAACAAAAAGAATACAGAATACATGGATGTTAGAAAAAGGATGAGCCCAAAATGCAAATTACAAATCAGAGATACCAAAATCAACACTGAAATATGAAGGCGTTTTGATATAGCCAAAGTTGCCTTTCAAAAGCTAAGCAGAGTATTAAGGAACAGAAAAATTTCGTTAGAACCAAAGAAAAGAGTGCTAAACTGTTAATGCACAATATCTTCACAGATGAAGAGGTGACTTGAAACAAAAAAAAATGTGGTGCTACAGAAGGATGCTAAGGATAATATGGACCGGACATGTGAGCAACGACGAGGGTTTAGAAAAAAAATGGAAACAAAAAGGAAACTTATAGTTAACATCAGAAAGAGACAGCTAAAACTTCTAGAGTCCATAATGGGGAAAGAAGGCTTGGGGAATCTGATACTCACATGACAGAATGAGGAAAAGAGGGACAGAGAATAACAATGCATAACATGCTTAGTCGGCTTGAATAAATGGATAGCGGAACAAGTTTTAAGAGAAATAACAAAAAGGCATAATTTATTAAGAGCTATGAAGGACAGGAAATTGTGGAGAGACATGATCGCCTTCGTATAAAAGGGATACAACACATAAAGAAGAAGAAAGAAAGAAGTAGCATTTCTCAGATATACGTCAGATTTACAAACTTCTCTTTTTTCTTTCTCACTCCTAAGGGTATTAGAACGTAAGAGAATGTAATAGATTCGACTGAAATTCGAACTCGGCTCATCCAATTCCTCACTCCGAGCCGCTATCCATTACCCCATCGTGCCTCCGAAAAAGAGAAAGAGAAAGAGGAAGAGAGAGAGATTAAATATTTGTTTTATAAGCGAATGCAGCAAGTTCACCCAGAAAGAATACAAAGAATAGGTTTGCCTGTGGAAGTAGGGTGATCCACTGGATTCTCATCCTCTTTCTCACTCTCCTCCTCCTCCTCTTCCTACTACTACTACTACTATTATAAGAAAAGCTGAGAGTGGGTGGGATGAAGAAAAAAGAATTAAAATGAAAAGTTCTTGCTACTGTTGTAATTGTTGCTGTTGATGATGATGTTGGTGGTGATGATGGCGGTGATGATGATAAAGAAAGAAAGAAAGAAAGAGAGAAAGAAAGAAAGAAAGAGAGAAAGAAAGAAAAGAAGTAGCATTTCTCAATTATTTCTTAGATATACGTCAGATGTACAAACTTCTCTTTTTTCTTTCTCACTCCACTCCCTCAGTCTCACTCTCACTCTCACTCTCACTCACTCATTCACTCTCACTATCTCTCACATATTCTCTCTCTCTCTCTCTAACATTCGCACTCTCACTCGATCTTAATCACTCATTCTCTCGCTCTCTTTTTCTCGCTTGGTTGATCACTCTCTGTCTCTTTGTTTATCACTGCTTATTGCACTCTTTCACGCTCTCACGATTTCTCGCATTCACTCACTCTATCATTTTCAATCTCTATGACTCACTCATTCTCAATCACTCTCCCTCTCTCTCTCTCTCTCTCTCTCTCTCTCTCTCTCTCTCTCTATATATATATATATATATATATATATATATATTTCTCTCTCTCTCAAAATATTACAGATATTAACTTCACTTCGCGTATCATACATTAAGATTTTATTTTAATTATTTCACTCCAGGCAAGGCAATAAAGCCATTAAGACACATGTGGTTACTAAACGAGAAAGAATAAGAAAAAACAAAACATTATTAAGGAGCGAGAAAAATAAAAGAAGTGGAATCAAGACGACAGTAGATAACGCTTCATATTGCATTTACATTTTTTGAAGATCAAAGTTGGCTTGGAAGCAAGAAGTCGGAAAGGAGATCCACAATCGAGAAGTGTGAAAGAAGAAACTGTCAATTTCTCTCATTCGCTCAATTCTATCTTTCTTTCCCAATCTCTATCACCCGCCCCCTTTCTCACTCTCACACACACGCTCTCTTTCACTCACTCATTTCTTTCTCTCTCGCTTTGTAACTCTTACTCACTCTCTTTATGTAAGACTTTGTACTCTAAAACCTTATATGATGTCTCACCATTGTTCTACACTAGACATCTAATTGTATATATTACTTATTTTCGCATTTATGTTTTTTTTTTCTGCATCTCTAATTATTTGTTTCTTTTCATTTTCTCTTCCTTACTTTCTCTTTCCCTATCATCCTTTTTCTCCCTCGCTTCTCCCATCTTCTGTGCAGACATTTCTTCGTTCAATTATTCGTCCCTTAATTCTTTGAAAGATTCTAATCAAATCCCACATGATCGTTTATATGGAAGCAAATCTGAAAAAGATCAATTGTGATTTTGTCTGGCCGGCCATGATTTTTTTTTTTTTTTTGTTTTAAATTTCAGTTTTTCCATTTGAAAAATAAAGAAACACACACACACACACACACACACACAAAAGGAGACTGGAGAATTTTTTTATCTTGTATTTTTCCCCGGACGAATAATTAAAAATGAGTTTCAAGAAACGAATGAGACTTAGTCATAATATTTAGAAAAAATGTAGAACACAGAAAATAAGAGAAGGGAAGTTTTTTTAATATCATGTCTTCTTTTATTTTACAATAAAGTTCACCCTTTACAAGGCCCGGGACCATTTGTACGTTAACCCCAGCCTTGAACAGGTTAAGATTGTAGTGATCGGGGAAACATCCTCTTGGGAGTCGGTTTCACAGGGCAGTGGTTCCCGGGAAGAAGCTGTTCGAGTGGAACTTACTCCTCGCCGAATGGAATACCAAGGGAATGTGGGTGGTTTGCTACGATATAAGGGGCATAGCACAATCTTGCCGTGAAGGTTTGACTTAGCGGGACCAGGGTATGTAGTTTGTACGAATATTTTCCATGGAAGTAGCGACAGAGCGGCGAGAAGCTTTCCATATCCCGCCTGTTCGAGAGAGTTTGAAGGGTGGAGAATAATTCGTCACCAACAAGGGCTCGGAGACGCTTTTGGAATCAAGGCTGGAGATAAGTCTAGGCAGCTCCCGCCCAAATATAACAACAGTACATCATTTTTTCTGGACATTGGCAATAAATGCGATCTTTTTACTTTATTTTTTTTACAAATTCTCACCGAATACAAGGCCCAAGAGCCACTCAAAATTGAGGGTTACTGAATGCGGTGCGTGATATCATCCTAAGAGGAGAAAATAAGAAGTTAATATGACGAGGATATGTCGGATAGATTGCGACTGACCCTAGACTTGAAAAGGTTCGAGTGTTCGGGAAAGTATCCACGCAGGAGTCTTTTCCACAGAGTGGCTGTTTTAAGGAAGAAACTTTCGAAATGAAACGTCCTTCTTAGAAATGAAATATGGGGTTCAACATTGTGGACGTAGTAAGTCGGGTTTTAGCTGCAAAAGGCTGAACTGGTGGCACTAAGGAATGTATCTTGTGTGAACATTTGGCATTGAAGTAGCGATAGGCTTGTGATATTCGGTCTGTGGGGAAATGGGCTGTAGTGAAGAAATGAGTCATCTTCCATGAGGCTAAATAAACGATATTGGATTCAAGTCTGAAATGTGAATGAATGAATATCGATTTAACATATCTAGTAATATGAATGTCGATTTTAATTAACATAAAAAAAAATATATATCAATAAATAAAACACGAGTGAAAGAATAAGATATGAAAGGTAAAAATGGAAAGAAAATCATTCGAACGAGTGGAAAGAGAAAACGAAAGAAAGAAAGAAAGAAAGAAAGAAAGAAAAAGAATGAGAAATAAGAAAAAAAATACAAAGGGAAAGAAAAAAGAGAGAAATGAAAGGAAAAGAAAGAAAGAAAGAAAGAAAGAAAGAAAGAAAGAAAGAAAAAGAATGAGAAATAAGAAAGAAAGAGAAAAAATACAAAGGGAAAGAAAAAAGAAAGAAATGAAAGGAAAAGAAAGAAAGAAAGAAAGAAAAAGAATGAGAAATAAGAAAGAAAGAGAAAAAATACAAAGGGAAAGAAAAAAGAAAGAAATGAAAGGAAAAGAAAGAAAGAAAGAAAGAAAGAGAATGAGAAATAAGAACGAAAGAGAAAAAATACAAAGGGAAAGAAAAAAGAAAGAAATGAAAGGAAAAGAAAGAAAGAAAGAAAGAAAGAAAGAAAGAGAAAAAGAAATAAGAAAGAAAGAGAAAAATACAAAGGGAAAGAAAAAAGAAAGAAATGAAAGGTAAAAAAAAGAAAAAGAAAGAAAGGAAAGAAAGAAGGAAAGAAAGAAAGAGAAAAAGAAAAAAGAAAGAAAAAGAGGAAGCAAGAAAAAGAAAAAAATATTAAAGAAAGGAAAGGAATTGAAAATAAAAAAGCAAGAATCATTATCCATTACACCACCTGTACATCCAAGCTTACAACACCCGGTATTTCAAAGCGGTCACCCATCTAGGTATTGATCAGGCGCAACGTTGCTTAACCTCAGTAATTGTACGGGGACCGGTGTTTTAACGTGATGTGGCCTTAAGCTAACATTCCTTAATGAACATTTATGAGATTTTTTTTTTTTTTTATTCATGACCATTCTTTCTCTTTCTGGCAAACTTTGGAGTGAATCTGATCCTGGGGAGACAAATCGTGATCTGGCCGTAAGTATATTATTTAAGGAAACACAATACAGGCGTCTTTTCCACAGGTTAGCAGGGGATTTCAACCTTCTGAAGGTAGCAAGACGGGTCTAGGTTGTAATGGTCTTGAACTGGTGGCCCTAAAGAATGGAGTTTGTCTGAACATTTGCCATGGAAATAGCGATAGAGTAGCAACAGTTTTGAGACGTTACATCTGGGGGATGGGAAGAGGCTATAGGATGGTAGAGACAGCTTTCTCTTTTACTGTCTGGGAATTGCCGTGACTTCTTCGGAGAGGTAATGGAGTGATTTCACGTCACCTTCTCTATGGTATTGAATTCAAAGTTGTCCTTCACTGAGATTAACTACGCAAACTAAAATCTCCAGTCTAGGTTAATATTTAAGATGTAGATGTGAACAAAAGAAATAGATTCAAGCCTTTCTCAAGAGCAATAGTGTCAGAGTGAACACAAAATCACGGGACAACGGTTCCAATTTAAGTGCTACCAGAACATCTATAACAATAAAGAATAGCGTTTCTTTTGAAAGAAAAACACGATTTAACGAATGAAAATTAATAATAATCATGATGACGATAAAAGAAATATCAAGGAAGAATTAGAATTTTCCAGGGGATCTTCAGGTAGTGGAGGATGATGGTTCTCCACGACTTCATTTTCGCTATTTACCATCCCTATTTGTGCTTGCTTCATTCGCTCAAACTTCTTCTATTGCCTTCAGATATATCCTGTCAGTGTTAAATTACTCCAAGTCTTCTTTCCTGATTACGAGAAAGAAAGAAAGAAAGAAAGAAAGAAAGAAAGAAAGAGAAAAAGAGAGAAAGAGAAAGAGAGAGAGAGAGAGGGGGAGAGAGAAAGAGAAAGAGAGAGTCAGTTATGTACCACACGTGATTCACGCTTAGGCGATCATGGATCTTTCAATACATGACTGACAAGGTAGATTTTTTTCCCGCAGTAGGTTGCCATTTCTTTCTGCGGTAGACCAGTTGCCATCGAAGGCTGGAAAACCCGGCCTGTCCTGCTATTTACACATAACTGGGAGTGGGGGAAGAAGAGGATTCATATCTTTCTTAAGGGTATTAGAACGTAAGTGAATTAATGGATTCGACTGAAATTCGGACTCGGCTCATCCGATTCCTCACTCCGAGCCGGCTATCCATTACCCCATCGTACCTCCGAAAAAGAGAGAGAGATTAAATATTTGTTTTAGAAGCGAATGCAGCAAGTTCACCCAGAAAGAATACAAAGAATAGGTTTGCCTGTGGTAGGAGGGTGATCCACTGGATTCTCATCCTCTTCCTCACTCTCCTCCTCCTCCTCCTACTACTACAGGAAAATCTGAGAGTGGGTGGGATGAAGAAAAAAGAATTAAAATGAAAAGTTCTTGCTACTGTTGTAATTGTTGCTGTTGATGATGCTGGTGGTGACGATGTCGATGATGATGATGATGATGATGATGATGATGATGATGATGATGATAACTCCAAAAATCGGTTCGAACCACGCGAGAAGAAGAAGTTGCATCGAAAAGGAAGGTGAAAAAAATTGGGGAAATGTTGAAGCTACCATGACGATCGGCTGACAACATCAATACCAACAGAAAAAAAAAATAAAATACATAAAATAAAAAACAAAAGAAGTTGAAACAATAAAATGAATAAAATCTAAAAAAAAAAAAAGGATCGGTAACAGCGAAGAAAGTTCTTGGTTTCCATTTCTATCGACAATATAAGTATAACCACTTCTGGTCGTACCGTTATCTTTGAGAGGGCCGGCAATGGTGTAACATTTTTTTTTTTTCTCCGAACAAGTTGCGAAATAGACGTCTGACAAAGCCACAGAAAAGCGAGAGCTTATCCCATTGTCGATACAAGCCCATCACTCAGAAAGGATTTTACTAAGATAATTAGCAAGCACATTCTATCTTGGTCACTTTGAGAAACAGCCACAATTTTAGCACTCTGGAACATCCTCGCTTTGTCGACTTACTTTTTGTTTTTTGTTTTTTAAGTATTCAATCTGCTTTTTAACAAATATCGATAGCTTCATGTGTCTTTTCGTAGTTTCACTCACATGATTTACTGACATCATTTTTTTTTATCTCTATTTCTTTTTTTCTCTCTCGCTTTTATATTTTCTGCTTTCTTTTCTTGATTTCCCCCTTTTTTATTTCACTTTCTATTTTCTTTTTTTTGTAATTGATTTCACTCTTTCTTTCTCACTCTTTTGTAATATATCACAAGGCCGTGTTCTCTTAAAACGTTATTCAACTCATGCAACATACTCTCTCTGTTTTCTCTCTCTCTCTCTCTCTCTCTCTTCTTCATTCCGCTTTATTTCAATTTCTCACCCCCTCAGTTCTCAAATCTTTTATTCCTAATCTTTCTTTCTTTCTTTCTTTCTTTCTTTCTTTCTTTCTTTTTCACGTACTTCTAAGGGTTTCCTACGTTTTTATTAGGTTGGTGAAAAAATAATATCGGTTTTTGACGAATTTTTTAACGTCAAAAATCGACATTATTTTTGCACCAACCTAATACCAACGATTTTATTAATTATTAATTTATAACTTACAAGACGATGGAACTACTTATTTGAACTCTCTCTCTTTCTATTTCTCTCGTTCTTCTGTCTCTTTTTGTTTTATCCTTCAACTCCCTCTCTCTCTCTCACATACACACACACATACAAACAGACTCTTTCTCACACCTCTTTATTTCAGTTTCTGTCCTCCTCACTGACGTTTCATTTATCAATTTCTTATCCTTAATATTTATTTATTTTTACAATTCTGTTTCTTCTTTCTTTCTTTTTTTCTTTCTTTCTTTCTTTCTTTATTTATTTCTACAATCCTTTTCATCTTTCATAATACAACCCTTTCTTTCTTTCCTTCTTTCTTTCTACAATTGTTTCTGTTTTTCATTCTTTCTGGGTTTTTTTCCATTCCTTCTTTCTTTTTTCTACAGTGTTTTTCTTTATTTCTTCTTTCTGCAATCCTTTCTTTCTTTTTCCTTTCTTTCTTTCAGAAGACGAATAACCTACTTTTGTTTACATTCCCTTGTTCTTCACCACTCCATTCCTTCCTTTTTAGTTTAGTCTCACACGTACGCACGCATGCACACACACATACACACACACACACACACACACACACACTCTCTCTCTCTCTATCTATCCATCACACTCTCTTTCCCTTCCCTTGTCTTGATATCCTTTTATCAAACCACTTGTTCCTCCTTCCCAACCTAGAAATCTCGCACAACCTCCGTCACGGTTAACGATAATTTGCAGAGAACATTTACAACAACCTCATTACATCGATTGTTCCGTCAACAGCTTTGCCAAGCAACGGATTTTTCAGCAAGTCCCAAATCTTATTCGTTGCCGCAATTTGGCGCTTTCCGAAGGCCTTTCAGATTCAAGAGCCTCATCAGGGCCGCCTTCAAACTTGTTAAGTAGCAAGTCTCGAGCTACACAAATTTAGAAGCTGATTCTCGCTGGCGACGCCAGTTCGGCAAGATGCAACGAGGGATAAACACGTCGACGGTAATATAACGAATAAAGAAGTTGAATGAGCATCAAATAACTTCTAGAATTTAATTCATGAGCTGATATCTTATTGTATTCTAAATTATAATATTGTATTCAGGATAACAACACAAAAAGAAGCTGGCAATATCTTAAAATAAAATTTTAATTACCGTGGTTGACGGCATATAGGGCATATTTTAAAAACAAACAGCTAAAAATCGCATCGCTTCTCCGTTGCGAATTTAGGACTTCTCTTCAGTTAATTTTATCCCCAACCCTCACTACTGTAGGCTATAATTGACTGTTACTTCTGCCTACCCCGATTCCATAATGATATTATTTACGCAAATGATGGCATTATTATTATGTTGGAATCGCACATTGACTGAGTTAATGGAATAATATTGCTGTCACATATGGTATGTTATATATTTAGAGATTAGGAAGAATCTGCAATGTTATTGATCCTGAACTGTCATCTCGGCTTACCATAGGCATAAGTGAACTTTTCACTTTTTCCCGTTCATATGTCCTGTTTAACAGCATATTGACTCCTTATCAGCCAGAGAGCCGAGTTCGAATTCCACTCGATTCCATTATATTCACTTACGTGCTAATATCCTTGCAAAAGCTATGAATCCTCTTCTCTCCAGCCATGGGTAAGTAGCAGAACAGGCTGAGTTCTGTAGCCTTGGATGGCAACAGGTCTACCGCAGAAAGAAATGTAAATCAAGAAATGGATGGCAGTCATGTATCGAAAGCGTGTATCACGTATGGCGCATAATTGACTGATCGGTCATTTAATGCCGACATTTAATTAAGGCTTGAAGTGATAAAAAATATGTTATTCTGCTTTCACAATTGAATACATGGTAGATAATACTTAGCTTTTGTGTATATACAGGTTTGTGTGGATATGATTACAAGAGGCGGTGATATGTGTGTTATATAGTGTAGATGTTATTTTGGAATACTGTTTGGTTTCCTTAAGAAATTGTAGGGCATTATATGGATTAATGTCATGAAAGTGTTCTTTCATGTTGGTTTTTGCTTGATTTTGTTTAGCGACATATCAACACCTCTATGGGTTATTTCATGCCGAAATCTAAATATTTTAAACACAATTTTATGACTTCAAATAATATATTTTGTACGCAATTATATGCCTTCAACTATATATAAAATGTATTGTTGGTAATTCTTTTAATATAAAAATGAATTGTTGGTATTTTTACTATAAAATGTATTTTTATACTTTCATAGTGTTTTTTGTAGTTGTTGATGTTTAGGGGTTCATTATTTGCCCATAGCTGAGACCCTAAGGTGCCACCAGGCCGAGTCAGGGTAGACGTGCGAACAACGGCAATTAAGGTGCGGTTCCAAGCTCCTCAAAACCTCCGATCTCCCAATCAGTGGCCTTGCTGTCGGATGTAATGCCCAGGAAGAGAGACGGCATATAAACAGTCGTAATAAGTAGTTGTGCAGTGCAGCAACAGATGATGGAAGTAGTGACACGCGTTGCTTGTTTTTGTCGACTACATCGTATAGTAGGATAAATTGGGCACCGTCTGTGAGAAAAAAGAGAACCATGACGCAATCCACTCTGCAAGAAATTTGGAATCAGCATGCTATGCTGCTTGGCATTCGTGCCGGAAGTTCCAATACAAACATTTCAGAGTGTTTGGGTGTCAATCTGAGGACAGTGCAGAGGATTTAGTTGGTTGAGTCTAATGGTGATTATGAAGGTGTTTGGAGCGATCACTAGTGATGGCGACGTTATACCTCCATTCATTTTGCCATAGAACCTCAGACTCAAACCGGAGGACAACATCAAATGCCTTGAGAAGCTAGTGCTGCACCGGGTCAAGAGGGTGACTGTTGGAAGACCTTGTGTCTGACAACAGGACTCTGCTCCATGCCACACAATCAGGGGAACACAATCGTTGCTGTCTGACAACTTCTGAAACCAAATCACTGTGACATCACCCTGTCTGTCTCCGCGCCGTCGCCGTCCTATCCTGTCCTGTGACGACCAATGTGACTTGGTATTGGTCGCGGAACCAAATGTAGCGTTCTAACCTTTTGCTTATTTGGATGGGAATCTGGTTAGATTCGGTATCAGCCTTGTCGTTCCCAGCTCGCCTCCAACGTCTGGTTACCGAAGTAACTGTTTTGATTTCTAGTCTAACCTACCCACGTTGTGATTTGATCTTAGGTAGACGAAATCAATCAGTCGCCGGGTCGTAATGCAAGTCGAGTCCGAACAAGGGTAATACCGCACAAGTATATGTAAAAGAAAATAAAGTAACAACTCGAAAAGTTCAAATGCGTTAAAAAAGGATAACAATATTTTATATCTGGTTGCTGAATACAGGACTGCGTCTTTCTTCCAAACCGCTAATATGGATACGTGACACTTTGCGTTTGTTAGGCGAGTCTTAATATCTTAAGTTGTTTTTCGATAACTGTTTTTTTTTGTGTATCTTCAGGTGATATTCGTAAAAGTTGTTTTGATGGTGTGAGTCTAAGTCGTTCTTCAAAAATAAATTCAGGTCGTGATTGCGTGGATCTTTCAGTCAGGTTCCTGCGAGGCGGGTCTCAGAGCTCACAGCTCAACTGCAACTAACTTCTCTCTGACTCAACTCTTGCCTGTCTTTCTAACCCCAACTCAACTGCCTGCCTGTCTTTCTAACCCAAACTCAACTGCCGTCCACTCGCTGCCACTCTGCTCATATGGACGCCGACCAAAACCGGGGTGGGCCTGTCGGGGTTTGAGGTTCCTTGATAATTCTAAATCCGCATTAAGAATTTTCTTTGTTTCGGTCAGGAAAATTTATTACTTTCCATTTTTGGAAGTCCTTAATTTCTAGTTTAAGGGAATCGTCCTCCCAAATTCTTCCTTTCTCATATTGGTATCTCATACCAATCCCTTCAGAGGGCGTCAACAGGTTCCCCTCTCTCTCACAGTGGCATCTCACACCAATCCCTTCAGGAGGCGTCAACAGGCCTCCCCTCCTTCTCCATAGTTTACCTTCGCCTACCACTCACGCCACCCTTCAGACAATGAACGCTCAGCAGCGTGGGTGTTTGCAATTATCGCTTAAAGGAAAAAAAAATATCTTCCTTTTTTTTTTCTTTTCTTTCTTTTCTTCTTCCCGACAACAAACCCTTACGACTCTTATCTTAACCGAACGTCATCTGGAACTCGTCAACAAGACCTTCGCCAAACAAGCACTGAGGCTGATCAATGATCTTTCGCACCCTGTCGCCATTTATTCGTTCCGATAAAATAATTTTTCTGTCATGGCCAGCTCGGACACAAAACAGGTACTCTTCTCAAATAATATCTCCTCAGATAGTTAATGGTTTAATCTTTCCTTCTTTGTACTTTGTGGGTGGTCCAGCGGACATTTTTTTCGGTCAGAGCACGACCCAATTAATTTTTAAATCTTAGCATTCTGCCTTGTAGGCCATTTGACCAACCTGAAATTTTCATTATTGCCATGGGCAGATTGCTATCTTCTTTCGCCGCATTGTAACATAAATCAAATTAAATTCGGTATCTTACTTTCTTCGCTAATGAAAATAAAATCTTTACCACTTTTCTTTGTTAGAAAAAAATAACATCGCTCAGTGTCTTTTCGTGATAGCTTCTTATCACCTAAATTAATTCTCGCCTTTTCTTTTTTTTTCACTCAACCCTAAATAGTGTCACATCACCCCTTACACCTAGCTACCTAATTCCCCAGACTGCGAACCCTTTGATCATTATGGGTGTGACGCAGTTGAGCGAGAGACCAACAAAACTTCTTGTAACACCAAAGAATAACCGAAGGCAAGGATTATGGCAGCATTCACTAAGTTAAAGAAAGAGCGCGTCCAGAAGAGTTGCAGGAGATTCCGAAGATGTCTGGAGGCCGCGGTTGAAGACAATGGTAATTTCATTGATGAAATGTACTCTTCAGTATTTCGAGATATTTTGATGTAATTTTGGTAAATATATCTTTAAAAAAAACATACCAGTATTATTTCCATTTTTGCGTAATCTAGACGACAATTTATCCATCGCACTTTGTGCAATCAGAAAGAGATAGGTAAAATTTCGCGTACCCATCATGAGAAAAGAGGACTTCAAGAATTTAATGTTTCCCTCTGTCGCTCCTCCCTCCAATATACCTTGTGAGCGTTAAATTTACCAAGCACTCATTTCCAGAAATTTCAACTCTCTCTTTCTGTTACCAATTACGCAGACCTGAGCTCGAATTCCGGTCGGGTTCATTACATTCACTTACGCGCAAATACTCTTGGGAAAGGAGTGAATTCATCTCTTCTCTCCCTCTCATTAGTGGGTTGAATAGCAGGACAGTTTCTATAACCTTGGTTGGCAACCGGTCTACCACGGAAACAAACGGCTACCTTCCTGCGGAAAAGATCTTCTACCTATTCATTCGTGAATCAAAATAGACATGATCGCCCAAGCGTGGGTCATGTCTGGCGATCAACTGACTGAGCTGGTTAAAGCACGTAGTCAACGAGAAAGTTTCTAACGTAAATGGAAATTCGAACGATTCTTATACGTAAGATCAGAAAGAGGAAAGAGGGCTTGAAGAATCTGATAACCACAGAAAGTATTAAAGGAACAAGGCCAGAATGAAACAGTAAGTATTTGGTTGCTCTTAAAATAGTGTCCAATTTTAGAATCAACTTTTATTCCTGACGTATTTAAACAGATTTTAAATCAATCAAAAGAGGAACCATGAACATCTATGCCTTACTGGTATCGAGTTACAAGTTTATTTATACCTTTACGATAACAGTCTAAAGGTTTGTACGCCCTTTGAATGTATCCTTGCAACGGAATGTATTTTGGCTAAAAATTTATCAATATGCTTGAAAAAGTGGTAGTCAGTCGACAAAAGGTCAAGAGAATATGGTGGATGTGACAAAACTTCGTATGGCATGCTTCTGCAATGTCATCCGGGCAACATGTGGTTGAGTTTTGTCATGAAGCAAAATTGGATGTCATTGTTTAATCAGTCTTAGTCGCATTTTGCTTAATTGAATGTGCACTTCATTCAGTTGTTGGCAGTACACTTCGGCAGTGATGCTCTGGTTAGATCTCAGAAAGCTGTAATGGGTAACGCCAATGGCGGATCGCCAGACAGTCACCCATAATCAACTGTTGGTACAATTTCGGTTTTAGAAACTCTTTGTGTGCTCTGTCGTGATCAATTCATTGAGCTGATTGTTTACGATTGTCTATTCGATCAAGAAATGGATCATTCGAATTTTCCAGATGCAACGTCAGATACATTTGAAAATGTCAACTTTCTTTGACTTTTCACTGAGTTCATGTAGAATACATTTATCGAGTTGATTCATCTTTCTAACTTTCTTGAGAATGTTCCAACATTGTTGAAATGCCGACACCAATTATGTGAAATATTTCTCTGACGTGTTTTTTTTCGATTGGTGTTTTCATATATTCTTTGTCTAGTGAAGATGAATGTCCTCTACCACCTTGATCTTCAAGACTCATATCCCCACTGCGGAACTTCACAAATCAGCCCGATCACAAGTAGGTCCTTCATCACATGCTCTGTTAATGTTGACAGCAGTTTGAGAAGCCTTTTGACTAAGCTTGAATTCATGACAAAAAGTAAATTCATTTTTTTCTCAAGTTGAAGATGAGGGGTATATCATGTTTTCAGTTAAATTCGAAAGGGGACACTCTAATCATTAGATATGAGTCATATAAGTTTATGCAAATATTATATTAGGTTGGTGCAAAAATAATGACGTAATAACGTCAAAAAACGACATTATTACGTCATTATTTTTGCACCAGCCTAATATATATATACATATATAATACGTAATATATGTAATCTCTATATAATATAGATAAAAAAAAAATTAAAAAAACAGATGAAAACCACAGACAAATGTTCATTTTCTCCATCAAGACATTCATTTCTGTAGTTCACTTCTACCAGCAAGCAGAATTCTTTTTTTACCTGATGATGGCCATGTTGATCGAAACTAGTCGAGGAATTTAAATGAAATAATAATAATAAAAACGAAAGAGTATTAATCTACAACCCAGTGTCTGAAGATTTCAATTTTTTAATATTTTTTGTTGTTCAATATATATATATATATATATATATTAGGGTATAACATAATTACAAATGTTTATTCCTAAATCAGACATTATTTTAATCGTCTAATACTATATTCTAATGTATACCCATGGTGCCTCGCGTATCTGAGAAGATAATTCTGAAAGGGAATGATATAAAATTAACAAAGGCGACACTTTAATCTTTAAGAATGAGTAATGTAATTTTGCACAACTGTTATAATAATATACGAGAACACAATTAAAATCTTTATTCTAAAATCGGACATTATTTGCCAAGAAACCTAATGTAATCGATAACAAAATGCAACTAGGATTTTTTTTTATTCATATTTTTTCATACTCCTAGATTTTTCAGACCCGATACATCAATACCCCGTTTGACTCCTTTTTTTCGAAGAAAATCTATAAAAACATCATCATCATCATCATCAGTCCCGCGATTAGGTGTGATCGTAGTGTCGCTCCGCAGGTGATCACCTGACCAGCTCTTTCCAAATGTCTCGGCTGCGTGCCAATGTCTAAGTCTCTGTGAAGGGTTTTCCAGTAGATTCCGTTTTTTTTTCGGTGCATTTTTCTCCGCTGTCTGTCGCCTCTTCTTTTTTGCCTAAGGTGATACCTTGTAGGACGGCAATGGGAATATCGTTGACTCTTATGAAGTATCCATACTATTTCAATTTTTTCTTTTTGACGGGTTCTAATGAAGTCCTCCAATGGGCGACTGTCTTGTCTGATGGTGATTGCACTTCGGCATTTGTGATGCGTTCTACGTTGGAGATAGCGATGATGATTCTGTGGCATCTTATTTTTAAAGCTTGTCTTCTTCGCTGTAATTTTGCTGTCAATGCCCAACACTCGCAGCCATAGAGAAAGACTGAGAAGGTCAATGCACACAAGAGTCTGATAATTGATTCCAGACAAATTGTCTTCCCAGACGGTTCTTAGTTTTGCGACAGCTGCCACTGCCTGTGCCGCTCTTGAAATTATTTCTATTCTGGAGTTTCGTCGCCAGTAATCAAGTCATGCTATCTGAATTGTCTCAATTCGGAAAAGAAAAATTAAATAAGTTTAAGCAAACATTTTACTGAAACTTAACATGGCCCCGACTTAACATGGCCCCGACTTAACATGGCCCCGACTTAACAGCAAAAACTCATTTTTGTCGCTTGATAACCACGTGATTTCTAACTTAACCATATCGCAAGTGTCTAGTACCGATAGCTACTGGAATGCACGTTTTAAAAACAGTGATCGTCTGTAGGAGCCCTCAATGAATGGACTTTGGAGCGACCTTCAGAAAACAATTTAAATATTGACTTTTACATGAAAGTTAAAAGATCTCTTATGGTAAAGCTGAATTGTTATGAAGAGTAATCATAGTTTTGTGAGTAGGCAAAGCAATCCACCGTTGATGACATTTATTTTTATGATTAAACGAAAGTGTCAATTTTTTTTTATTTGTTCCTATTTTTCTTGTTGTAAAGTCAAGGGGGTTTGTTTGTCTTTTTGATTGAATTGCATGCAATTTTTTTCTTAAAGAATTTTTTTCTCTAGATTTCGCTCTACCGTATTTTGAAAACGTATTGTTCTTGCTATATTTCTTTCATGAATTAAAACTGCACGAAAATTAAGTTTTATCTTCTGACAACGGAATTAAAAATTAGAAAGTGAAAAATAGTGAATTTCGTTAATCCAAGTAGTCGTGTATGGATTATCATTAAAGCGAATAAAAGTTTAAAGCATTTAATAGATAAATCCTAATGAATCACGGATTGCGTAAACAGTGAATATGGTAACAACCTCAACAACCAAAAGGATACTACTACTACTACTACTACTATTACTACTACTACTACTACTATTACTACTGAGAACACTTTTACTATAACAATAATAATACTACAAATAACAACCACAACCACCACTTCGTGTAGGCAAATGTTACAAACCATGCTGTAAAATGCTTTGAACATCATGTTGAACCAGTCAAAGAAAGCCGTGTAATCATTATTTTGGGGGATTTTCCCTGCATATGGTGAGACATACCATGCCCCAGATTTCTGGTAAGTATTGAGAAGAAAAAAAGACGAATAAAAATAATAATAATAATAATAATAATAATAATAATAATAATAATAATAACATAACAATCAAGCTAAAGCTAACAAAGTTAATTGTCCATACATCATGATCAAAGACCACGAGAAGAGAATATGCTTTCTTATTGAAATGACAGACTCTGCAGATTGTAATCTATCTTTGAAGATCTTCAAAGGACGATCAAAATAAAAGTATCTGGAAGTGGAAATTGGCACATGAGGACATCAGTAATTCCAGTTGTAGTTAGAGCCCTCGGATTGATTGAAAAAGGTTTCGAGTGACTCGGTGAAGGGATTCCTGGTAGCCCATACCTTAAAGGAATATAAAAACATTGTAATCACAAGTACAGCTCACACATTACAAAGAACTCTATCAATGTAAAACATTTGGGATCTTGGGGTTTTTTTTTGTTTTGTTTTTTACAAAAAATGATAAGTAGAAATTGTTATAAAGCTATATCTGACCTTAGGTCTCTGGTTAGGACCCGGAATGAAATGCGTATATAACAGAAATCAAAAGAAATAATAATAAAAACTAGTGGTACGTGTAGAAATTTCACGGTGTTGCTGTTTATTATTGAAATTAATAGTTTTCAAGTCTCCAGGTTTTGGTTTGCTTTGTTTTACGGCGTATCAATCTCAATGGGTTATTTAATGCCGACATTTTTTTTTATTCCTGGTAATATTTTTTTCTTTCAAAATGTATTGCTAGTAATAAATTTTCCTCAAAAAATTTCATTGACGGTATTAAAAGCTATTTTTACGCTTTCACGGTGCCCTGGGAGTTAACCAGCTGCCCAACAGGCGCCACCATCCAGTGTCAGGGCGGACCTGAGAAACACCAGCAATCAAGAGGCGCTCCCACGCTCCTCAAAACCTCCCAATCAAAAGTCGCACCGCTGGACGCAGTCTATCGTCCTACCGATGACGCGGATGCAGTCTATCGTCATACCCAGGACGCGGATGTAGTTTATCGTCATACCCAGGACGGTGAGGTCTCCTAAATCCATGGAATGTAACATTTTTAAATGAGCGCTTTTTAGCATAATTACAATTATATCCTTTCGTGGTTATATAGACTTGATTTTTTGACAGCAGAACCAGCAAGGTATAATCCTGGATATTAACAGTATATATATATATATATATATATATATATATATATATATATATATATATATATATAGTTTTATTGATGTGAGTTTCTAACCCAGGGTCCAAACTCACATCAATACAACTAAATATGTTAGCTCTATCTCTGATATTGAGCGCTTTCCAATAAGTACTGCGCATATATAATATATAAATAATATATATATAATATATTGCACATATATATATATTTATATTTATACTCATACCCTTTTCATATATATATATATATATATATATATATATATATATATATATATATATATATATATATATTCAAATGGCAGTCATAATTATGAACCTTCTTAGTTCTTAAGCATTTAATGCATCTAGAAATAATTTGTGCAATAATATGCAAATAACATTTTTAGATTAGGTTTCAAGTATTTGATAAACCTGGACCTAATGTGTGCAGTGTGTAAATTATGTGTTCACGATGAAGTAATGGATAGCGACTCGGATTGAAGAATCGGAGAGCCGAGTTCGAATTCCAGTCGGATAAATTACATTCACTTACGTGCTAATACCCTTGGGAAAGGTATGAATCCTCTTCTTCTCCCAGCTGAGGGTAAATAGCAGGACAGGCCGGGTTCTATAGCCTTGGATTGCAACTGGTCTAAAGAAAGAAATGGAAACCTACTGCGAGAAAAAATCTGTCTCGTCAGTCATGTATCGAAAGATACATGATCGCCGAAGCGTGTATCACGCATGGCACATAACTAACTGACACTCAGTACAAAAATATTTAACCCGCCTTCAAACAATGTATACACAATATTATGAAATTTTTTATATATATATATATACACACACACACACTTAGCACTTATGCTATGCGACTAAAATGTATTCATAATAACATGCAAATAAGTTATTTGCATTTACATCCTTTGCTACTTTACCATTTCATTAAACATTGAAACATTTCTATCTTCCCTTCTTGCTTTCTTTTTTTTTTCTCTATTTACCAACCTCCCCACAAAGCAAGATGTGGCACAAGGCCAGTTTTTAACGTGGGCGATCCGAGTCCGTAGGGATGGGCAAAGTTTGCCCGTAGATCCCGTATATACGGGGTTGGGTTTGTTTAACTCCACAAACGAGACTCTGCCCTTCGACAGTAGGCAGACAGTTTCTTTCTGAGTGAAACCAAGTAGCGTCTTTGATGTGTCTTTCCAAACAATTAAAAGTGAAGAGTCCATTATTTATGAGGGATTCTCAGGAGGTGTTAAACACTGCTATTTTCTCTTTTTTCTTTCTTTTTCCTTTGTCCCTTTTATTTTCTCACTGAAACCACACGATAAAAAACGAAATAGTCCATTATTCTTCAGCTTTTCGCAAGATCCTGGTATTTTTCAATCTTTTAAGGTTCTTTGATTGTCCACTCTTGTATCGTAGGGAACATCAGTTAACATCTGTTATTCTCTTTAAATGTAACAATGAGGTCGGATCTTTGTATTTCACTGACATCATCTGTTTAGTCCGAAGAATCCCATTATTATTATTGTATTAATAATAATCGAAATCAGCTGCCATGTTTATTTTATTTTTATTTTTATTTAACAAGAACAAATAAAATACTCTAGGAAGATGATTTCGGCGGTCCACGGAGAAGGTCAGAAAAAAATGAACAGGTGTCTTGATCTTGGCAGAGAACTGAGGAATATGTAGAACATGATAGGGAAGGTTGTATCAATCACTGGCAATGTTCTTGAAGAAACTGGAGGAAATATTGGAGAAGCTGGAAATTGAAGGAAGAGTTTGAATCCTCCAAACAATGGCATTATTGAAAACAGCCAGAAACCTGATAATAATACCGAGGAAAAAGAAACCGTGGAGACCTGCTAACATTTTATTTCCATTGTCGCTCAAAAGTTAATTGCTGGTCTGAAGACTCAATATGCAAATATAATGTACAATATATTTAATTTCTGCAATATATTTCTGTAGTGAGTTGTATACGTACCTGTCGGTCCTCAAGGACACATGGCACAGTGGATAAAGGCGTTAGTTAGATCCAGTGACAGGACCCAAAGAGTGTGAGTTCAATACCCGGTTAAGGCAGTGGAGAACTTTCAGAGGGAAATAAACAGGAGATAACTGATAACTGACATCCATTAAAAACATGTCACGTGGAACTAGAACAGTCTACTCCAGTGAGCGAAATAAAGGGTTCAGTTCGACATTCCAACCACCTGAAGAAGCCCGGAGCGTACAACGGCCAAATCGTTGTGATAAATATGGCGATAAAGATGAGGACAATAGTCCGAATGATGTAAATAGTTGTATACATGTTTTATTTTTCTGAAAAGCTCACAGAATTAGATTTTTCAAAGAATTTTGGTGTGAAGGAAACGATGACGAGGATGATGATGATGATGGCGGCGGTGGTAGTGGTGGTGATAATGATGACGATGCTGATTATGATGGTGATGAGGATGATTATAATGGTGATTATGGTGATGATGTTTATGATTCTGATGATGGTAATTATGGTGATGTTTATGATGGTGATGATGATGATTATGTCGGTGATGATTATGACAGTGATGATGGTGATGATGATTATGTCGTAGATGATTAGGATGATGGTGATGATGATGGTTATGTCGGTGAAGATTATGATAGTGATGATGGTGATGATGATTATGTCGTAGATGATTAGGATGATGGTGATGATGATGGTGATGATGATGATTATAATGGTGATGATGATGTTGATCGAACAAAGTTAAAACAGTAGATGTTCACGATAAGGAAAGTTAATAAGTAAGAAAGAAAGAATAATAAAATAAAGAAATACATACATATATGTGTGTGCGTGTGTGTGTGCGTGTGTGTGTGTGTGTGAAAGAAAGAAAGAAAGAAAGAAAGAAAGAAAGAACTTAAGTGGTAAAGCATAGGGAACATTCTAACGACAATTTATGATTCTACGGTCATCCCAGACGGACATTGAACAAAGATTTTAATTGGCTAAGAGCAACCAATCTTCAATCTTATGAGTGAGCCCACGAAAGTTAGTGATTGTCAGAAATCGTCCATTTTTTTTCCCCCGCTGGACGCCGCCGAGGAAGAATGCCAGAGAACGAAGCCGATACTAGAATATGATCTGGTAGCCGAAAAAGTCAAATTTTCACACCATACCATAGATAGACAAAGAGAGTGACCACCCCCTAGGAGGATCAAGTGACTCATACTTAAAAAGACAAATGTGTATACGCATACTAATTTTATTCTAAATCATCTTCCATGAGTGGATTGTTACTCTATCCAAAACATCCTACAATTCATTTCCTGAAGACAAACTGTCACAAGCGTGTCCCCACTCTATTGCTATTTCCATGGGAAGTGTCCCAGACAGACTACATTCTCAGTTTCACCAGTTCTTACCTTCACAGCAAAGACCGGCCATGCCAGCCA
This sequence comes from Acanthosepion lycidas, assembly GCA_963932145.1. Lineage (NCBI taxonomy): Eukaryota > Metazoa > Mollusca > Cephalopoda > Sepiida > Sepiidae > Acanthosepion > Acanthosepion lycidas. The sequence goes on along the minus strand of OZ010583.1, from coordinate 38,369,309 downwards.
CATTTTAGCGAACCCCCTCTCATTCACTTCGCATTCCACTGGTGAGATGTCAGTGCCACTTGAAGAGATTCTTCCCACGAACTGATGCTTTGTGGAACCGACTCCCAAGAGGCTGTTTCCCCAATCACTACAGTCTTAGGCTGTTCAAATCTAGGATTAACCGTTATCACTTCCACATATTTTACCCCAAGCAAGGCAGGGATGCCTCTAGTACGTAGGGAGTTACTGGGAATAGAAGTGAAAGAGAAGACTAAGAATAGGGATGATTGAAGAAAGATCAAAATATGAACAGGATTCAAGAAGACAGAAAATGACGATTACCTTTAAATTTTTTGAAGATTGTAATTATCATGGAAGCAAGGAAATGGAAGAGAATTCCACAGGTGCGAAGTGTGAGAAAACTGTTGGAGTAGAAGTGGCGGTTGCATTTACCTATTTCAACACTAAATGATATTTTGAGTTGTTGCCGGTGATTTTATCAGCATTACACGATAGTGTAGTGGATAACCGATACAAAGAGTTCAATTTCCAACCTAGACTATAGCGCTTTCTTTCGCGCATTTTAACCATCTCCTAGCGAGGGTAGGATGTCACACGAGGTTGTGTTTGGTGTTGGACCTCCATACACGTACATATGAGACAATGACAAAAAAACCTGCCCGTTCTTCGCAAGCTCTGTCATGATGGCGTCGGTGTCCAATGGGGAAAATGCTGCCGCAGGGTTGGAATCCTGGGACAAGGTTTCCTTCATGATTTTAAGAGGAAAATGGAACAGGTTACGCACTTTGATCCCTGCCGAAGGAGAGAAGAACCGTTACTACCTCAATGTTTTTCGAAAACGCACAAATTCACCTCTTATCTTCACTCCAGCTATGCGTTAAAGAGCTTTATTTTTTTAATCATTTCACCCAAAGCATGGCAATAAAGCCACTAAGACACGATTATTTACTGAATGTTAGTGAATATGAGAAAAAAAGATAACATTGAGGAGGAAGAACAACAAAAGTACATGAATTAAGAAAACGGATGATAAAGATTGACATTGCATTTAAATTTTTGAAGAATAAAGCTGACTGGAACGCAAAAAGCCGGAAGAGAGTTCAACTAGCGAGAAATGCAACCGAAGAAACTATAAGCATAAAACTTGCGGTTACATATAGTCATATCAACTATAAAATGGTGAGACCTTGTCGTCAATCTAGTGCTAAGCTTAAATTCATAAAGTCTAGGTATCAAAGAGGAAAATTCATCCGAACAATTACCATGAAAGTATTTATAGAAAAGGTACAGGGGAGCTATGTTATGGTGGTAGGAATGTTATTGAAGCCGAGAGGCCAGGTCAATTTCAAAAGCCAGGATTCAATTCAAAGCCAGGACGAAATTCTTACTTTGATTTGCAGTCGATTGAGAAGAAGGATGATTCTGAATTCGAAACCAGGGAAAAGGTAACGGTGACCACTTGATCTTGTTCGCAAATAATAAAGAAAATGAATCCATGGAGAGCCATGTTCGTCTATGCCCTGAACCCAATTAAAAAAGGCTTTGAAGAGTAACTTTTATTCCTTTAATCTATTGTAGTTTGAGTATGGGTTCAAAGGTGCACGGCGAACGATCAGATAGGGACCAACGCCTGCTTTCAAAGAAATCTGGGAAAAATAAGGAGTATTTGGCAGAACAGGGATCAGGGGAGATAGCAAAAAGAGTTACAAAGGACAGGAGGTTATTGGGATCCATGTCCGTCCACGTCCTGAAGGAACACGACACAAAGAAGAAGAAGAAGAAGAAGAAGAGGAAGAAGAAGAAGCTTGTGTAAATGGTCTGCAGGACAGGGATTAGGAGAGACAACGAAAAGACAATATTTAATAAGAGCTACAAAAGACAGGAAATTGTGGAGAGCCATGATCGTTCACGTTCTGAAGGTACGTCAGATAGAAGAAGAAGAACAAGAACAAGACGCTTGTGTAAGTAGCTGGCAGAACAGGTATCAGTAGAAACAGCGAAAAGACGAAATTGACTAAGAGCGACAAAGGATAGGAAATCGTGGAGAGCAACGATTTCTACTGTCCTCAAGGAACACGAAGAAGAAGATCTTACGCTATGAAGGAGCTAATGTGTATGTACGTATATACTAATTCTAGAGTAGATAACTTTTTAATCATTTCACCACAAGAAAGGCAATAAAGCCACTAAGACAGAAGGGGGTTCCTGAGTGAAAAAGGATAAGGAAAACATCATTAAGTGGGGAGAACAGTAAAAGGAATCAAGGAGACAGTAAATAAAGATTGATATTGCATTTAAACTTTTTAAGATCAAAGTTGGCTGGACAAGAAGAAACCGGAAGTGAGTGCCACAGGTGAGAAGTGCGAGAAAAGAAACTGTTAACAAAGAATTTACGGTTACGTCTTGCTAGTTCAACTGTAATTTGGTGAAACCTAGTCACCAATGAAAACACCTTGTCTCCAATTGCGTACTTTGCTTGAATTTATAAAGTCTAAGTATCAAAGCGGAAATTCATCAGAGCAATTGCCATAAAAGTATTTACAGAACCGGAAAAGGGATGCTACATTCTGTAAGGCAGATTCTGGAGAGAAAGGTTTTTTCTAACACGGTCACAAAGACTGGACAACCCTAAATTTGAATAACCACACGAGTAAATATATTTTGAGAATCTGGAATTTAAAAAAAGATTGATGCTAAGGGTGGAGGACAAACAAACCTACAGCTGAGTCAACCCCACCCCTGCTGGATGCTGGACTCCATATAAGCTGGAGGTTTGGATAACTTAGAGTCCCCACATTACTGCTACTGGAAGCCACATCGTTCGCCGAAAACTCCTGACCATGACCTTGCACCGGCCCTAAAGTCTCGAACATAGGAATTTAAGTTAATACTAAAACAAGCTGCAGACTTCAAAAGGGGTCCCAGTGCCATATAATTATAACAATAAATAGGAAGGGTTAAGCCTGCTGCAGACAAAAAAAATCATATATAAACCAAATAGTTTATATATGATAAAGAATTAACTCAAGTTAAAACCTGAGTTAATTCTTTTTTCTAATGGATTTTTTGTGTATCTCCCAGCCGTCGAAACGTCTTTACTTCAGTCTTGTTTCATCAACAATCTTCTCACCCTGTGAGATCAAAAAACACTACGTGACAGAGGAGTGAATGATTGTGAATAGACAAACGCCAGCTACGTTGAGTAGAACCGTGCCTCCCATCGCGATGCCAGCGACAAACAAGGCACACATTAACGAGTGAGAAGTTAGCTAGATGGTAACCACAGTGGTCTGAAGGAACTTGAAGACCTACACGAGACATAGGGCTACATTACTGGTCGCTGTTGACGAGTATCGACTGGTGCGGTGACATTATTACCGTTTACCATGATCGACCAGTGAAGTTACGAACCAGTACAGAGTGGATTAAGACCTCTAGTACATTGCCAAAAAAAGTGCCAGAAGGCTAATAGGCCAATAGATAGACGGATCACAGAGTTCACCTGATTTCTTGAAGGCTTAAAAGTAGGAAGCACACAAGCATTTACTGTAAAATTGAGATCGAACAGGACCCAGTTAAGGAGCACATTTCTTAAGGGTATCCAGTGGGTATCCAGTTTTCTCGTACTTTCTTTCATTGTATATCTCATGAGATAAGAAGTAAATCAATAGAGGGAGTAATATATATATATATATATATATATATATATATATATATATATATATATATATATATATATATATATATATATATATATATACACACAGAATAAAAACATACATCTAGGACAAAGAGATGTGGACCAGAATGGCCTCTTAAATTTTTTAAGGTTAGAATAAACCTAACACTATCACAAGCAAGACCAAGAGAAGAGGAAGTGGATAGTGGAAACAGGAAATAAATAGTGGTCGTTTCCGCTATGGTTGATAATATAATAAAAAAAAAAAAACGAGTTTTCAAAACGAAGTGAAACATTCCCGATATATGTCTTACTTTTGCACGGCATTATTTTTCAACCATATCCACGATCAAATAATTAAAAGTCCAGCCCATCTAATGCGATTTTTAAAATCATTCAATCACTGTCATTTTAGTAAAAAGAAAGGCGTCCAATCCTAGCGTTTTACAGTGAATAGAAGAAACAAATTGGAATTTTTTTTTTAAACAACGAGTCAGAAGCACCCAAACAGATGTTCGAAATCTAACATAACGAACCAATCAGAAGAATTTCTACATTTAAAAAAAAAAAAATGGTTTCTGCGAAAGACTGACCTGTCAGAATTATTAAGATATAAAAATATTGGGTAAAAAGTTTTAACGTTCGTCAGAGATATTCTAATAAGCTGTCATCATGAAACGGAAAATGTCCGGTCAGTTAGAAAGCATCAACCAATCAAGGTTGATCAACGAGTAAGAAACACCGACAACAGAAAAAGAGGGAGTAAAAAAAAGAAGAAAAAATGTCCATGAATCCGAAGCCTTTCTTGAACCAATCAAAGCCTTCAATATAAAAACATCGCGACATCCGATAAGGTCTTCGGAGATAAAACTAATTTGAATAATCGATTAAATAAAAATAAATAAATACATACATAAAAGGAAAAATGAAAAAGGGAGCTATCCGAAAATCGACAGGTCCGGTGATATCCCTACAAAATAAACTTCTTCTTCTTCTTCTTCTTCTTCTTCTTCTTCTTCTTATTATTATTATTATTATTATTATTATTATTATTATTATTATTATTCCTCTTCCCCTTCGTCTGTTTCGTCCGCTTTGTCCACTTCGCCTTCTTTTTCACCGACATTCAAATCCCCAAGAGTGAAATAAATAACAAAATGAAGGAAGGATGGAATAACGTTCTCCATTAGCTCCACAAGAAAACAACCTTTTTACCTCAATTTGATTTGATGTCGAATTTATATGCATTTTGCTGAGTGCGTTTGCTTTCCCGACGAATAAATGTGTGTGACGGTGGTGGTGGTGGTGGTGGTGGTGTTGGTGGAGTGGGGATGGCTCGAAGCGGAACTGACAACTTCATCTCCTTCCCCTACGGGTATCTCTGTAATAATAATATTTTCAAAATAATTATTTCTCGGATCGACGATGTGATATTCAATAATTGCTACAGACAAAATGATTGCTTTATGATGAACATGGTGTCACATTCTAATTATGATTAGATGATACGTATTCAGCACTTTCTTAAATAAAAAAATCCAATTATTTTAATATGGCTACGGTTATTCTTGATTTAACTTGGTTTTACCTACTCTCTTGATTCTATCTCCGCTTTTAGCTTAGCGTCATCTATATTAATAATAATAATAATAATAATAATAATAATAATAATAATAATAATTATTATTATTATTATTATTATTATTATTGTTGTTGTTGTTGTTGATGTTGTTGTTTCATTTCCTTTGGTTTCTGGTGTATACTCATTTCTTTCCGGGTTCCGACGAGAGACGTAAGGTCAGAAATGGCCTCATGACATTTTCCACTGGGCAGGTTTTTTAAAAAAATCGCGCATATTTTACATAGATAAAGCCTTTCTTAAGGTGTGGGCTGTACTTGTGTGTACAATTTTTGGTATTTCTTTAAGGCATGGGCTACCAGGGATTCCTTCAATGAGTCTATTGGAATCTTTTTCCAATCATTCCGAGGGCACCAAATACAACTGGAATTGTTAATGTCCTCATTCACCACATTTTTGAGATTTCGACTTCAAGGTCCTTGTATTTTGATAGTTTTTTTGAAGATCTTCAAAGATACATTGCAGTTTGCATGTCAATAAAGAAGCACATTTTGGTTTTGTGGTCTCTAATCACGATGCTAGGGCAATTAGCTTTGATTGTTTTGTCTATGGGTATTGTAAAGTCTCATAAAATTGTTACAGGTCCTATCTCCGTAACCGGGTCTTGGTGGTTTTCAGACCAATTTCTTGCGGTTTCCATTCCTGTCAATAGCTTTAGAGATGTCTAATGCTATAGTCCTTGCGGTTCCGGGTCCCAACCAAAGACCTAAGGTCAGAAATAGCTTCATGACATTTTCCACTGATCATTTTTGTAAAACAACAACAACAAAAAAAAAAAATATCACGTATATGTTAGATAGATAAAGCGTGTGAGCTGTACTTGTTCGTACAACAACAACATATCATTATTATTATTATTATTATTGAAAAACAGAGTTCCTTTGACATTTATCTTTTGATACATTACTTGCTGTGTGCCAACGAGGCACCTGGGACAAAAAATAGCTAATGGTCTCTTTCGTCAATAAACAAAAAATATGCAGAAATTCACCAACCACATTTTGCCAGTATCTATTTCGACGAAACCCTCTGTCATATATTGACAATAGAAGGCAAGACTATATTCTTGAACCATGCAAAGAAGTATTTCCAGGTGGCATATTCCATTTTCTCTTAGTAGGTATTTGTATTTACTCAACTTCCTGCATTCTTGGAAGGATATAAAGGCGATTGCATCTTACTCTCGTGTCGATCAGCAGATAAACTGTTTTGGTGATCTTTAACAATTACATCTGCTTTGTTTGCTTTGATTGTTTGATCTATATTCACAGGAAAGTCCCATAAAATACAATATGGCTGAAAAGTAACTTCCTATTTTATGTATGTGTGGCCAGTTAGGAGTCCTTATTTAACAATCTGTGACATTCTTCCTTGGTGTTGGTTAAAGGAGCAAGTCTACTATACCAAACCAAAACTTTGGAAAATGTTGAAGGACGAATATAAGAAGTTGGGTCCTTCACACTACAAGAGTTCCTAATGAAATCAGTTGATGCGAATCCTGGGTGGCTCGAGTAACTAATAGCAAAATCTGGTGCCCATATCGAATTTTAAATAAAATCAAATACTTTCCTCTCTGATCCATTTCTTGTAAAAAATTTTAGTTAATAAATATGTCCAGAATTATAAACTGTACCATAAAACGAGTCAACTGGAATTGTTAATGTCTTCATGCGCAACATTTTTGCAATTTCGATTTCAAGCTCCTTGTATTTTAATAGTTTTTATTTTTATTTTATTCATTTATTTTTTTTGAAGATCTTCAAAGATACATTACAGTCTGCAAGGACTCCCATGTCAATAAGGAGGCAAATTTTGTCTTTGTGGCCTCGATGCCATCTTTGACTCTTCTGTCTGTGTGCATTGTAAAGTCCCATAAAATTGTTACAGGTCCTAGCTATAACTCCCTATTTTATATTTGTGTGGCCAGCTAAGAGACCCGCCTTAACGTCATGTGATTTTCTTCCTTGTGGTTGGTTAAAAGAGCCAAGTCTACTAAATCTATAGGAATTGTTAATATCCTCATGGACTGTCGTTCATATCGTCTTGTTGCTTGTGCATTTAATCGCTTTTAAAAATGGGGAGATACTTTACAATCACCCTGTAGTTATTTTTCTCCCTTGCTTAGAATGATTAAAATTACACGCTTAGAATGATAAAATAAACACATAACGACGAGTAAGTAATTATAAATTATGAAGATTTTTCCAGGCATTTCTTTCGTTTGTTCTCGCTACACAAGTTCACTAAAATAGATTCGAAGCATGTCTTCCTCTTACATATTTTGATAATTTTGTATTTTTTTTTTTTTTTTATAAAAATAGTTCCTTTCAAATTTATTTCTTTATAAAAGATAAACAATAAATATCACATTGTACTTCATTTGAATTTTGCCGAGGGAGTCAGAAGTGTATCCAGTAATACTGGTGTCAAGGGAATAAGTGTTCTTTTGACCTACGTTTTTTTTACGTGCACAAAGGTTAAATATTACTGAGGGGTGTCATAGCGTCCGTGACCCATTCTCTAATTTCATTGGGATTATTCATTAGCATCGATAAAGCTTGCTCAATGGTTTTATGGATTGAGGACACATGAGAGAGCCAAAAGTTGGGTCCCTTATCGTTTCATGGTGATTTCCGTTTTGGGGATTTTATTACAGCTTGCCTTACATTATTCTTGGTTATATTTGTCCTTTCTTGTACGGGTTTATCTTTCATTCTTCTTTTGATCCATTCTGAATTGAGATTATATTCTTTTACACTGCTCCAATTCTTTTCTCAAATATTTCGCACTTCTTCAATACAGAGTGGCTTTTTAACTTCTATATCATCTTTTCCAATTTTTTACGCTAGAATTTTTTGAGGTCTGTTTGAAATGCTATTTTTTCCAATGGAACTGATACCGCTTTTCATATCGTCTTGTTGCTTGTGCTTTTAATCGCTTTAATCAGTTTAAGATTTTCCTTGACTGCCAGAATTTCTTTTACTAATTGAATTTTATATTTTCGCTTGACCTTCCTGCTTTTCTGTGTCGAAACATTTTAATTTCTTGCAATCTCATCCAGTGTCAATAACGCAAATCTGATATTTTTCATTTTCTCGATTTAAATTTAGCTTCCAATCGGGTTCTTTTCTTCTTCTTGTTTGAGTCTATATTTTTTTTTCCGTAGCGGCTAGAAGCCTTGTATATATTACATTAGTAACGTCTGTAATGTTTTCCAATGGTCAGTCCGTTAACAATGTTTACAGTACTGCGTTATATATCTGATGTGGATATTTTGGAAGTTGGTATCCTTCTGGAATTTGTACTTGAGTCATTAGGTTGGTGCAAAAATAATGACGTAATAATGTCGTTTTTTGATGTATTTTTTAACGTCAAAAAACGACATTATTACGTCATTATTTTTGCACCAACCTAATACTTTGGTGATTAGTTGAGTGATGTGATTCAGTGAGCTTCAGTGATTTCACCTCTGTTGTTTTCAAAGGATCCCGCTTTAATTTCATTTGATTCCTCTTTATTAGTGACAAGGATCGAATTCATGTGTAAATCAAAGAACGATTCTTCACTTTCAATTCCTGTGATCTCATTATTTCCGATCTCATTTATTTCAGCTCGATCCTCGTCTTAAGCATCATCACTCCTACTTCATTTGTCTTTGACATACATTTCTTGTCCTTCTCTAAGTTTTATCTCGTCTCTTTCTGCAATTGAGATTTTTTTTTAAAATCATTTCACCCTAAGCAAGGCGGGGATGCTATTGGTACGCAGGGGCTTACCGGGTGTGCGAGAATTAGGAACAGAAACATTCCTAACGAGCGGAAAGAGAAAAGATTAATCAGGAGGATAGTAGATAGCGATTGACATTGCCTTTACACTTTTGGAGACTAAATTTGTCGAGAGAACATGGAGCTGGAAGGGAGTTCAACAGTTCAAATGCGAGAAAAGAAACTGTTAGCATAGAATTTACGGCTACATCTAGCCAGCTCAACTGTAAATTTACGAGACCTCATCGCCAATCTAGTACTGCGCTCAAATTTTAAGAAGCCTAGGTACCATAACGAATAGCTCACCCTAACAATTACCATGTAAGTATTTACAGAAAAACACAATGAGACAACCTTACAGTAACGGGAAAGTGACTGAAGCCGAGACACCAGATCAGGATCTATAATATTGCTGATTCTTCTTTGGATTTTATCAAGGAACTCGAGGTAAACAGCAGAAGCACGGGGGTGATTTTTTAATCATTTCACCCCAAGCAAGGCAGGAATGCCGCTAATATGCAGGGGGGAGGGGCGTAAAGAGAGTGAAAGTGAAAGAAAAGTCTGAGCATATGGATGAAAGGACAAAAGATGAACGGAATTCAAGAAGATAAAAGATGACGATTGACGTTGCATTTAAATTTTTAAAGATTGTATTTATCAGTGAAGCAAGTAATCGGAAGGGAGTTCCACGGGCGGGAAGCGCGAGAAATGAAACTGTTGGAGTAGAAGTGGCAGTTGCATGTAACTATTTCAGCAGTAAACCGGTGGGACCTAGGTCCTAACCTAGTAGTACGCTTAAAATCATGTAGTCGGAGAACCAAAGAAAAATGCTCGTCAGATCAGTTGCCATGAAAATATTTGTAGGAAAGACAGATGGAAGCCATGCTATGTTCGGTGATAAGGTGACTGAAGTCAATATGCCAAGTGAGGATCGATTACATTACAGATTCTTCTTTGGATTTTGTCAAGAACCATGAGATGAATACCAGGAACACCAGATTAGATTTAGGTCAAAATAGGGTCTTAATTCAGTTCTTACCATATCTCTTCATATTCGGCATGTCTAATCCATTATGCTTTTTTAAAGAATTTTCAAGCGGAGTATAAAAAGACGTCATGACTCTCTGTTTTTCCATTTGCTATATTCTCTTTTGATTTCTTATTCTGTCACCAGGGCCAGGGTTTTGGTTGATTAGATATGGAAAGGTGCGTCATTGATTGTGAAATTTTGTGGATTTTTTCGACCCCAGACCCACTTTCTTTTGTGCTCAATTAATTATTATTATTATTATTATTATTATTAAATTATATTAAATAATTATAAAAATGACGATATTATTTACATATGCATCGGTACTTCCAATCAGAAGTGTAGTACCTGTGCATTTTCCAGAGGATCAAAATGTCGCCATCCAAATCTTCTGACAATTAGCGCTCCTGAATTTGTCCCTGATCCAAGATCAATGTATAGTATCTGTTCATCTTCTCTGCTGGATTTCAGCCTTCAAGTACTTCACGGAAATAAAACAAATAAGGTGGGGTTAGTCACTGAAATTCAAATCTCGTCGAAGCACCTCATCCATAGTACTAATGAGAAAGGGTCAGCGTACTCCAACATCAGTGTGACACTGATTGCAATGACCGGGCAGTTTTGAACATCCCACCTAAATCCGGCTATATATGACATCTGCTGAGGTTTAAGAGAAAATACAAGATCAAGGTGTTGAATCTGTGCCGTATAAAATATGTTACATACACACATGCAATATAGGTATTTAAAAATGTTTTAACAGAATGTTAAATTTTACATACGTTTTTCTCCTTCATTTTTTCTTTTTTTTACCCCCAGAATTTAGATTAACACAGGGAAAAAATTCACATCCGAACAAAGGTTCAATAGCGTGGAATATTTTATTGATTTAACCAATCCAATTTTATGAAATTCCGAAAATTTATGACCACCTCGCAATTTTGTTTCGGGTACCTTAATAAATCATAGACACTTCAGTAACTCAAGGATAACATCTGTGAAGAAATTCCAGGGATTCAATTATCCATTGTTATGGAGAATGCTATGGAAAGACCTCTGCTGTGAGAAGGTCAAAAATTGTGAACATTTACGCTCTCAGTTCAGTCACTTATGTGCCATGAGTGACAAACGCTTAGGCGATCATGTATCATTCGATACATGACTGATAAGGAAGATTTTTTTTTCCCGCAGTAGGTTATCATTTCTTTCTGCGGTAGACCAGTTGCCATCCAAGGCTAAAGAACCCGGTTTGTCCTGCTATTTATCCATAGCTGGCGGGGGTGAAGTAGAGGATCCATACCTTTCTCAAGTGTATTAGCACGTAAGTGAATGTAATGGATTCGACTGGAATTCGAACTCGGCTCTCCGATTCCTCATTTCGAGCCGCTATCTATTACTCCACCGTGTTTCAAATGTTTGAATTTTCATTATTATGTACAAAACATTTTTAAATAATTAAAAGATCTCGAACTTTTAAGTCTCTTGTTTACTTGGATGGGGGAGCACCCTGTATATAGACGGATGATGTCTTAGAGTATGAGAATACCTGTAACCGTACTGCTTGATTTCTATGTCTTCGTAATTTCTAAATACAAATGCTCTAAATTCGACATAAAGATCTCTTTCGCTATAAATACCGTGGACTTTAAGTCATACAAGCATACATATTTTTTTAATCATTTCACAAACCTCAAGCAAGGCGGGAATGTCACTAGTACGCAGAGAGTGAAAGTGAGAGAAAAAATTGGGTATAGTTGTCTGAGGAAATGATAAAAAAATCAACGGGATTCAAGAAGACAGAATATGGCAATTGACGTTGTATTTAAAATTTTGAAGATTGTAGAAGTAAGTAAACGGAAGGGAGTTCCACACACAGGAAGCCAGAGAAAAAAAAAAAAAAAAAAAAACACTATAAAGATATAATAGTATTTTTTCTTATATTCCCTAACACTCAGTAACCTCCCTTGTGGCTTAGGGGCTTTATTGCCTTGCTTGCGATGAAAAGATAAAGAGCATACCGATTTTTTCCGAAAAGTTCGATCTACTCAATTTCTTTCATAAGGTTTGATAGAATTTTCAGGCACTTCCCAAAAAATCGACACCTTAGGCAGATATCAAGAAGTCTAACAAATCGATCTCAAGAAGTCAATAACCTAACAAATCGACCACGGTGAGATGGTCAGAAGGCAGACGTTCTAATCATTTAGCCACTCATACGTATTTTCTTTTTCACCATAGTATTGTCATCATTATTATTCTTGTAAGTATTTAGGTCAATTATCGTAGTACAATGGCTAGAAAGCTTGTTCCGTAAACAGTTCGCTAGCGTAGAGGGGTTTATCCATTATCAGATACTCCGCAAATCTTAATAACCTTTTTCATTTTTCATCACCTGTAACAATGTGATACAAAAAGGTATGTTTGGCAGTCCTTGTTAAAATACGGCTGCAAATGATGGAACAGTGTGTTTGGTTCCCAAGCGAAAACTCTTGAGGCACCGAAATTCCTTCGAAGCAACTTTAAATTAAATTAAAATATGAAATGTAAAATAAACGATACACTTTCGGGTAGAAGAAATGATAAACTAACTCTCGATACAGTTTCCTACCATTCAACCTTGGTTCTGCCTTTGTTGGCTGAATCATTTATTCATAACATTGAAATACGTTATTACTTTCATAACATCCTCAATGGAAGAAATGATAAACTAACTCTAGACTTAGTTTCCTACCATTCAAACTTAGTTCTGTCTTTGTTGGCTGAATCATTTATTCATACCAGTGAAAGACATTATTATATTCATAACCACTTATATTCTTGATGGAATGGTCTTCTGACTTGTCTTCAAAAGTCTCTAACAGAAGAGAAAATAACTTTCTGGTGAAAAAAACAGTAAGATTTAAAAGTTTATTAAGAATTTTTATGGCGTTTAATTTAACAATAATATCAATTCGGTGACAGCGGTTTGATGAAAGAATCTTTGCAGACCCTTATTATTTTTCTCTCCAAATAAGAATAAAACGCGTAAAGGCTATAACAAGTATCGTAGGCCTTGTCATCAGATAATAGTAAAAATAAAACACAGTCGTGGCGTATCGTTACGACCGTACTGAGTTCGATCTTTACTAGTTTTATAATATCTTTTGAGCTTATTGTCAATTCAGCTTAGTAAAGCACAGGAGTGGATCATCAAAGTAAAATCAGTAGAAAATGCAGTCTAGTGCAATATTGCAACTTGGCGAGTTTGATCCTTACCGGTGCTTTGTTGGGCTGAACTGGTCTACTGCTCCTATTATATATCTCAAGATTCTTGACAATATTCAAAGCATTACAAAATATAATCCATCCTTACCTGGCACCGCGACATCAGTTCCTCTCCCACCATCGTGATGTGGCGTCACTCTGTCTTTTCTAGAAAGATTTTCATGGCAATTCTTCTGATGCGCTGTTCTCCTTATCGCTTCGCCTACATGAAATGAAGAGCACTACTAGACTGGCAACTAGATCTCCCCGTTTTACCCGTCCTGGATATGACGATAAACTACATCCGCGTCCTGGGTGAGACGATGAACTGCGTCTGGCATCAGGTCCTCTGGTCGGGAGGTTTTGAGGAGTGTGGAACCGCCTCTTAGTTGCTGGTGTTCCCAGGTCCACCTTGACCCGAGGTGGTGGCAACTGTCGGGGTTCCAGCTATGGGCAAGTGGTTAACCCCCAAGCCGGGGTGAAAACACTATGAAAGTGTAAAAATAAGTTTTAATAACAGAAAAAAGCAATACATTTTTTGAAAAAAATTTAATAGCCATAAAAATTGTTGGCATTAAATAACCTATTGAGAGTGATATAACGTAAACAAACCAAACCAAACCAAACCAAACCTCAACGTTTTACTGTTTAACTAGTTGGGTGCAACCGCCAGTTCTATTCTAATAGTTTCTTTTCCCGGATTTCTCGTCTGTGGAACTTCTTTCCGATTTCTTGCTTCCCTGATAACTACAAACTTCAAAAATTTAAATGAAATGTAAAACACCATCTTCTGTCTTTCTGAAAGCCGTTCCTTTATTGGCCTTTCTTCTCACAGAAGTTTTCCCATTCTCTTCCACTGCGTCCAGGTGGAATTATCGTCTTGCTTTAATTAGAATTAACTCGATACAAGACTCGAGAGCCATTCAAGGTAGAGGATTAATGTTAAAATTTTAATGATGAATCAGCCACGTGATATGAATTGAAAAGGAGGTGGTAGAAAGCGAAGAGCAATAAGAGAATAGGTAAAAAAAATGATCCTTGAATTGAAGAGGTTACTGTCCAGGGAAGCACTCTCGCGGGAGTCTGCTCTAAAAAGCCACAGTTCAAGGGTGGGGGAAGTTGTCGGAATGGAAGTTTCTTCTTATATTTGGAACCCAGAGGAAATGAGGGTGATTCGGCGCCGAGGATGTAGTATGACGTGTTATAGCTGTAAAAGTTTGAACTGGGGAAACTAAAGAAAGAAGATCATTTGAAATAGGCTTGCAACGTCGCGTCTTTGGAACTGAGGCTGCAAAATGGAGATTAAGTCTTCCGCGTCAACAAGTGGGGACTGTGTTGCTCCAGATCAAACACAGCAGCCAGAGTCCATTGATGGCTAAATTTGACTCTTTTAAAGAAAAAGCATTGAAGAAGTATTCAAGTATTTCTTGAAGCGATTACATGAGTCGACTCTTTTCCTAGATCTTTAATTCAATACAATGTCCAAGAACCATTCCAGGTAGAGAGTTTCTGAAAGAGGTCGTTTTATGAAAGTGTTGTGGATTCCGAGATGAAATCCGGTACCAATAAATAACGTATTAACGTAATAATGCAAACTGGTAATGCAGGTTAGTAGTTCCAGGAATACGGGTTAGTAGCAAAATATCTATACAGTCTTTGGTATTGAAGTATCACTGTATGACTTCTTACTGAGTCTACGTACTCGCTCACGGTGACTCTTGCTGGCTACGTTCGTTCTGTCTGTCTGTCTGTTACCTTCACCCTCTGTTGTTCTCGTCGGTATTTATCCATCCACCCACGAGGATAGAATGTGGCACAAGGCCGGTTTAAAGTGGGTATCTCCGAGCCCATAGGCTCAGCCAAAAATATGGCCTTTCTGAAACCGCCTAGACGGTTTCAGGCCCTGTCAACCTCCCCGGACGAAACCTTGCCCTTCGGCAAAGCCTCATCCGGGTTCCTCTCTGCTAATGCAGAGAGTTCGACAGTCGCCAAGAGTCTGTTGCTCTCGTCTCTCGGGTCTTCACGTAGCAGTAGTATATGTATATACTGGGTGAGTCCATTTGTGTAAGAAGGGGAGGACAGAAAGTAAGAGAATGAGCTAAGTGCACTTTATGAGCATATGTAGATAAGATAACAATTCACCCGTGACTTGAAGAGGTTAAGATTGCAGCAATCGAGGAAGCATTTACACAGGAGTCTGTTCTACAAAGTAACGGTTTTGGTGAAGAAAATGTCCCAGTAGAAGTTCTTTTTTACAAATGGTATACCAAGAGAATGGGGATGATTTGTCCCAGTGTACGAGACACGGCGGATCTTAGCGGTGAAGGTCTGAACTAGTGGAACTAAAGAATGTAACGCGTTAGAACGTTTTCTCTATGGGAAAGGGGTTGTAGTGTGTAAATAAATCATCGCCCGCAAGACCATTTTGAACTCTATCAATACTATAAAGTGAGAACTGGGCAGGTCTAATCTAGATATGACAGCAATACTCTATTTTGGGTCAGATCGGGCTCCTGTCAAGATAGAGGATAGCAGGATTTGTTTGTTTGTTTGTTTGGGTTTTATGGCATATCAACCACTGCGGGTCATTTAATGCCAAATCCAGTTTATATGAATTTTAAATGCCTATATTGTATGGAAGAAAAAAACGTATAGCTGGCAACATTATTTCTTACAAAAAACGTATAGCTGGCAACATTATTTCTTACAAAAAACTTATAGCTGGCAACATTATTTTTCCAAAAACATTATCTGAGGCCTTGCTGTTGGATGTAGTTTATCGCCTCGCCCAGGACGCGGATGTAGTTTATCGACATACCCAGGACGTGAGGATAGCAGGAGGGGACAGGTACTTCCTGGACAGGTACAATGAATCGACCGTAATGGGATATCCATACCGGTTTTGGTGGTCGTATATCTATTACTGACGTAAACGGTTGATATTGACGTTATACAGTTTTCATTAATCTCCCCTCCATTTACTAACCTCCCCGGGATAAGCTTACCAAACAATAAGATGCTTCTTCGCCATTATATTATCATACTACTCACAGCTCCATTACTGTTTCTGATCTGTTTCCGCCTTTCAGTATTCGCCCGTAAAAAAAAAAAAAAATCACGATAAACCTATCAAATTATACAGATTCGCCTGAAAGACTCTGAGTCGCCCTCAAGTTTTTGTTTTCTGTTCTAACTAGATTGAAAATTATTTTTCATTCGATAGTAATAGAGTCTCCAAATCTTTCGTGTAATATTTAGCTCTGAAGGCAACACAATAATGCTTTCTTTTTCTTTTCTTTTTTTTCTTGTCCAGAGTTTCAAAGAAAATCGAACATCAAACAATGTCATTTAGGGGGTATTATTTTTCACCAGGGATGTTGTGTTTTTGAAGTACATGAAAATTAAGGCTAATCGGATTTGTATTCGAAGCGTATATCAATTTCTAAACGGATGAGTCGCTCTCCGAAAGTGTAAATAATTTGATTTGTTCTGTATTATTAAAATTTATTACAGGATCTAACAGAATGGCGGACACAGCGTTTAAACAAAATGGAAGAAAACAAAAATCACCCTACCTCCTATTAATATGAACTAAGCGCAATATGTCAATACTTCAAGCGTCCTCACCGTCCAAGGTTAGTGAGGATCGAACTCCCTACAATAGGTTATTTTTTTTAAACGTTTCACCACAAGCAAGGTGGGAAGCCACTAGCACGCAAGGGGTTACAGATAGTTGGATCGAGAGCAAAGAGGAGTGATAGAGGAAAAGATGAAGAGAAGGATCGGGGATAGATCAGGGCATCTGGAGACGTCGATTGACATTACATTTGAATTGTTGGAGATTATAGCTATCAGGGAAACAGGAAACGGGGAGGGAGTTCCACAGGCGAAGTCTGGGAACCAGCGAAGGCAGGTCATCGGAGCAGTTATCGTGAAAATATTTGTAAAAGACAGAAGGAGGCGACGGCACATCTGTGAGAGAGCGACTGTAGACGAGATGCCAGATCAGGGCCAATTTTGCTATAATTTATAGCTATCAGGGAAACAGGAAAAGGGGAGGGAGTTCCACAAGCGAGAATTGCGAGGCATGAAGATATTGAAGTAGAAGAGACAGCTACATTTAACAGTTTCGACAGTGAAAGGGTGAGAGCGAGATGCCAGCCTAGTAAAACGCTTATGTTAAACATAGCTACACAGGTATGAGACATGTTAATGAAATTTACTAAAATAAGTATAGTCTGACACAAGGCTTCAAGTATGTAGTGTAGTATATGATTTAAGCCGATGAAGAGCAGGGGCCTGAACCTTTGATGACAGAGATCATCAGTAGTGACCCAGTATGTACTGATCTCGCCTTTTACAGGGGAATGCAAACCTTTTCCTTCTGGAAAGCGTCATTGTACGCGTTGGGTAACGTGGGGCGTTTCACAACAACTCAAGTTTCACAATAAAAATTCAAGTTTCACAGCGAAAATATGAATAATAATTATATATGCGCATGTAATCGGAAAGTCTATTTGCTTGTTAGACACATTTTGTGCAGAGACAGCACAAATGTATAATAAATTAGTTTGATGCTAATTAAGTTTCATTTCCTCTGATTAATGGGATTTGTACATCGGAGAAAAATATTTTCACATTCATAAGAAATTCTCGGTAAATCTCGCAAGATTTTTGTAGCAAAATGTAGAAAGGACACACCATGTATACACAGCCACATATATCTCTACATCAGTTTACAATATTTTTGCCTTCATAATAAATTCTCGGTAAATCTCGCGAGATGTTTATAGCAAAAGGTAGAAACGACACCGTATGTATACACAGCCACATATATCTCTACATCAGTTTACAATATTTTTGCCTTCATAATAAATTCTCGGTAAATCTCGCGAGATGTTTATAGCAAAACGTAGAAACGACACCCTATATATACACAGCCACATGTATCTCAACATCAGTTTACAATATTTTTGCATTCATAATAAATTCTCGGTAAATATCGCGAGGCATTTATAGCAAAACGTAGAAACGACACCCTATGTATACACAGCCACATATATCTCTACATCAGTTTACAATATTTTTGCATTCATAATAAATTCTCGGTAAATCTCGCGAGGCATTTATAGCAAAACGTAGAAACGACACCCTATGTATACACAGCCACATATATCTCTACATCAGTTTACAATATTTTTGCATTCATGAGAAATTCTCGGTAAATCTCGCGAGGCGTTTATAGCAAAACGCAGAAACGACACCCTATGTATACACAGCCACATATATCTCTACATCAGTTTACAATATTTTTGCATTCATAAGAAATTCTCGGTAAATCTCGCGAGGCATTTATAGCAAAACGTAGAAACGACGCCCTATCTATACACAGCCACATATATCTCTACATCAGTTTACAATATTTTTGCCTTCAAAAGAAATTCTCGGTAAATCTCGCTAGGCGTTTATAGCAAAACGTAGAAACGACACCCTATATATACACAGCCACATATATCTCTACATCAGTTTACAATATTTTTGCCTTCATAAGAAATTCTCGGTAAATCTCGCGAGGCGTTTATAGCAAAACGTAGAAACGACACCCTATGTATACTCACCCACATATATCTCTACATCAGTTTACAATATTTTAGCATTCATAATAAATTCTCGGTAAATCTCGCGAGATGTTTATAGCAAAACGTAGAAACGACACCCTATGTATACACAGCCACATATATCTCTACATCAGTTTACAATATTTTTGCCTTCATAGGAAATTCTCGGTAAATCTCGCGAGGCATTTATAGCAAAATGTAGAAACGACACCCTATGTATACACAGCCACATATATCTCTCCATCTTTTTAAATTTTATTTTTATTCATAAGAAATTCTCGTTAAATCTCGCGAGGCGTTTATAGCAAAACGCAGAAACGACACTCTATGTATACACAGCCACATATATCTCTACATCAGTTTACAATATTTTTGCATTCATAAGAAATTCTCGTTAAATCTCGCGAGGCGTTTATAGCAAAACGTAGAAACGACACGCTATGTATACACAGCCACATATATCTCTACATCAGTTTACAATATTTTTGCCTTCATAATAAATTCTCGGTAAATCGCGCGAGATGTTTATAGCAAAACGTAGAAACGACACCCTATATATACACAGCCACATATATCTCTACATCAGTTTACAATATTTTTGCATTCATAAGAAATTCTCGGTAAATCTCGCGAGGCATTTATAGCAAAACGTAGAAACGACGCCCTATCTATACACAGCCACATATATCTCTACATCAGTTTACAATATTTTTGCCTTCATAATAAATTCTCGGTAAATCTCGCGAGGCATTTATAGCAAAATGTAGAAACGACACCCTATGTATACACAGCCACATATATCTCTACATCTTTTTAAATTTTATTTTTATTCATAAGAAATTCTCGTTAAATCTCGCGGGGCGTTTATAGCAAAACGCAGAAACGACACTCTATGTATACACAGCCACATATATCTCTACATCAGTTTACAATATTTTTACATTCATAAGAAATTCTCGGTAAATCTCGCGAGGCATTTATAGCAAAACGTACAAACGACGCCCTATCTATAAACACCCACATATATCTCTATATCAGTTTCCAATATTTTTGCCTTCAAAAGAAATTCTCGGTAAATCTCGCTAGGCGTTTATAGCAAAACGTAGAAACGACACCCTATATATACACAGTCACATATATCTATACATCACTTTACAATATTTTGCCTCCATAAGAAATTCTCGGTAAATCTCGCGAGGCATTTATAGCAAAATGTAGAAACGACACCCTATGTATACACAGCCACATATATCTCTACATCTTTTTAAATTTTATTTTTATTCATAAGAAATTCTCGTTAAATCTCGCGAGGCGTTTATAGCAAAACGCAGAAACGACACTCTATGTATACACAGCCACATATATCTCTACATCTTTTTAAATTTTATTTTTATTCATAAGAAATTCTCGTTAAATCTCGCGAGGCGTTTATAGCAAAATGTAGAAACGACACCCTATGTATACACAGCCACATATATCTCTACATCAGTTTACAATATTTTTGCCTTCATGAGAAATTCTCGTTAAATCTCGAGAGGCGTTTATAGTAAAACGTAGAAACGACACCCTATGTATACACAGCCACATATATCACTACATCAGTTTACAATATTTTTGCCTTCATAAGAAATTCTCGGTAAATCTCGCGAGGCATTTATAGCAAAATGTAGAAACGACACCCTATGTATACACAGCCACATATATCTCTACATCAGTTTACAATATTTTTGCATTCATGAGAAATTCTCGGTAAATCTCGCGAGGCGTTTATAGCAAAACGCAGAAACGACACCCTATGTATACACAGCCACATATATCTCTACATCAGTTTACAATATTTTTGCCTTCATAAGAAATACTCGGTAAATCTCGCGAGGCATTTATAGCAAAACGTAGAAACGACACCCTATGTATACACAGCCACATATATCTCTACATCAGTTTACAATATTTTTGCCTTCATAAGAAATACACGGTAAATCTCGGGAGGCATTTATAGCAAAACGTAGAAACGACACCCTATATATACACAGCCACATATATCTCTACATCTTTTTAAATTTTATTTTTATTCATAAGAAATTCTCGTTAAATCTCGCGAGGCGTTTATAGCAAAACGCAGAAACAACACTCTATGTATACACAGCCACATATATCTCTACATCTTTTTAAATTTTATTTTTATTCATAAGAAATTCTCGTTAAATCTCGCGAGGCGTTTATAGCAAAATGTAGAAACGACACCCTATGTATACACAGCCACATATATCTCCACATCAGTTTACAATATTTTTGCCTTCATAAGAAATACACGGTAAATCTCGGGAGGCATTTATAGCAAAACGTAGAAACGACACCCTATATATACACAGCCACATATATCTCTACATCTTTTTAAATTTTATTTTTATTCATAAGAAATTCTCGTTAAATCTCGCGAGGCGTTTATAGCAAAACGTAGAAACGACACTCTATGTATACACAGCCACATATATCTCTACATCAGTTTACAATATTTTTGCATTCATAAGAAATACTCGGTAAATCTCGCAAGGCATTTATAGCAAAACGTAGAAACGACACCCTATATATACACAGCCACATATATCTCTACATCTTTTTAAATTTTATTTTTATTCATAAGAAATTCTCGGTAAATCTCGCGCGATGCTTATAGCAAAACGCAGAAACGACACTCTATGTATACACAGCCACATATATCTCTACATCAGATTACAATATTTTTGCATTCATAAGAAATTCTCGTTAAATCTCGCGAGGCATTTATAGCAAAACGTAGAAACGACACCCTATGTATACACAGCCACATATATCTCTACATCAGTTTACAATATTTTTGCCTTCATAAGAAATACTCGGTAAATCTCGCGAGGCATTTATAGCAAAACGTAGAAACGACACCCTATGTATACACAGCCACATATATCTCTACATCAGTTTACAATATTTTTGCCTTCATAAGAAATACACGGTAAATCTCGGGAGGGATTTATAGCAAAACGTAGAAACGACACCCTATGTATACACAGCCACATATATCTCTACATCTTTTTAAATTTTATTTTTATTCCTAAGAAATTCTCGTTAAATCTCGCGAGGCGTTTATAGCAAAACGTAGAAACGACACCCTATGTATACACAGCCACATATATCTCTACATCAGTTTACAATATTTTTGCATTCATAAGAAATTCTCGGTAAATCTCGCGAGGCATTTATAGCAAAACGTAGAAACGACACCCTATGTATACACAGCCACATATATCTCTACATCAGTTTACAATATTTTTGCATTCATAAGAAATTCTCGTTAAATCTCGCGAGGCATTTATAGCAAAACGTAGAAACGACACCCTATGTATACACAGCCACATATATCTCTACATCAGTTTACAATATTTTTGCATTCATAAGAAATTCTCGGTAAATCTCGCGAGGCATTTATAGCAAAACGTAGAAACGACACGCTATGTATACACAGCCACATATATCTCTACATCTTTTTAAATTTTATTTTTATTCATAAGAAATTCTCGTTAAATCTCGCGAGGCGTTTATAGCAAAACGTAGAAACGACACCCTATGTATACACAGCCACATATATCTCTACATCAGTTTACAATATTTTTGCATTCATAAGAAATTCTCGGTAAATCTCGCGAGGCATTTATAGCAAAACGTAGAAACGACACCCTATGTATACACAGCCACATATATCTCTACATCTTTTTAAATTTTATTTTTATTCATAAGAAATTCTCGTTAAATCTCGCGAGGCGTTTATAGCAAAACGTAGAAACGACACCCTATGTATACACAGCCACATATATCTCTACATCAGTTTACAATATTTTTGCATTCATAAGAAATTCTCGGTAAATCTCGCGAGGCATTTATAGCAAAACGTAGAAACGACACCCTATGTATACACAGCCACATATATCTCTACATCAGTTTACAATATTTTTGCCTTCATAAGAAATACACGGTAAATCTCGGGAGGGATTTATAGCAAAACGTAGAAACGACACCCTATGTATACACAGCCACATATATCTCTACATCAGTTTACAATATTTTTGCCTTCAAAAGAAATACTCGGTAAATCTCGCGAGGCATTTATAGCAAAACGTAGAAACGACACCCTATGTATACACAGCCACATATATCTCTACATCTTTTTAAATTTTATTTTTATTCATAAGAAATTCTCATTAAATCTCGCGAGGCGTTTATAGCAAAACGTAGAAACGACACCCTATGTATACACAGCCACATATATCTCTACATCAGTTTACAATATTTTTGCATTCATAAGAAATTCTCGGTAAATCTCGCGAGGCATTTATAGCAAAACGTAGAAACGACACCCTATGTATACACAGCCACATATATCTCTACATCAGTTTACAATATTTTTGCATTCATAAGAAATTCTCGGTAAATCTCGCGAGGCATTTATAGCAAAACGTAGAAACGACACCCTATGTATACACAGCCACATATATCTCTACATCAGTTTACAATATTTTTGCATTCATAAGAAATTCTCGGTAAATCTCGCGAGGCATTTATAGCAAAACGTAGAAACGACACGCTATGTATACACAGCCACATATATCTCTACATCAGTTTACAATATTTTTGCCTTCATAATAAATTCTCGGTAAATCGCGCGAGATGTTTATAGCAAAACGTAGAAACGACACCCTATATATACACAGCCACATATATCTCTACATCAGTTTACAATATTTTTGCATTCATAAGAAATTCTCGGTAAATCTCGCGAGGCATTTATAGCAAAACGTAGAAACGACACCCTATGTATACACAGCCACATATATCTCTACATCAGTTTACAATATTTTTGCCTTCATAAGAAATACTCGGTAAATCTCGCGAGGCATTTATAGCAAAACGTAGAAACGACACCCTATGTATACACAGCCACATATATCTCTACATCAGTTTACAATATTTTTGCCTTCATAAGAAATACACGGTAAATCTCGGGAGGGATTTATAGCAAAACGTAGAAACGACACCCTATGTATACACAGCCACATATATCTCTACATCTTTTTAAATTTTATTTTTATTCCTAAGAAATTCTCGTTAAATCTCGCGAGGCGTTTATAGCAAAACGTAGAAACGACACCCTATGTATACACAGCCACATATATCTCTACATCAGTTTACAATATTTTTGCATTCATAAGAAATTCTCGGTAAATCTCGCGAGGCATTTATAGCAAAACGTAGAAACGACACCCTATGTATACACAGCCACATATATCTCTACATCAGTTTACAATATTTTTGCATTCATAAGAAATTCTCGTTAAATCTCGCGAGGCATTTATAGCAAAACGTAGAAACGACACCCTATGTATACACAGCCACATATATCTCTACATCAGTTTACAATATTTTTGCATTCATAAGAAATTCTCGGTAAATCTCGCGAGGCATTTATAGCAAAACGTAGAAACGACACGCTATGTATACACAGCCACATATATCTCTACATCTTTTTAAATTTTATTTTTATTCATAAGAAATTCTCGTTAAATCTCGCGAGGCGTTTATAGCAAAACGTAGAAACGACACCCTATGTATACACAGCCACATATATCTCTACATCAGTTTACAATATTTTTGCATTCATAAGAAATTCTCGGTAAATCTCGCGAGGCATTTATAGCAAAACGTAGAAACGACACCCTATGTATACACAGCCACATATATCTCTACATCTTTTTAAATTTTATTTTTATTCATAAGAAATTCTCGTTAAATCTCGCGAGGCGTTTATAGCAAAACGTAGAAACGACACCCTATGTATACACAGCCACATATATCTCTACATCAGTTTACAATATTTTTGCATTCATAAGAAATTCTCAATAAATCTCGCGAGGCATTTATAGCAAAACGTAGAAACGACACCCTATGTATACACAGCCACATATATCTCTACATCAGTTTACAATATTTTTGCCTTCATAAGAAATACACGGTAAATCTCGGGAGGGATTTATAGCAAAACGTAGAAACGACACCCTATGTATACACAGCCACATATATCTCTACATCAGTTTACAATATTTTTGCCTTCAAAAGAAATACTCGGTAAATCTCGCGAGGCATTTATAGCAAAACGTAGAAACGACACCCTATGTATACACAGCCACATATATCTCTACATCTTTTTAAATTTTATTTTTATTCATAAGAAATTCTCATTAAATCTCGCGAGGCGTTTATAGCAAAACGTAGAAACGACACCCTATGTATACACAGCCACATATATCTCTACATCAGTTTACAATATTTTTGCATTCATAAGAAATTCTCGGTAAATCTCGCGAGGCATTTATAGCAAAACGTAGAAACGACACCCTATGTATACACAGCCACATATATCTCTACATCAGTTTACAATATTTTTGCATTCATAAGAAATTCTCGGTAAATCTCGCGAGGCATTTATAGCAAAACGTAGAAACGACACCCTATGTATACACAGCCACATATATCTCTACATCAGTTTACAATATTTTTGCATTCATAAGAAATTCTCGGTAAATCTCGCGAGGCATTTATAGCAAAACGTAGAAACGACACGCTATGTATACACAGCCACATATATCTCTACATCAGTTTACAATATTTTTGCCTTCATAATAAATTCTCGGTAAATCGCGCGAGATGTTTATAGCAAAACGTAGAAACGACACCCTATATATACACAGCCACATATATCTCTACATCAGTTTACAATATTTTTGCATTCATAAGAAATTCTCGGTAAATCTCGCGAGGCATTTATAGCAAAACGTAGAAACGACGCCCTATCTATACACAGCCACATATATCTCTACATCAGTTTACAATATTTTTGCCTTCATAATAAATTCTCGGTAAATCTCGCGAGGCATTTATAGCAAAATGTAGAAACGACACCCTATGTATACACAGCCACATATATCTCTACATCTTTTTAAATTTTATTTTTATTCATAAGAAATTCTCGTTAAATCTCGCGGGGCGTTTATAGCAAAACGCAGAAACGACACTCTATGTATACACAGCCACATATATCTCTACATCAGTTTACAATATTTTTACATTCATAAGAAATTCTCGGTAAATCTCGCGAGGCATTTATAGCAAAACGTACAAACGACGCCCTATCTATAAACACCCACATATATCTCTATATCAGTTTCCAATATTTTTGCCTTCAAAAGAAATTCTCGGTAAATCTCGCTAGGCGTTTATAGCAAAACGTAGAAACGACACCCTATATATACACAGTCACATATATCTATACATCACTTTACAATATTTTGCCTCCATAAGAAATTCTCGGTAAATCTCGCGAGGCATTTATAGCAAAATGTAGAAACGACACCCTATGTATACACAGCCACATATATCTCTACATCTTTTTAAATTTTATTTTTATTCATAAGAAATTCTCGTTAAATCTCGCGAGGCGTTTATAGCAAAACGCAGAAACGACACTCTATGTATACACAGCCACATATATCTCTACATCTTTTTAAATTTTATTTTTATTCATAAGAAATTCTCGTTAAATCTCGCGAGGCGTTTATAGCAAAATGTAGAAACGACACCCTATGTATACACAGCCACATATATCTCTACATCAGTTTACAATATTTTTGCCTTCATGAGAAATTCTCGTTAAATCTCGAGAGGCGTTTATAGTAAAACGTAGAAACGACACCCTATGTATACACAGCCACATATATCACTACATCAGTTTACAATATTTTTGCCTTCATAAGAAATTCTCGGTAAATCTCGCGAGGCATTTATAGCAAAATGTAGAAACGACACCCTATGTATACACAGCCACATATATCTCTACATCAGTTTACAATATTTTTGCATTCATGAGAAATTCTCGGTAAATCTCGCGAGGCGTTTATAGCAAAACGCAGAAACGACACCCTATGTATACACAGCCACATATATCTCTACATCAGTTTACAATATTTTTGCCTTCATAAGAAATACTCGGTAAATCTCGCGAGGCATTTATAGCAAAACGTAGAAACGACACCCTATATATACACAGCCACATATATCTCTACATCTTTTTAAATTTTATTTTTATTCATAAGAAATTCTCGTTAAATCTCGCGAGGCGTTTATAGCAAAACGCAGAAACGACACTCTATGTATACACAGCCACATATATCTCTACATCTTTTTAAATTTTATTTTTATTCATAAGAAATTCTCGTTAAATCTCGCGAGGCGTTTATAGCAAAATGTAGAAACGACACCCTATGTATACACAGCCACATATATCTCCACATCAGTTTACAATATTTTTGCCTTCATAAGAAATACACGGTAAATCTCGGGAGGCATTTATAGCAAAACGTAGAAACGACACCCTATATATACACAGCCACATATATCTCTACATCTTTTTAAATTTTATTTTTATTCATAAGAAATTCTCGTTAAATCTCGCGAGGCGTTTATAGCAAAACGTAGAAACGACACTCTATGTATACACAGCCACATATATCTCTACATCAGTTTACAATATTTTTGCATTCATAAGAAATACTCGGTAAATCTCGCAAGGCATTTATAGCAAAACGTAGAAACGACACCCTATATATACACAGCCACATATATCTCTACATCTTTTTAAATTTTATTTTTATTCATAAGAAATTCTCGGTAAATCTCGCGCGATGCTTATAGCAAAACGCAGAAACGACACTCTATGTATACACAGCCACATATATCTCTACATCAGATTACAATATTTTTGCATTCATAAGAAATTCTCGTTAAATCTCGCGAGGCATTTATAGCAAAACGTAGAAACGACACCCTATGTATACACAGCCACATATATCTCTACATCAGTTTACAATATTTTTGCCTTCATAAGAAATACTCGGTAAATCTCGCGAGGCATTTATAGCAAAACGTAGAAACGACACCCTATGTATACACAGCCACATATATCTCTACATCAGTTTACAATATTTTTGCCTTCATAAGAAATACACGGTAAATCTCGGGAGGGATTTATAGCAAAACGTAGAAACGACACCCTATGTATACACAGCCACATATATCTCTACATCTTTTTAAATTTTATTTTTATTCCTAAGAAATTCTCGTTAAATCTCGCGAGGCGTTTATAGCAAAACGTAGAAACGACACCCTATGTATACACAGCCACATATATCTCTACATCAGTTTACAATATTTTTGCATTCATAAGAAATTCTCGGTAAATCTCGCGAGGCATTTATAGCAAAACGTAGAAACGACACCCTATGTATACACAGCCACATATATCTCTACATCAGTTTACAATATTTTTGCATTCATAAGAAATTCTCGTTAAATCTCGCGAGGCATTTATAGCAAAACGTAGAAACGACACCCTATGTATACACAGCCACATATATCTCTACATCAGTTTACAATATTTTTGCATTCATAAGAAATTCTCGGTAAATCTCGCGAGGCATTTATAGCAAAACGTAGAAACGACACGCTATGTATACACAGCCACATATATCTCTACATCTTTTTAAATTTTATTTTTATTCATAAGAAATTCTCGTTAAATCTCGCGAGGCGTTTATAGCAAAACGTAGAAACGACACCCTATGTATACACAGCCACATATATCTCTACATCAGTTTACAATATTTTTGCATTCATAAGAAATTCTCGGTAAATCTCGCGAGGCATTTATAGCAAAACGTAGAAACGACACCCTATGTATACACAGCCACATATATCTCTACATCTTTTTAAATTTTATTTTTATTCATAAGAAATTCTCGTTAAATCTCGCGAGGCGTTTATAGCAAAACGTAGAAACGACACCCTATGTATACACAGCCACATATATCTCTACATCAGTTTACAATATTTTTGCATTCATAAGAAATTCTCGGTAAATCTCGCGAGGCATTTATAGCAAAACGTAGAAACGACACCCTATGTATACACAGCCACATATATCTCTACATCAGTTTACAATATTTTTGCCTTCATAAGAAATACACGGTAAATCTCGGGAGGGATTTATAGCAAAACGTAGAAACGACACCCTATGTATACACAGCCACATATATCTCTACATCAGTTTACAATATTTTTGCCTTCAAAAGAAATACTCGGTAAATCTCGCGAGGCATTTATAGCAAAACGTAGAAACGACACCCTATGTATACACAGCCACATATATCTCTACATCTTTTTAAATTTTATTTTTATTCATAAGAAATTCTCATTAAATCTCGCGAGGCGTTTATAGCAAAACGTAGAAACGACACCCTATGTATACACAGCCACATATATCTCTACATCAGTTTACAATATTTTTGCATTCATAAGAAATTCTCGGTAAATCTCGCGAGGCATTTATAGCAAAACGTAGAAACGACACCCTATGTATACACAGCCACATATATCTCTACATCAGTTTACAATATTTTTGCATTCATAAGAAATTCTCGGTAAATCTCGCGAGGCATTTATAGCAAAACGTAGAAACGACACCCTATGTATACACAGCCACATATATCTCTACATCAGTTTACAATATTTTTGCATTCATAAGAAATTCTCGGTAAATCTCGCGAGGCATTTATAGCAAAACGTAGAAACGACACCCTATGTATACACAGCCACATATATCTCTACATCAGTTTACAATATTTTTGCATTCATAAGAAATTCTCGTTAAATCTCGCGAGGCATTTATAGCAAAACGTAGAAACGACACCCTATGTATACACAGCCACATATATCTCTACATCAGTTTACAATATTTTTGCATTCATAAGAAATTCTCGGTAAATCTCGCGAGGCATTTATAGCAAAACGTAGAAACGACACGCTATGTATACACAGCCACATATATCTCTACATCTTTTTAAATTTTATTTTTATTCATAAGAAATTCTCGTTAAATCTCGCGAGGCGTTTATAGCAAAACGTAGAAACGACACCCTATGTATACACAGCCACATATATCTCTACATCAGTTTACAATATTTTTGCATTCATAAGAAATTCTCGGTAAATCTCGCGAGGCATTTATAGCAAAACGTAGAAACGACACCCTATGTATACACAGCCACATATATCTCTACATCTTTTTAAATTTTATTTTTATTCATAAGAAATTCTCGTTAAATCTCGCGAGGCGTTTATAGCAAAACGTAGAAACGACACCCTATGTATACACAGCCACATATATCTCTACATCAGTTTACAATATTTTTGCATTCATAAGAAATTCTCGGTAAATCTCGCGAGGCATTTATAGCAAAACGTAGAAACGACACCCTATGTATACACAGCCACATATATCTCTACATCAGTTTACAATATTTTTGCCTTCATAAGAAATACACGGTAAATCTCGGGAGGGATTTATAGCAAAACGTAGAAACGACACCCTATGTATACACAGCCACATATATCTCTACATCAGTTTACAATATTTTTGCCTTCAAAAGAAATACTCGGTAAATCTCGCGAGGCATTTATAGCAAAACGTAGAAACGACACCCTATGTATACACAGCCACATATATCTCTACATCTTTTTAAATTTTATTTTTATTCATAAGAAATTCTCATTAAATCTCGCGAGGCGTTTATAGCAAAACGTAGAAACGACACCCTATGTATACACAGCCACATATATCTCTACATCAGTTTACAATATTTTTGCATTCATAAGAAATTCTCGGTAAATCTCGCGAGGCATTTATAGCAAAACGTAGAAACGACACCCTATGTATACACAGCCACATATATCTCTACATCAGTTTACAATATTTTTGCATTCATAAGAAATTCTCGGTAAATCTCGCGAGGCATTTATAGCAAAACGTAGAAACGACACCCTATGTATACACAGCCACATATATCTCTACATCAGTTTACAATATTTTTGCATTCATAAGAAATTCTCGGTAAATCTCGCGAGGCATTTATAGCAAAACGTAGAAACGACACCCTATGTATACACAGCCACATATATCTCTACATCAGTTTACAATATTTTTGCATTCATAAGAAATTCTCGGTAAATCTCGCGAGGCATTTATAGCAAAACGTAGAAACGACACCCTATGTATACACAGCCACATATATCTCTACATCAGTTTACAATATTTTTGCATTCATAAGAAATTCTCGGTAAATCTCGCGAGGCATTTATAGCAAAACGTAGAAACGACACCCTATGTATACACAGCCACATATATCTCTACATCAGTTTACAATATTTTTGCCTTCAAAAGAAATACTCGGTAAATCTCGCGAGGCATTTATAGCAAAACGTAGAAACGACACCCTATGTATACACAGCCACATATATCTCTACATCTTTTTAAATTTTATTTTTATTCATAAGAAATTCTCATTAAATCTCGCGAGGCGTTTATAGCAAAACGTAGAAATGACACCCTATGTATACACAGCCACATATATCTCTACATCAGTTTACAATATTTTTGCATTCATAAGAAATTCTCGGTAAATCTCGCGAGGCATTTATAGCAAAACGTAGAAACGACACGCTATGTATACACAGCCACATATATCTCTACATCAATTTACAATATTTTTGCCTTCGTAGGAAATTTTCGGTAAATCTCGCAAGGCATTTATAGCAAAACGTAGAAACGACACCCTATATATACACAGCCACATATATCTCTACATCTTTTTAAATTTTTTTTTTATTCATAAGAAATTCTCGGTAAATCTCGCGAGGCGTTTATAGCAAAACGTAGAAACGACACCCTATGTATACACAGCCACATATATCTCTACATCAGTTTACAATATTTTTGCATTCATAAGAAATTCTCGGTAAATCTCGCGAGGCATTTATAGCAAAACGTAGAAACGACACCCTATGTATACACAGCCACATATATCTCTACATCAGTTTACAATATTTTTGCCTTCATAAGAAATACACGGTAAATCTCGGGAGGGATTTATAGCAAAACGTAGAAACGACACCCTATGTATACACAGCCACATATATCTCTACAGCAGTTTACAATATTTTTGCATTCATAAGAAATTCTCGGTAAATCTCGCGAGGCATTTATAGCAAAACGTAGAAACGACACCCTATGTATACACAGCCACATATATCTCTACATCAGTTTACAATATTTTTGCCTTCATAAAAAATACACGGTAAATCTCGGGAGGGATTTATTGCAAAACGTAGAAACGACACCCTATGTATACACAGCCACATATATCTCTACATCTTTTTAAATTTTATTTTTATTCATAAGAAATTCTCGTTAAATCTCGCGAGGCGTTCATAGCAAAACGTAGAAACGACACCCAATGTATACACAGCCACATATATCTCTACATCAGTTTACAATATTTTTGCCTTCATAAGAAATTCTCGGTAAATCTCGCGAGGCATTTATAGCAAAACGTAGAAACGACACCGTATGTATACACAGCCACATATATCTCTACATCAGTTTACAATATTTTTGCCTTCATAAGAAATACACGGTAAATCTCGGGAGGGATTTATAGCAAAACGTAGAAACGACACCCTATGTATACACAGCCACATATATCTCTACATCTTTTTAAATTTTATTTTATTCATAAGAAATTCTCGTTAAATCTCGCGAGGCGTTTATAGCAAAACGTAGAAACGACACCCTATGTATACACAGCCACATATATCTCTACATCAGTTTACAATATTTTTGCATTCATAAGAAATTCTCGGTAAATCTCGCGAGGCATTTATAGCAAAACGTAGAAACGACACCCTATGTATACACAGCCACATATATCTCTACATCAGTTTACAATATTTTTGCATTCATAAGAAATTCTCGGTAAATCTCGCGAGGCATTTATAGCAAAACGTAGAAACGACACCCTATGTATACACAGCCACATATATCTCTACATCAGTTTACAATATTTTTGCATTCATAAGAAATTCTCGGTAAATCTCGCGAGGCATTTATAGCAAAACGTAGAAACGACACCCTATGTATACACAGCCACATATATCTCTACATCAGTTTACAATATTTTTGCATTCATAAGAAATTCTCGGTAAATCTCGCGAGGCATTTATAGCAAAACGTAGAAACGACACCCTATGTATACACAGCCACATATATCTCTACATCAGTTTACAATATTTTTGCCTTCATAAGAAATACACGGTAAATCTCGGGAGGGATTTATAGCAAAACGTAGAAACGACACCCTATGTATACACAGCCACATATATCTCTACATCAGTTTACAATATTTTTGCCTTCAAAAGAAATACTCGGTAAATCTCGCGAGGCATTTATAGCAAAACGTAGAAACGACACCCTATGTATACACAGCCACATATATCTCTACATCTTTTTAAATTTTATTTTTATTCATAAGAAATTCTCATTAAATCTCGCGAGGCGTTTATAGCAAAACGTAGAAACGACACCCTATGTATACACAGCCACATATATCTCTACATCAGTTTACAATATTTTTGCATTCATAAGAAATTCTCGGTAAATCTCGCGAGGCATTTATAGCAAAACGTAGAAACGACACCCTATGTATACACAGCCACATATATCTCTACATCAGTTTACAATATTTTTGCATTCATAAGAAATTCTCGGTAAATCTCGCGAGGCATTTATAGCAAAACGTAGAAACGACACCCTATGTATACACAGCCACATATATCTCTACATCAGTTTACAATATTTTTGCATTCATAAGAAATTCTCGGTAAATCTCGCGAGGCATTTATAGCAAAACGTAGAAACGACACGCTATGTATACACAGCCACATATATCTCTACATCAGTTTACAATATTTTTGCATTCATAAGAAATTCTCGGTAAATCTCGCGAGGCATTTATAGCAAAACGTAGAAACGACACCCTATGTATACACAGCCACATATATCTCTACATCAGTTTACAATATTTTTGCATTCATAAGAAATTCTCGGTAAATCTCGCGAGGCATTTATAGCAAAAACGTAGAAACGACACCCTATGTATACACAGCCACATATATCTCTACATCAGTTTACAATATTTTTGCATTCATAAGAAATTCTCGGTAAATCTCGCGAGGCATTTATAGCAAAACGTAGAAACGACACCCTATGTATACACAGCCACATATATCTCTACATCAGTTTACAATATTTTTGCCTTCGTAGGAAATTTTCGGTAAATCTCGCAAGGCATTTATAGCAAAACGTAGAAACGACACCCTATATATACACAGCCACATATATCTCTACATCTTTTTAAATTTTTTTTTTATTCATAAGAAATTCTCGGTAAATCTCGCGAGGCGTTTATAGCAAAACGTAGAAACGACACCCTATGTATACACAGCCACATATATCTCTACATCAGTTTACAATATTTTTGCCTTCATAAGAAATTCTCGGTAAATCTCGCGAGGCGTTTATAGCAAAACGTAGAAACGACACCTTATGGATACAAATTCACAGAGATCCCTACATCAGTTTACACTTGTCCGATGTTTGAGCATTGGCATTGGTAATTTTTGGGACCTAGAGATTCGGTTTTTACCGTGACACTACATAACGCGATATATTGATTTTATAGGAGGTAAGCTTGGGGTCTGATATTTAATAAAAAAAAGGCTTCCGTCTTTGTTTTCTTTTTTCATTCCCGTTTTGAATAGATTACCGTTGAAGTAAAATTGTTCGGGACAATAAGAATTGGCTCAGCAGTAACAGCTTTAACAAACACTGCATAGTAACAGAGTTCACCTGACTCCATTGGGTCAGGACAGATTTAATAATACGTAATGTAATCCCCCCCCCCACGAAAAAAAACTTATGCCACCTTAATTATAAACGTTTTTGTCCACATAGATATAAAATAGGTGTTATAAAAAATATATTTTATCGTACTAAAATGGTTTCCTCTTCGGAAACATTGTCTTATAGAGAATTACGTAACATAAAACAAACACTTATGAATAATAATTTGTGAAACCACGTTGCTGATGAAGAAATAAGGTTATTTTTAATGAAATTTAGAAAAAAATAAGCAACCAACTTGATATAAACAAAAATAAAAAAAACTCCATTAAAATCTTTTATTGCGATAAGATACATCCTAATTACAAGCAAAACGAAAGGGCTGTTATGAATAATCAATAGTGGTCTCCCCTTGTTTTGTTACTCTCCTCTTTGAGAGAGTTATTTCCGTTTATTGGGACTATAAAAGGACACTATACGCGAACCTTGTATTCTCAGTTGAATAAAGCTTTTTTAAAGCCTACACGTGCGTATTTTTATCATTACAACGATTATTAAAATTATAATCCGCCGGTATATAAAATTCATTTATCCTTACAAATACCTGAGATTTATCATCTATTATAAAAAAAAAAATCGAAATGGCTAATCTAATTCTTAGAAATAATTCATTACCTCAAAAATTTACCCTATGTAAAAATAATGCTGTTTAGGAATTCCTATCTCCTTTGGGAGATTGTATCTCTAACAGTAACAATCAACAAACAACATTAAATTCTTACGTTGGCCACACATGCACAAGACTCTCAAGTAGGCTGACTCGCCATCTGTCAAAATTCAGTGCAATCTAGGCACATATATATATCAACATGTTTAATATAAATGGCTTGTTAATTTATTTTTTTTATTTCCGTTTTGAATAGATTACTCTTGAATAAGATTGTTCGAGAAATAACAATTAGCTCAGCAGGAAGCTTTAACAAACTCTGCATAGCAGCAGAGCTCACATAACTCCATGCGATCAGGACAAATTCAGTGATGGAAGAAATGGATAATACCACAACTATTAAGTGCAACATGTAACCCATCCACCCCCACCAAAAAAAAAACAAATCTATTAATGTAGTTTTTTTTTTTTTTAAGTCTGTTGTGCTCTGCCCGGCCCCGCAAAATATCAGATAATAGATACTAAAGTAAGCATTGTACTTGCTGTTGCTTCAGAGCATCAAAAAATCAAGATGCATCAAAAGCTTGGTGTAGGAAGTGTTTTATAATCACCAAGTGCATAATCGGGCCTCAAATGATGTCAGTAGCTGAACCGTCATAAAACAACTAATAAGTTCAGCTGTTTATACGTACACAAGACAACCGAGTGAACGGAAGTTATATAAATGTCCAACCTAAGACAAGGAGGGTAGAGTCGCTCATATCCTAGAGTAAAGAAAATCACTTCCCTTCAGAGTACCCAAGATATCGAAGCGATCGAACAAACATTTTACGCATGAAAGATTTAATCTCGTGCACTTATTGACCGTTACTAACATAAAATTTCGAAGCTCCCCAAAGAGGATTAGTGTCCTAGATTAGTAAAGGCTTATCAAACTTTTTTGCTAACCACCGTTCCACACCGATGAAATAGATATTTTAAAATTTAACCTAGTCTGGCACAAGGCCAAAAGTGGGGAATATCTCATGAGGATCTTGTGACACTATTTAGCGGTTGCGTGAAAATTAAAAGCGAGAAATACTTAAGGCGAGAAGAAGCTATCACGAAAGACATACATATTTTTTTTAACAAAGAAAAGTGGTAAAGATTTTATTTTCCTTTGCGAAAGATAGGAAATTTGTAAGATCTCGGATCTGTCAGAATTAATTTATGCTATGACGCGGAGAATAAAAGATAGCAATCTGCCCATGGCGATAATGAAAAATTCAAATTGGTCAAGTGGTTCGCAGGGCGAAATGCTGGAAGATAATCGTAATCAGGTCAGGGATGCGACCACCCCCAAAGAAAAAGGGAGGGAGAAGAGAAAAAGGGAAAGAATAAACCATTAACTATCTTTCGGAGATATCATTTGGTTTTGTGGGGAGACACCTGTTTTATGTCCAGATCTGGACATGATAAAAGTTTGTTACCGGGACAGATAATTGGCGACAGGGTGCGAAGACGTTCGGTTGACCACCCATTTAACGCCTGGCGAAAATCTCGTTGATAATATCCAGATGACATTCAGTTAAGATAGAGATTAAGGACCACACTACGAGTCGTAGGGGTCTGGTCGAGGAAAAGAAAGAAAAGAAAAAGGAAGATATTTTTTTCTTTGAGCGATAACTGTAAGCTGAGTCCAGACTGGCCGCGCCCACGCTGCTGAGCATTCATTGGCTGAGTGGTGGCGTGAGCGGTGAGCGAAGGTAAACATATGAGAAGGAGAGGAAACCTGACCTGTTGACGCTCTCTGAGGGGATTGGTGTGAGATACCAATATGAGAAAGGAAGAATTTGGGAGGATAATTCCCTTAAGAACCCCTCTAAAACAGAAAGTAATGGACTTCCAAAAACGGAAAGTGATAAATTTTCCTGTCCGAAAACAAAGAACATCCTTATTGTGAATTTGGAATTATCGAGGAACCCAAACCACGACAGACCCACACCCGGTTTTGGTCGCCGTCCATATAAACGGAGCAGACAGCAGACAGTGGCAGTTGGAGAGAGAGAGACGCAGACGCAGACAGAGTTGAGCTGTGAGCTCGGAGACCAGCCTCGCAGGAAGCTGACTGAAAGATCCCACGCATTCCGACTTCTAACCAAAAAAAAAATTATTTTTGAAGAACGACTTAGACTCACATCACCAAAACAAGTTTTACGAATATCACCTGAAGACACTAAAAACCAGTTATTGAAAAACAGCTTGATACTAAGACTCGCTTAACAAACGCAAAGTGTCACGTATCCATAGAAGCGGTTTGGGAGAAAGACGCAGTCCTGTATTCAGTAACCAGATATAAAAATATTTGTTATTCTTTTTTTAACACATTTGAACCTTTCGAGTTGTTACTTTATTTTCTTTTACATATACTTGTGCAGTGTCACCTTTGCTTGAATTCGGATTGCATTACGGCCCGGTGACTGATTGATTTCGTCTACCTAAGGTCAAATCACAACGTGTGTAGGTTACTTCGGTAACCAGACGTTGGAGGCGAGCTGGGAACGACAAAGCTGATACCGAATCTAACCAGATTCCTATCCGAATCAGCCAAGAGTTAGAACGTCACATTTGGCGCCGCGACCAATACCAAGTCACATTGGTCGTCAAAGGATAGCACGGGAGCAGAGAGGCCGGGGTGACGTCAC
The DNA here is from genome assembly GCA_963932145.1 of Acanthosepion lycidas. Taxonomy (NCBI): domain Eukaryota; kingdom Metazoa; phylum Mollusca; class Cephalopoda; order Sepiida; family Sepiidae; genus Acanthosepion; species Acanthosepion lycidas. The sequence continues at coordinate 38,331,108 of OZ010583.1, read as the reverse complement.
AAGCTAACGGAAACAGTAACAGTCTGCGAGACTAACTTACTAACGTATTCTCAAAAATGGACGCCCTAAATTTATTATATTTATTTGACTTAGTTTGGGACACGAACGAAGCGAGTTCGAATTTCAGTCGTTCTTATAGTCACTTATGTGCAAATATCTCTCCTCCGCTATGGGTTAAATAGAAGGACTTGTATCTGGAAAAATCTTTGAAAAAATTTATGCAATATTCACTCGAAATCTTACAATCTGAAATATGTTTTGGCTTTGAATAACCTATAAAGGGTTGATAAGCCGTAAATAACCCCAAATTAATCCATTGACGCATAAACATAGATATGGGTTACCCAGTGGATACAGTAGTAGTAATGTTTATTAAACATTGATTTATGATAAGGCTCCTCGGTATATTTGAATAAGTATAATAAGTTTGTCATAAAACAACAAATATGAAATCTTTAAGTAAGAATCGAAGTTACTCGTTTAATGATCTGCAAGACGAATTATCTCGCAACTTGAACAGAAAAATTTTAGGTTCATTCGTCGTAGATTTATTGATTGATAGATTTTTTACGGCTTATCAACCTTTTGCGGGTTATTTAAAATCAGAATATATTTTTAGATTGTTAGAATTTTTCTTTCTGGAGATAATAATGATTTCGTGATGCAGGTTTTAGTAATTAACCCATAACTAAGTGGGGAAGATGTTGATTCATATCTTTCCCAAGGGTATTTTGCGCGTAATTAAATATAACGAACCCAACAAGAATTGTAACGGCTCACCGATTGAAAATCCGAGCCATTATTCATTACAAGACAAACACATCGAATATTACAGCACCTGGTATTCCAAAGCCATCTAGGTACTCATCTAGGTACTGCCCAGGCTCGACGTTCCTTAACGTGATCGTACGGGAACCGGTGCTTCAACGTGATGTGGCCATAAGTCTCATACATCGCAGAGGACTTTAGATAATACAATGGATGAATATAATCTATCTATCTATCTATCTATCTATCTATCTATCTCAGACAAACCGATGTACACGCGCTCACGCCTATATCGAAAGAGAAAGGGAAAGAAAGTGAGAGGAGGTTGACTAATTTTACTACCGTAAACAATCTTCTCAATCCCAGTCTCGCTCTCTCTCTCTGACTCTCTCTCTCTGACTCTCTCTCTCTTACTCTCTCTCTCTCTCTCTCTTACACACACGCACGCACGCACATATGAAGAATATAATATATACACTAAAACAATTCCACATTATAACCAAAACCGTTTGCGATATCTCTTTTTTTTAAATACATATTTCTCACGTTAGAACAATTTTAATTTTTCCACGCACACACACACACACACACACACACACACATATATATATATATATATATATATATATATAGGGAGAGAGAGAGTGTGTGTGGTTGAGAGAGAGATAAGGTGTTGCAAATTATAAGTTCAGATGAGATCTGTCCTCAAACAGTACCTGTTATAACTATTCTATAACTGTTTCTCAATCTCCCACTTTCTCTCTCTCTCTCTCTCTCTCACACACACACACACACACACATACACACACACAAATATATAGTGTGCGATGGGTAAATTGTTGCCATTTTATTTTTATAATTTCGTGCGTGCGCTTTTTTTGTTTTTGATTTTGTCGGCTGTACAGGAGGTCCAGTTAGGCACCGTCTATGAGAAAAAGATCACCATGACAAAATTCACACCGCCAGAAATTTGGAAACGGCATGATGTACTGCTTGGCATTCGCGCCGGAAGCTCCAGTACGAACATTTCAGAGTGTTTGGGTGTCAATCTGAAGACAGTGCAGATGATTCGCAAAGAGTTGGATGAGTCTAATGGTCATTACAAAGGTACGGCATCACAGAAAACTCACTCTGATCGTTCTGACAAGAACTCCCAGATTTGTTTGTCCCCGACTGAAAACGGAAGCCTACATCAAATACCTTGAGGAGGTAGTGCTACCCTGAGTGAAGAGGGTGACTACTGGAAGAACCTATATCTGACAACAGGACTCTGCACCATGCCACAAAAGCAGGAGAACCCGTTCTTGGCTATTAGACAATTTCTGCAACGACATCATCCCTTACATCTGGCCACCTAACTTCCCAGACTGCTGCACGTTTGATTATTTATGTGTGGGACGCAGTTGAGCACGAGACCAACAAAACTCCTTGTAATACTAAAGATGGACTGATTAAGGATTATGGCAGCTTTCACCTACTTAAACAAGAAGACCGTCCAGAAGAGTTGCAAGAGATTCTGAAATCGTCTGGAGGCCGTGGTTGAAGCCAGTGGCAATTTTATTGAACAAATTTACTTTCTAGCATTTCAAGATATTTTTTGTGTAATTGTGAAAATGAGATGTCAGTATTTATTTTCATTTTTGCGTAATTTATCCATCACACCCTATCTATCTATCTCTCTCTCTCTCTCTATATATATATATATATATATATATATATATGGAGAGAGAGAGAGAGAGACAAACAGACAGACAGAGAATGAGGGAGAAATACAGGCAGAAATTAGAAAGAAAACGCTAAAATGCATAGTGTATATGAAGATAAGATCTTTATTCATGTCATTTTTACTACCGTTGAAAACCTCTTCTCTCGCACAAACACACACACATATATATATATATATATAATCGAGATTCGACGTATGAGGATCAAGCAGATCAGCTTCCAGGAAACCGACAGCCTGACACCGTCACATGAGATTTGATTATAGTTTTGAAGGCCTCTTTTTGGAGGGACGAATACAGAGACCTGGTGCACCGAATGCCACAAGGTTCCCAAACGCCCCTCCGCAGGTTTTGAATTCAGAGTTGTCTTTCTCCTAGACCAGTTGTCATCCAAGGCTATAGAACCCAGTCTGCTATTTTACCCATCGATTCGACTTGAATTCGAACTCGGTTCCCCGATTCCTCAATCCAAGCCTATATCCATTACTCCACCGTGCCTCCTCTTCCAGACAAACAGACAGAGAATGAGGGAGAAATACAGGCAGAAATTAGAAAGAAAACGCTAAAATGCATAGTGTATATGAAGATAAGATCTTTATTCATGTCATTATTTATATATATATATATATATATATATATATATATAGATAGATAGATAGATAGATAGATAGAGAGAGAGAGAGGAAGAGGAGGCACGGTGGAGAAAGAGCTTATCTTCATATACAATATATATATATATATATGCATATTGTATATGAAGATAAGGTCTTTCTTGATGTCAGAAGAACCCTTCTCTCCTTCTCTCTGTCTCCCTCGCACAAGCACACAGACACATACATACACACACACACACACACATATATATATATATATATATATATATATATATATATATATATATATATATATATATACTCTGGCCTTCCAGGGTGATGAGCTTCATGATTCTCTTCAGCATCCTGTCTTTTATTGCTCCCGGTAATATTTGCACCTTTTTGACCTCTTTTGTTTTCTCGATGCTTGTTTCTCTATCCAGTTGTTCATACTTGTCAAGTGGGTTACTCGATGCTAAATCATATTTCCTGAAGATTCTTCAACCGAAATTATGGAATCTCGGCTTTGTTTTTTTTCCCCCTCTCTTCTCATGTCTTATATGTCATCAAATACATTCCATTTCCCAGCTGTGGAAATGTACCTTGGTGTTTCCACACACTCTACTCCGATGTTAAGTTTGCAATAAAACTTTAATGTAATTTAATAAATCAGAATTTCTTATTTCTCTGGCTTTTGTGTAGAGAAATAAGACGCAGAGAATCTCATTTGGTTCTGATTATATTTCTGCTGTTGCATCTCATAAATTTCATCGGAATTTCTCAGTGTTATTTACTGATTATTATATTATTGATGTATTTTCTTTTTTTATTTACCATATTAATGTATTGTCTGGAGCTCATTGGACTACTTCAGCTTATATCTTCACGCTTTGTTATTTTGGTATTAAACTAATTTCGCTTCTGCCTGATCATCAAATCGAATAGTTTCAGGCGTTATACTAAATTTAAATTTGAAAACAAAAAAAAAAATCTCTCAGCAAAATTTTACGGTCATTAAAGAACTTTATAATGGCTCAAATTTATCAACGATCAACAGAATCGAACCGGGTTCAAATTCCGTCTGAGACAGTTTGTGTTTTATTCTCTCTTAACATAGCATAGTTGTTAGCAAAAAAGAAAGCCCGCCTTGTGAGCTACATCCTGGGGCCGTCAAAATTGAAGAATTGTAATGGACTGAACATATAAATAATTAGGAAGTTTTCAGGAAAATGGGAACAAGAGAAATTCCTATACATACAATCAGAAAGAGACAGTTGAGATTTCTCAGAGATATGTTGAGGAGGGAGGACTTGGAGAATTTGACATCCAGACGAAATGTTAAAAACAGGAGTCAAAGAGGAAAACAGCGACCAAAGGACCTTGTGTAAATGGATGGCAGAACAGGGAGTTGGGGGTGATGAAAAGACAACCCTTTTTAAGAGCTACAATAGCAAGAAAGTTAAGGTGAGCCATAATCACCCACTTCCTGAAGGGACACGGCGCATAGAAGACGTGAAGCAACAGATGGCAGAAAATGTGACACAAACATCCGAATGTAGGTGTATCGGAATAGCGAGAGATGCCTTCCAGAAAATAAGTAAATTATTAAAAGATATGAAAATATCCTTGTACTGATAAATCATCAGTTACCTCTCTAGGAAGATCTAGGAGGTATAAAAAAAACTCCCTGTGATATACGTCAGTAGACGAGTAGATAGAGTAAAGTGCAATAAAGCTTTGGTATAAGTTTATTTTACTACAATTTATTGCACTGACAATGGAACTTTATATGCGGCCAGAATGATTTACCCATGACTCAGAAAGCGAAGCAGTAGATATACGCTGGACACACTGGCTCAAAACTTTTACGAACCTCGTTGAAACTCTACTCCTTGAGAACCCGAATCAGCTTTTTAACAAGCGTGCTCTTCTGATTATGTGTCTCATTCAATCAACGATATCATTGTAGACTGTAAAACGTATGAAGAAGCGATAGAAAGATTACATAAAACCTACGTGGAGCCCAAAAATGAACTATTTTCCCGACATATGCTTGCTACCCGGCGACAGGATTCTGGCGAAACATTGGATCATTTCCTAAAGACCCTTCGGACATTAAGCAGCTACTGCAATTTTCGTCCTATGATCTCTTTGGAGGCACAAAAGGAACATATTCTAGACGCCTTCGTAAATGGCCTACGCAATGTTCAGGTAAGGCAACGTCTTCTTGAAAATAAGACCCTTACCTTGAAAGATGCTTAAGAACAAGCTCGTAATTGCGAGCTTGCTATACAGAAGTCCAGCTCGTATTTTCAACCCGATACTGTGGGTGTCGCTCTAAAACAACCCTTTTTCTACTATAACCTCATCTCTATGATGATTCGACTTACTCTCCTGGCCAGGATATCCCACTTTTAAACACCCCAGAACAACCTGTCATTGCCGCATCAACCAAACGGACATGTTACTACAGGCGTCTAAATCTACACTCACGACTTTCATGTCTTGCCAGAGAAGCTCGTTGCCACATGTGTGGAAATATAGAACATTTTCCAAGGTATGTAATTCGTTTAAAAATGTCACTTACAAAGCAGTCCTGTCAGTTCGTTTTCATTTACTACAACATTGGCCATGTTCCCTGACTCACTTTCAAAAACTGTTATAAGAATTAAAATTAACGGAGTCCTCACCAACGAATTATTAGACACTGGCAATCCGGAAAACTATATCAGAGACAGTCTAGTAAAAATTCACAAATGGCATTATGCTCTCTCCCCGAAAAAAATTAACAATGGCGAACGCAGCTTTGTCATCACACGTAAGTGGATATTGTTTAGTCGACCTACATTATAAGAGCATCTCATATAAAGCTGTTATCGATAATGAAAAACCTTTGTTGTGAGGTAATACTGGGTCACGATTTTTTCAGCAACACTCTAGCATAGAAATCCCGTTCGGCGGAGATAAACCTGTATTAAAGATTTGCGGACTGACTGCAACCAACATTCCGTAAACCTCACTTTTTAAAAACCTGACAAAGGACTATAAGCAAATAGCTGTTAAGAGCCGATGTTATTCGCATGACGACAAATAATGTATAGGTCCGAAATAAAAAGAATGTTTTAAGAAAGAATAATTGAGCCAAGTACGTCACCATGGAGGGCCCAAGTATTAATAACAAAGAAAGCAAACCAAAGAAAAGGATGGTTATCGATTACTCTCAGACAATTAACTGGTTAACTCTTCTGGACGCTTTTCCGTTGCCAAGCATAGACGAAACGCTATGTGAAATAACTAAATATAGTATTTTCAGCACGTTAAATTTGAAAAGTGCTTATCATCAGAGGCCATTAAGCCAAAAGACAGACCCTACACTGCATTTGAAGCAGTTGGTCGGTTGTACTAGTTCCGGAGGATACCTTTTGGGGTAACTGATAGAGTAGCCAGTTTTCAAAGAATAATCGACAAAATCATAATGGATAAAAAAAACTGGAAAGTACTTTTGCTTATATAGATAATGTGGGCATAATGAGAAGAACCACGACGAAAACCTTCGACGGTTCATGGACGCCGTAAGCAAATATAACCTTACACTAAATAATGACAAATGCTCGTTTGGGCAACATGAAATCAATCTTTTGGGCTATACAATAAGCAAAGGGTCAATGGCGTCGGACCCAGAGTGATTAAAACCTTTGATCAGATTGCCAGTCCCAGATAACATAAGTGCGCTGCAACGAAATAGGTACATGTTCGGCCACTATTCACAATGGATCGCCACTTTCTCAGAAAAATATACGTCCATTAATACAAGTAATATTTTTTTTTTATCCTTATCTTGCCTAGCAATAGAAGCATTCGAAAAACTCAAGTAAGACATTGCAAAATCTGTAATCACAATTATAGATACTTTTGTCCCACTGCTAGTTGAAACTAATACATCAGGCTGCACAATTGCCGCTTCATTAAGTCAAGCTGACCGCCCCGCAGCTTTCTTTTCAGGGACTCTCTCTCTCTCTCTCTCAATCTGAACGACGGCATGCGGCGATTGAAAAAGACACCTACGCCATAGTTGAGGCGTTAAGAAGTTGGAGACACTATTTAATCGGACGTCACATCAGATTAGTTACAGAACAAAAATCGGTTTCGTTCATGTTCAACTCAAAATAAAATAAAATTAAAAAAATTAAAAAATAGCAAGGTAGAGAATTGAACTATCTTGTTTCTCGTTCGATATTACTTACCGGCTCCGCAAGGAGAATCTAACAGAAGACGCCCTGTCAAAATATGCAGCCTAACTCCAAGTACAAAAGGACTCCAGACACTACACGAGGAAGTGTGCCACGCGGGTAAAACACGGATGGTTCACATGGTAAGGAGTAGGAATTTGCCTAATTCAGTAGAGGAGGTTAAGAAAGTTACAATTTCCTGCCGAACCTGTGCTGAGATAAAACCTACATTTTACAGACCTACGCCTGGGCTCCTAATAAAAGCAACGCAACCCTTTGAAAGACTCAATCTGGGCTTTAAAGGCCCGTTACCATCCAAAATACGAAACCGATACATGCTATCTATTGTAGACGAATATTCACTGTTTCCTTTTGCTTTTCCTTGTCCAGATATGACTGCAACGACAATTATACAATGCCTTTGTTCCCTATTTGCCGTCTTTGGAGTACCGGCATACATACATTCAGACCGAAGAGCTTCTTTTATGTCCGAGCAGCTTCGGCAATTCTTACAAGAACGCAGAGTCGGACAACAATAAATAATTGGGAAAATCTTCTTCCAGTAGCCCTGTATGCCATCAGATCGCTATTATCTACGGCCACCAATGCCACTCCATACGAAAGATTTCTACCCTTCCAACGACTGAGTTCGGCTGGGACTGCGCTTCCCAGTTGGCTCTCTCAATCAGGTACGGTTCTACTGAGACGCCACATTCTCTATAGCAAGCATACCCCCCCACCGGTAGATGAGGTGGGGCTAACAGAAGTAAATCCACAATACACACTTGTGCGACACCCGGATGGAAGTCAAACTACCGTCTCTCTTAGAGATCTGGCTCGTGCTAGAGATGTACCAGATACTTAAAACCACCCTAGCGAGTAGATCTGATCTCTTCGATACTGAAAACCCATCGGGAGATCACCGTACCCGAACCACTCCCGACATATTACCCCAGGATGATGACACAGCTTCCGTTGCGCCTCTATCAGACATTTCAGAGGGATTAACATCCGAGTCCGTGACAACTCCAGACAATCCTGATGAGCGATCAATACCCCAGAAGCGGGTACATCCAGAAACAGATCCGGAAGATCCACATTCAGGCTCAGAGCGGCCTCGTACATCAAGAAAAATGAGATACTTCCATTCCTGGACTAACGGGCGAGCTCAAAATGAGAGATCTTCCTGCCCGAATAGTCCAATACAAGAACTACCCAGGCGTTCACAGAGAATATATAAAGATCCTGGACACCTAAGAGATTTTCTCCCTTATGAATAAAATACGTAGGCCAGAATGTACTGATAAATCATCAGTTACCCCCCCTCAAGATCTAGTTACGATCTAGGAGGTATAAAAGGAATCCGTAAAGATCCTGGACACCTAAGAGACTTTCTCCTTTATGAATAAAATTCGTAGGGGAGAATATACTAATAAATCATCAGTTACCACCCATTAAGATCTAGGAGGTACAAAAAGCACCCTGCTAAATCCGTCAGTAGACGAGTAGTTAGAGTAAAGTGCAATAAAGCTTTGGTATAAGTTTATTCACTGGTTCTGCTTTTACTACAATCCTTATATACAAAAAACGAATGCTGATCTGCTCTGTAATATCTAATTATCAAATAGGTAATTAGATATTACACTACTATGTAATATCTAATTACCATACAGAAAATTAGATATTACATAGCAGTTCAGCAGTGAATATTGGACAATCTCCTCACAGATTAAGAAGAGACAGACGTGATTCTACCGATGAATGCTAAGAATATTAGAAGAATATGTGAACAAGGAGAATGTTTTAAGGAAATTACGAACAACAAGGAGACTTACAATATAATGAGGAAAGAGGCCTGGAGAATTTAACACTCACATGAAGAAACCAACTTTGTGTGAATGAATGGCAGAAAATGAACAAGGAGAGATGGTGAAGAGTCAAAAGTTACCCAGCGCAACTATTAGGTTGATGCAAAAATAATGACGTAATAATGTCGTTTTTTGAGGTATTTTTTAACGTCAAAAAACGACATTATTACGTCATTATTTTTGCACCACCCTAATATAAATAGGAAATTGTGAAGAGCTTGATGGTCCATAGATCAAATAAGAATATCCTTGGGAAAGGCATGAAACAATTTCTCATAAGAGATCAGGCAACGTAAAACCATCATCTACTCACTGATGCAATGAATATGTCAGCTTAGTATCTGGACAGTCTACGAGATCATCTCTATCTATAAAAGGCAGGATGTGTGTGTGTGTGTGTGTAACGAATGCACGGCCACAATTTTCGACGGATTTGCACCAAAATTTACATGCACACGCTCCAAGTTAGCGGGAAGGCCAAGACCAACTTTGCATTTCCCAACTCCCATCGATAGTGGAAATAATCGATTTTTTCATGCTTCTACGGCACTTTTCTACTGGCCAGAGTGAGAGCCTATAGCTGGCTGCCACGAATAGGCAAGAAGATTCTATTGGCCAGTGTGAGAGCCAACAGCTGACTGACACGAATGTTAACTAGCATGCTTGCATGCAAAAAAAAAAAAAATCGATAGCTGCATTCGTCACAAGTGGGAAAAATTTAACTCTGCATGGCACTTACTCCAATTGGCTCATTCGCTTGCTTAAATTCAACGTTGATTCTGATTCCACAGAACTGGATTGGGTGTGAAAAAGTATTTGTTGTTAACATTCTTTTTTCATTCGGTTTTTCCAGTTACGAGTCCTTTTTTAAGGCTGATCGTTTTGTGTTCATTTTGTTTAGTTCTTTTTTCCTAACAGATTTAACGTTTAGAAAAAATTCGTAGTGTGAGATAGGCAAGAAGTAAGGCATGTAGCAACATCAGCACGGCAAAGGGCACTCCTTAAAAGGCAAGGAAGGGCAAAAATATTTTAAGTCAAGTGATAGCGATTGCTGTATGAGTCGTACGATTTTTGAATCAAGCCCGGGCAACGCCGGGCCATGCTGCTAGTACTATAATATGACTTGATTTTAAAGAATCCTAATTTATGGAATTTCCTGTAAAACAAAATTAGAGCAACATCTCGCACTATGAAGAAAGAACTCTAAGGTTATTTATTTATTTTGATATAGCTTTCTCTTTTTTGCACGTTAATGCGAAAAACAAAAATTCTTTTTCTTCCACGTGTGGCGATCATGACCCTCCACAATTTCCTGTCCTTTTTAGCTCGTAATAACTTTTGTCTTTTTTGCCACCTCCTCCAAACCGTGCTCCGCCATCCATTCGCTTAAATTCACCAGGTGTGTTGCTTTTCTCTGGACTTCTTACCTTCAATCTGGCTTGTGAGTATCAAATTTTCCAAGCCCGCTTTCCTGTCCCAGAAATTTCGTCTCTTCATGATGTTAAGTATAAGTATCCTTTTGCAATTTTCTCTAAAACTTCGACGTTGCACACATGTTCGGTCCATGTTATCCTCATCATCCTTCTGTATAACCACATTTCTGTTGCATCATGTCTAGTCTTCATCTTTGAGAAGATTGTCTAGAATTCACTGTCATATAGGAAGATTGATATCGCTTATCACTTCAGTACCCTTTTCTTCGTCATTTCTCACATATTCGATCCATGATATTTTCAGCATCCTTCTCAGCAGAATCTATATTTATAAGCCTACCATACGTCCTTGGTTTCAGTATTGCTGCCACATTTGCTCTGGTGCAGTGTTATTGGTTCTGAACTGACATATCGGATTCAGTCCCTCCCTCACGCCGTCGTAACGTAGATTCCCTGTGTTTTTATATATATATATATATAAATACTTTCATGAATATTGTTCTGTTGAACTTTCCTTTATCGTGCCTCGAATTTATAAATTTAAGCTCAGTACTAGATTGGCGGTAAGATCCCATCCTCTTACAGTTGTAATGGGTAGATATAACCGTAAGTTCTATGCTAATAGTTTCTTCTATCGCACTTCTCGTTTAGAGAACTTTCTTCCGGCTTCTTGCTTTCCAGTCAAATATGATGTTCAAAAATTTAAATGCAATGTCAATCGTTATCTTCTGTCTTCTTCATTCTTATTCTTTTATTGTTCTCTCTCTTTAATAGTAGTTGTTCTAATTTTATTTAACACTCAGTAACCTCTAGTGGCTTTACTACCTAAATTGAAGTGAAATGATAAAATAAAAACACATTTCTGTTGCTTCAAGTCACTTCTTAATCTGTGAGGCGATTGTTCAGCATTCACTGCCATATAGGAGGACTGATACTGCATAACAGTTCGGCACTCTTTTCTTTGTTTCTAACGATATTTTCCTGTTTCTTAATACTTTGCTCAACTTTTGGAAGGCATCTTTCGCTATCCCAATGCGCCTTCGGATTTATGTGTCGCACTTTGTGACCTCTGTTAAGACACTTCCAAGATATCTAAATTATTGCACATGTTTGATTTCAGTATCTCTAATTTGTACTTTGTTTTTTGAAATGCTTCTTTTGCTAATAACCGTGCATTTTCTCATTTTGCAATTAACGTTTAATCCTTTCTTCTTGCTTTCCTTCACTACCTTCCGTATGGATACCTCAACGCTATGCCACCTTCATATCTTATATCGTTTAAGCTTTACAAAATATCATAATAGCTTACTTTTAGACTACTCAATTGCTTCGCTATAGTGTAATCTAGGTACCTTCACTAATTCGGTATACATAAAGTTAAAAATGTTCTTTTTAAATGAAGAGCTCGCCTGATGCTTTCAATTTACCTTTAAATGAAAGCTCAAGGATGAAGTTTACTATACTCGGTAAGCATGTATTTCAGACAGAAATTATACTGATTGGAATAGAGTTTCATTTTTTTTTCAATAAAATCGATCAAGGCAGCCATTATTTAGACATTTGTAAACAAAACTTATTTTTCCGTTTTAAAAATCTTGCAAAAATAAAATATATATTTCTGAAAAGTTATCGAGAGAAATTAGCAAATTTAAAATTAAGTTAATCTGATTTGAAACAAATATTACTTGAAGCATAAAATATTGTAGACATACATGTCTTAACCACGAGGTCTTGTTTTTCTGACGTGTTAATCGATTTATTGACGGCGGATTGAAAGTCAAAGGTGATCATAACTGTCTATGGTGTAGCAGACGACAATTTCAATTAGGGTTTTGTATTTTAAAACATGTGACCTTTTATTGATAGATTTATCGGTTTATACATCCATATTTCAGAAATTCTGCATCGATATACATATATGAAACATCGAAATTCTTTAAAAAATTGTCGGGGTCTTCAGATTATAACAAGCTTTAAAATATATTAGTAAATATAGTTTTACTTAATAACAACATTTCCTAAAAATATCTCATCAAAATTGAACTTTAAAAGATTAAAAAATTTTGATAAATTATTCAATTTTAAATTGTGAAATATTGTAAAACATAAATGAAAACAAATCTTGTAAAAATTCATTTTTATTGATTTTTTTTTTCTTCACACAATATGGTCTTTAATATATATTATTCATACAAGCAACTAAAAGCTTCTTTAATTAAATAATGTCTTAGTTTTATTGCGTTTTTTATTTTTCGATTCAGAAAAGAATTTTGGTTAGACCTGGTACAATTTTGCAAAATAAAATCGGTGATTTAAATTCTTCAAAAAATTCCGCTTTTAGGTTGGTGCAAAAATAATGACGTAATACTGTCGTTTTTTGACGTTAAAAAATACGTCAAAAAACGACATTATTACGTCATTATTTTTGCACCAAACTAATAAAATAGTCACTAGAAATAATCTCGTTGATCATCTAATGCTTTCATAAAATTAAGTAAGGGGGGGGGAGAAACACATGTAAAAAAATATTTCTAAGATTTTATAATATAAAAATTTTAAAAATAATTACATTCATTGGTGAATAAGTACAGAAAATTTCATTAAACTCCGAGAATTATTTGATTTTTGCAAGAATTTCCAAATTAATGCGTCTGTCACCGCAAAAGCGAGGCGAAAATTTGCTATGCTAAAAGTTAGCACAACTGCTGACGCAAGAAAAACAAGTTTTGTAAAGAAGTAAAAAAATTTAATTAAATAATCAAAAAATATTTTGATCCTTCTTCTTAATAATAACATAAAGATTTTAACGATAAAACTGTGTTTTCATTAGGTTTGAAGCATGTTTTCATCACGATTTGCTGATTTTTTTTTTTAGCGATTTCGTGGAGGTATCGAGTGTAATCGTTACGATGTTATGTTTGTGAGCATATAATAAAGAGTGCAAACGGATTGTCAAATACTTGAGACATTGTAGGAATCTATTAGGTTGGTGCAAAAATAATGACGTAATAATGTCGTTTTTTGACGTATTTTTTAACGTCAAAAACGACATTATTACGTCATTATTTTTGCACCAACCTAATAATATTTTTCCTTTTCTTCTTCTTCTTCTTCTTTGTGCCATGTCCCTTCAGATTCTCTACAATTTCCTGTTTTGTGTAGCCCTTATTAAAGTTTCTTTTTTTTCTATCACGTTTTCTATCAAAGATTTGCACTTATGTTGGGTGGTTATGCACTGTTTTCTCTGTCCTTCTTATATGGGTGTCAAATTCTCCGTGTCTTCTTTCTTCATTATGTGGCTAGCAATTTCAACTGCCTCTTTCTGATGTATAAGTGTCCTTTTTATTCCGTTTTCTCTAAAACTTCATCGTTTCTCACCTGTTCGGTCATGGTAATGTAGGCATCTTTCTGTAGAAGCACATTTCTGTTGTCTCTTCACCTCCGATTTCTACACGAAAGACCGTGACCATTCTGTTATAATATAATTCCACCAGTTCAGACCTTCTCAGCTATTACTCGCCATGCCACGTACACAGGTCGAATCGCCATCATTCCTTTCGGATTCCATTGGTGAGGAGGAAGTACCAATTAGACAGTTTCTTCACCAGAGTTGCTACTTTGTCGAACATACTCCCGATAGGATGCTTTACCGATCAATAAGAATTTAATCTCTTAGTTCCTGGTCAGCCGTTAAATAAATTTATATCCAGGTTTGGTCTAATTTATATACATGAACACAGGCTATAATTTGGGACCAGAAAAAATCTCTCTTATATCCGGGTCTCTTATATCAGGGTTACACTGTATAAATTAATATATATTAGAATAAGGCTGAACAGATTGAAAACCTGAGTGGTCCTACAGTGAGAGCAATATCAGCCTAGGAATAAAACTGAAATCCACGCCTATGTAAGCTAACGCTGTAGTAGACGCACAAATGTACAGTGTAATCCGGATATAAGAGAGTTGTTGGGACCGGAGAATAAGTCTCTTATATCCGGGTTTATCTTATATCCGGGTTTGGCCTATTTTGTTTAGGTAAGTATGGCTCTAATTTGGGACCAGAGAAAATCTCTCTTATATCAGGGTTTCTCTTATATCCGGGTCTCTTTTATCCAGGTTACACTGTATTACAAAAAGGTTGACTTTTCTATCGCTACATAAAACGCTTTTTATCCGAGAATTTTCTCGTATTTTGACTATTGTTTGAATTGCGATTACTGTAGAGGTAGAAGAAGAAAAATAGAACAACAGTTTGCAATACTTTCTGATTTATATCTCCGCCTCCTAGAATTTTTAGGCATGCATCTGTCACTGAAGATCTGTCTCGGATTGTTGGCTGTTTTAGTTTAGCGACATATCAACAACTCCATGGTTGATTTAATGCCGAATCTAAATATTGTGTATGCAATTTTATGGCTTCGACAAAATATTTTGTACATAATTTTATACTTTCATTGCCGGTAATTTTATTATAATAATGTATTTTTATATTTCAGTGCAGTATTGATTATCATTTTTTTTTAAGCGTTTCACCCGAAGCAAGGCGTGCATCCACTATCACGCAAGAGGTTACAGAGAGTTGGAGCGAGAGCAAAGAGGAATGATGGAGGAAAGGATGAAGAGAAGGATAGGGGATAAATCAAGGCATCTGGAGACGTTGATTGACATTATATTTGAATAGTTGGAGATTATAACTATCAGGGAAACAAGAAAAGGGGAGTAAGTTTCCACAGGCGAGAAATGCGAGAGATGAAGCTATTGGAGTAGAAGAGACGGCTACATTTAACAGTTTCGACAGTGAAAGGGTGAGAGCGAGATTCCAGCCTTGTTAAACGCTTAAATTCATGAAATCTGGGAACCAGCGAAAGCAGCTCATCGGAGCAGTTATCGTGAAAGTATTTGTAAAAAAGACAGAGGGAGTGGACGGCATTCAAAATGAAAAGGCGTGTCATGATCGGTACATCTGTGAAAGAGCGACTGCAAACGAGATGCCAGATCAGTGGAAATTTTGCTATAAAAGTGTATTACTACTGGTCATTTTTTAAATATAAATATACTGCTGGTACTTTTAACATCATAAATTTTTGTACTTCGTGGAGTACCAATCAAAAATCAAAACACCATTTTCCCATCACTGTTTTCCCATAGCCGGGTCAGGGTGGATCTAAGAACAACAGCAATTAAGAGGTGGTTTCACGCTCCTCAAAACCCCTGGATCAGAGGCCTTGCTGCCAGGTTAAGTTTATCGTCGTGCCCAGGACTGATCTATTTAGGACTATTCCCAAATGATATGGGTACCTCGTAAGTACCCTGTTAAATTTTTCAACACACTCCAATAACTCTGCAAAATTAAGTACACGGCGACAATGTTCAAGATATTTTGATGTCGGTATTTTTACTGAATGAGTAATAAAAACCTTTTACTTCTAATAACTACTCAGCATATTCTTTCATTACACGGGATTTTGAAGGAGAGAGGTGTCGATTTGCTGTGAATAGGCCTCTGGTGATGTGTGTGTGTGTGTGTGTGTGTGTTTCGAAGCCGACCGTGCTTGCTATTGAATGTTATTTTAAAATGACGACCGACTAAAACGAAAATATTTTCGTCTCCAAGCGGCACACGTTACGGATATGCGCGATTCACATTATCCTAAATCATACTTCCTTCCTACTTTCTGTTCTTGCTAAAGCCTTCGTTCCCTCAGCAGCGTCTTATCAGTAGCGCAGCGAATTTGATATTAAATCTAATAAAACCGAACGGATCTTTATCTAAAGAAACATTCTATGAGAAAGAAAGAAAGAAAGAAAGAAAGCGATAAAAGAAAATGAAGAAAGAAAGAAAGAAAGCGATAAATGAAAATAAATAAAGAAAGAAAGAAAGAAAGAAAGGCAATCGACAAAGAAAGAAAGCGAAGAAAAAATGGAGAAATTGGTGTACATAAAAAAGTTGAAAAAATGAGAGGAATAAAGAAAATTAAAATTAAGAAAAGTGAACAAGATTGATTGACTGAATAGATTAAATAAAAGAAAGAAAGAAAAAAACGAAGAAAAAAAAGATAAAAAAAAATGAAGAAAGAAAGAAAGAAAAAAGAGTTAATTAGAAAAGTAAGAAAAAAAAAGAAAGACTAGAAAAAAATGAAAATTAAATACGATAAAAGAAAGTGGCAAGCCATAAAAAGAAAGTAGTTAAAAAGAAGAAAAAAAAGAAAGAATAAAGGAATAAATACGATAAGTAAAGAAAGAAAATGGGAAGGGGGGGGGACTAAAAAAAATGGAAGTGTGAGTTAAGTTGAGCTCAAGAAAAAAGGTTGCATCGAAACAGCAAGAAAAGAACAAGAATAAGTGAACAAAATAAAGAAAGAAAGAAAGAAGAGGAGAGAGTAATTCTACGTTAAATAAAAAGAAAGAAAGAAAGAAAAAGAGACGAAAGATAAATGTGACACATCAAGAAAAAGAAAAAGAAAGAAAAAACTTAAAGAAATCCACTTCCATAATGAAGTAAGGAAGAACGAAACGACACTTAATCAAATTATTCTCTCGACTTGATACGAGTTAAAAAAAAAAAAAAAAAAAAAAAAAAAAGAAGGTCTACAAAGAAATTGAGACAAATATCTGCGTAGATAAGATAGCAGTAATTTATCATTAATTGACCTTTATATTAATAATAATTCGTTAATCAGAAACCTTTGCTAAACAAAATAACAGCAGAAAGTGTCCGCGAAAGGAGCTTCAAACAGTTCGGCAGTCATGAGATATTAATTAAAGCAAAATGCTATTAATAAAGATAATCAAGAACGAACAAGAGAAGGAGAGAGAGAGAGAAAAGGAAACAGAAGAAAAAATAGTAAAATGTCGAAGATGAACACAGAAATCTACCAGGATTTATTTTTGGCGGACACAGTCTTACCAATATGAAGATGATACGGTGTTAACGACAGACAGAAAGAAAACCAATGAAAATACTGGACAAATTAGTCAGCGAGAAGAAAGACTAACCATCAGTTATATAATACAATATAAAGCCGTTAGCAAAAGAAACTGTTCTAGATGCTAGCTACCAATTCGAGACGTTAAAAGTACATAAATTTTCTTTCTTTCTTTTTATCATTTTACCCCAAAAAAGGCGATAAAGTCACTAAGACGCAGTAGGTTACAGGGAGTGAAAGCGAATGAGAAGACTTTAGTAAGGAAAAATACAATAAAGGGACAGAATTCAGGAAGACCTAAGAGGGCTATTTAATTTTTAGAAGATTGTAGTTGGCAGGGAAGCAAGAAATCGGAAAGATGTTCCACAGTCGAGAAAAGAGAATTTTAGAATAGAACTGATGGTTGCATCTAGCAGGTTTAACAGTAAAACGGTGCGAACTGGTTACCAATTGAATAGCACGCTTAAATTTATATAGACGATGCGCTACGGAAAAAAACGTTCATTAGAACAGTTGCCGTGAAAATATTTGTAGAAAAGACAGAGGGAAGCCACGTTACGTCAATGAGAAAGTGATTGAAGTTGAGATTTTAGGTCAGGATCGTTTATATTACAGACTCTCCTTTGAATTTTGACAGGAATCTCTCTTTCTCTCTCTCTCTCTCTCTCTCTCTCTCTCTCTATATATATATATATATATATATATATATATATATATATAGTACGAGCACCAGACAAGATATGGCATCAGTATTCAATGGACGGATGAATGGTGAGTTTATAAATGTGCAAGAAAGATTCTGACGAGAAGAATTGTCAGGCACAGTGAACCCACTTTCCCAGCAGTAGACCTAGCAATTGATTCAAGATAATTTTCTGGGAAGTATTTTAGCAGGTAACAAAAAATGTGGCGCAGAAATCCAAAGACGGGTTGCAAAAGCAAAATCCGCCTTCCTAAAGCTAAGCAAATTATTAAGAAACAGGAAATTTTCGTTGAATATAAAGAAAAGAATTTTAAACCTGCTACGTTATATCACCCTCCTATAGGATAGTAAATGTGGAAATGGATACTACAAAAAAAAAAAAAAAGAATAATGGCCTAATCAAAATGCTGAGATTCCACTCTACTCCAAAAAAAAAAAAAAAGACAAGGAAAGGAAGGTTTACAGAGGATGACGGTAAGGCGTTTGCTGATGACATAGATATATTGCTGAGACAAGAATGATTTTGAACAAAAAAATCAGCATCCTCTACAAAGTAGCCTATGAAAAAGGATTCAAGATAGACCTTTCCAAAACAGAAACTTTTACTAGAATTAGAAATAAAGCAGTGATAGAAAATAACCTGAATCCATCCTAAGATTTCTGGATGTGGAATTAGTAAAGATGAAACACTTCAAATACCTCGCAGTAGGGCTCAGTTATAACCGATTTAGTATAAGAGGTAAGGAAATCGAACATAGAATAGGTTGTGCTAGTGTTAGTTTAAAAAAAAAAACGCAGGTTACTACCAAAGCAAAACATTAACCTAAATACAGGAGCAATGTTCTTAAATATTTTAGTCAGATAGGGACTCTCAAATGGATGTCATGCATGGAACCAAACTCGTTCTGAAATATCTAAACTGTCTGCGGCTATATGCAACCGTTTTCTCAGATTGATGGTTCCGAGAGAGTCAAGCGTGTAGGCCTTAGAGAGGACCATCCTTGTTCGAACTCCGCGGACTGACATAACAGAATCATAAACGAAGAACTGTACCAGATAACAGAAACCAGATCAGTTGAAGACTTTCAACAGCGGCAACAACTAAAATGGATAGTACATGTAACTCAAAAAAAAAAGAAAAAAAGTATTATGACGTAATCAAAATTCTGACGTTCCACTCCCCTCAAAACAAAAGGCAAGGAAAGAAACTCCCATCAATACTGGAAAGAGAATTAACAACGACTCGATTTGAGAAACCTTTTTTAATGAATCATTTTTCTAAGAGAAAAAATTTACAAATCTAACCGGCAGCACGTCTAAATGCTCGCTTAATGAATGAAAAATGATTCCTTATATGTAAACAGCTAATATACTTCCACTATCTCTAGGATCTGTCGTGATCGATCCTACATAATCTCATAATATACACTATTTACTTCCTTCTCGTACGTTCTCATTTTGTAATATTCTACATTGAGTGGCTCTTGGGCCTCGTATTGGTTGAACAGTAGTGTGAAGAATAAAGAAACATGATGTTTTTTGTTAAATACACAGAAAAGAGTGTAAACACTGTTATATTATATCAATCCTCCTATACGGTGGTGAATGCAGGACAATTTCCTCACAAATGAAGAAGAGATTTGATGCAAGAGAAATGTAGTTCTTTAAAAGGGTACTGTGACTGCCATGGACGGAACATGTGAGCAAATACGATTTTTTAGCGAAATGGGAATGAAATGGACACTTATACTTACAATCAGAAAGAGCTGGAATTTCTGAAACTCAATAAGGAATAGTTCTTGGAGAATTTGATATTCGCATGATATATTAAAGACAGACTGGAAAAGGGAAACAACGAGAAACCCATGTATCGCGCCTGTGTAAATGGATGGTAGAACGTGGACCGGGAGGGATCTGCAAAAGCTAGGATGTTGTGGAGAGCCATGATTGCATACATCCTGAAGAGACACTTCACATAAAAAAAGACGAATGGTTGCCTAACTGTTTTCGAGTCTGCTTGATTGATATGGTGGCTAGCTAATCCTTGTTTCAGTTTGCGATTTTTCAGCACCCATGAAGCTGGCTTGCGGATTATACTGAAAATATACTGATCTGACCATACTTGCATTTTCTGTGAGAGAACGCACAGTCTAGCTTGTTGAACAAAACAAGTACGGTCAGTCACGATGACTTGTAACATCATGCAAATACAACCAACGTTGACTTCCCAGTTTCACCCACAAGGCTATTGGGCGTTAAACTTACCCCTGACCCAAAATGAAACATTTTATGTACATATTTTTAATCAATTGCCTATATATTTACACTTTATACATGAATTTTAAACATTTGGCAGCACTTGTAATATGTGTAGAGCAACAGCCTTCAGGTGAAAATTCGGAAGTTTCTGTATTCGGACACGGTGATTGCTGTCTGCTTATTCATGTCGCTGATTGAAGCAACAAAACATAAACGCGTGACATAAACTCTTTGATACTAACTCTGCTCCCCTTACCATTGCAATTCTAACATGGCGGCCGTTAGCCTGTGAAAATATCTGAAAAGAAAAATGTGAATTTAGAAATAATTAAGAACCACTGTTTTAAAAAATATCAAAACGGTAAATATCTCAGAGCAACATGCATTCCTATCGAAGTATTTCTTTGTTTCTTTCTTTCCTTTTTCTTTTCTTCTTTCTCTCTTTTAAGCAAGCTAATTAGTGTCACACTTTGTTTCTTTCTTCACGTCCTTTTTTTTTTCTTTTTCTTTTCGTTTTTTTCGGGCTTTATTACTTTTTCTCCTTTCCCATTCTTCTTTACCTCTTCCTCTTCTTCCTTTCCTTTTCCCAATTCCGTTGATATGTCTATCCAAGATTAAACATACATATACAGCTAGATTACAGCAAATGGTCACATATTTTTTTTTATTAATACATGCACAAGTTCAGAAATAAAGACTATATCAGCAGTATTCAGATCCGATATTAATATACTGCGTATCCTCATTCAACACAGTGCTGTATTCTCATATTCATACCATCGTACATAGCGGATACTATACTACGATATATTATTACGCCCCTCTTGCAGCTGTTAATGTTAAGGGATAACTCTTGGTAGGCATTTTTTTATTATTAGGTTGGTGTAAAAATAATGACGCAATAATGTCGTTTTTTAACGTATTTTTAACGTAAAAAAACGACATTATTACGTCATTATTTTTGCACCAACCTAATATAATGTTGATCACCAGTTATCTCGTTCTTGTCGTCTTGACATCAAGGATATATGCACGAGTTTTTCCTTTGTTGTTAATGCACATAACTAATAACAGACGTCTAATGAATGAAAAATCTTGACATTAACTAAAAACAATCATTTTATCTGACAAATTAATTGGAAATATAACATATAGACAAAGCATTTGAAAAAAAAAACGTTATTGCTTAATATAAAGTTATTTTTCAAAAGTTGCTTAGATGTGACACAAGGCCGAAAGTATGGGGTACTTGGTGTGAATCGGTCTCACTACTCAGTCGTAATTGTATCGGCGAGACAAGCTGGCCAACCTTCAGACCGTCTCCAGACGACCAAATAGCTGGTATATAGTTGGCGTTTGAAGTCAGATTTCGTAATTGACTTCTGACAGTTAAAGTTTTAAGCGAATCGGGCCTCGTTCTATTTTGTTCCATGCATGTTCAAAAGGAAAACGTCTTGCGATCGTTTCAGCCAGGTAAATTGTCGACCATCTTGCAAAACAGGCTGATTAGCAAGGGCTTCATGCGTGAAGGCGTTACCATGTCGGAACATCTCATTGCTTTCATGTTCCTGCGATTGTAGCAGAGCAGAACGGGTTGAATAAAAGTCTAAATATATATATAGCGACCGCCA
Organism: Acanthosepion lycidas; assembly: GCA_963932145.1. Lineage (NCBI taxonomy): Eukaryota > Metazoa > Mollusca > Cephalopoda > Sepiida > Sepiidae > Acanthosepion > Acanthosepion lycidas. The sequence goes on along the minus strand of OZ010583.1, from coordinate 38,308,971 downwards.
AAATTCCCTCCTTCGGGTCTATAAGGTTATCAGTCATGACCTGGCATTTTTGGAAAAAATTATTATCAGTAATAGATTTTAGAAAAAAATACCAGCAATATATTTTTAAGGAAAAATTATTACCAGCAATACTGCCAGTAGATTTTTGGAAAACAAATATTGCCAGCAATACATTTTTGAAAAAAAATAAATTAAAATATTTCCAGCAATACATATTAGGTTGGTGCAAAAATAATGACGTAATAATGTCGTTTTTTGACGTATAACGTCAAAAAACATTATTACGTCATTATTTTTGCACCAACCTAATATTTGAAAAACAAAATATTACTAGCAATACATTTCTGACAAAAAATATTACCAGCAATACATTTTTGAAAAAAATAAAATAAAATATTTCCAGCAATACATATTAGTTTGGTGCAAAAATAATGACCTAATAATGTCGTTTTTTAACGTATTTTATAAAGTCAAAAAACGACATTATTACGTCATTATTTTGCACCAACCTAATATTTGAAAAAAAATAAAATAAAATATTACTAGCAATACATTTCTGACAAAAAATATTACCAGAAATACATTTCTGACAAAAAATAAAATAAAATAAAATATTACCAGCAATGCACTTCTGATAAAAAATATTACCAGAAATACATTTTTGAAAGAAAAGAAAATAAAATATTACCAGCAATACATTTCTGACAAAAAATATTACTAGCAATAAAAATCTTGTCGGCATTAAATAACCCATTGATGTTGATAGGCCGTAAAACAAACTAAACTCTTATTGACCTTTGTGGCATTATTGCTTTGCTTGGGGTGAAATGATTAAAATCAAATACTATTCGATCCTACAGGTGACCCACTCAGGTGACCACCGGAGGCCGTGCATGATAACTTGTGGCTTAAGTAGAAACCGGACAAGATATGTCGTTTCATGTAGACGATTCCCAGCGGATCGTTGTTTCACTTCGGCGTAGCGGACTTGCAAGTGATCATTTGGCATTTTTCGAACATTACCCAAGTAATAGTGATTTTCCAAGCATAGCTTAAATGGGGTACAAGGCCGAAAGTAGGGGACACCCAGTGAGAATCGAACTCAATACTCTGTCGTAATTGTTCTAGCGAGACAACCCTGCTAACCATTATACAGTTTCAAGGTGCCCACACCCAAGTTATATGTGCTATATCTTCTCTGAAAGTAGACAGACTCGGCATTTAAGGACTGATCTAATAATGATGGTAATAGTGGCCGTTTCTTTATAAGGAAACAGTCGGCATTCATTGACAGAGCAGTCAGTGCAAATCGAGTTACATTTTTCTTCACTCCTTGGAAGACAGGTTGGGATCGAAATGCACTGCCTATTCTCCTAGTCTCTAATGGTAATGGTAATAGAAGCCGTTTCCTTATAAGGGAACATTATGTATCCACTGCTACTTTCATTTGAAATTTCTAAAATCTTTCTCCTAAAATAATTTTTCAGGGAAAAGGATTTCTCAAGTACAGTAGCTGTTATCGCTATTTTTTTAGTAGTAATAATTTTTCAGGGAAATAGATTTCTCAAGTACAGTAGCTGTTATCGCTATTTTTTTAGTAGTAATAATTTTTCAGGGAAATAGATTTCTCAAGTACAGTAGCTGTTATCGCTATTTTTTTAGTAGTAATAATTTTTCAGGGAAATAGATTTCTCAAGTACAGTAGCTGTTATCGCTATTTTTTTAGTAGTAATAATTTTTCAGGGAAATAGATTTCTCAAGTACAGTAGCTGTTATCGCTATTTTTTTAGTAGTAATAATTTTTCAGGGAAATAGATTTCTCAAGTACAGTAGCTGTTATTGCTATTTTTTTAGTAGTAATAATTTTTCAGGGAAATAGATTTCTCAAGTACAGTAGCTGTTATCGCTATTTTTTTAGTAGTAATAATTTTCAGGGAAATAGATTTCTCAAGTACAGTAGCTGTTATCGCTATATTTTAGTAGTAATAATTTTTCAGGGAAATAGATTTCTCAAGTACAGTAGCTGTTATCGCTATTTTTTTAGTAGTAATAATTTTTCAGGGAAAATATTTCTCGAGTACAGTAGCTGTTATCGCTATTTTTAGTAGTAATAGAAGTTTATTTCCTAAACTTTTATTTGAAGCATTGTAATTATTTTCTCTTTGAGTTCCATGTGTTATCCATTTAAGCTGTTGCTGCTGTTGAAAATTCCCAAGTGATGTGGTTTTTGTTACTTGGTACAGTTCTTCGTTTGTAAATCCATAGCGGCAGTCCACAAGGTTTTTTTTATTCGCTAAGGACCATAGGTTTCAATAACGGACTTTTTAACCATCGATCTGAGAGAACGCTTGTATATAGCTGACAGCTTATATATTTCTGAACGGGTCTGGCGCCATGCATGGCATCCATATTAAAATCTTCATCTGACAAGACTATTTAAGAACATTTCTAGAGTTTTCAGGTTAATGTTTTGGTTTTGAGTCAACTTGTGTTGTTTTAGTTTAGTGGCATATTAACATCTATGGCGTATTTAATGTCGAAATCTAAAACCTCTTCTCGCCACTGTCAAAAAGAGAAAAATGGCGTGGTTTGGATAAATTACAAGGTAAGACGGCCTGTTCAAGACCATCATGTAAAGGCACCGTTGAAGGTGGCCGTAGGATGGAACGCCAACGCAAAAACTGGTTGGACAATGCCAAACAATGGACAAGTATGATTGTACCAGAATTCATGATGGCTGCCATTTGAAAATTCTCAAGTGCTATGGTTTCTGTTATTTTGTACAGTTTTATGTTTGAGATAACGCCAATCCACAGGGTTTTCACCAAGATCCACAAGTTACATTCGGTCAAAGCGATTTTTAAACACTGATCTTAGAGAGCGGTTTTACGCAACTGACAGTTTAGAAATTTCTGAACGGATTTGGCGCCATTGCATAAAATCCATATAAATATTTCTATCTGAGGAGGCTATTTAAAAACATGACTCGAGTTTTCAGGTTAATGTTTTGGTTTTATAGCCGTGTCGTGTGAAACTACATCTAGCGCAGCTCAATCTATGTTCAATTATCTTATCTCTTATATTAAATTTGTTCTAATCCAAAACCTCAGGTATGTGAAATGTTCAGTATTTACTAATTCCACACCCTGAATTTCTACGACGAATTCAGAGTACATGGCATCACTGCTTTCATTCTGATTCCAGATCATAGATTTTCAGTTATTAAAAAAATGAAAGCCAACCATTATCGCCTATGTTATTCTCATTATCCTTCTGTATAACCATATCTCTATTACCTCAAGTTAGTAATGCAATTAGGAGAATATTGTTTAACATTCACTGTCCTAAAGTAAGCTTCATACAACATAACAATTGAGCTCTCTGATTTCAGCCAAATGTTCCTGTTTCTTGATATTTTGTTTAGTTTCGGAAAGGCATGTTTCACTATTCGTCTTTGAATTTCTCTGTCACCTTTTTCATAGTATATTATAGCATTCTCTAGGTAGTTACATTTTTGTACTTGCTTGATTTTGATGCCTCCGAAAGGAAACTGAGGAGAGCCACGATCGCTCGAGTTGGAGGAAGTGATAAAATAACGTCAAGCCTCTTCAAATCTCCAGCGGTCTTCTCAATATACTCGCCAACTTTTATACTCTTGACGAATCCGTCGCCTCATTATCTTTACTGAATCTAATTGTGCCAATAGCAGTGTTAGAGACTTTTGGAAACTCTCCCAGTAAGCCATAAATTATCGGCGCTCAGCGGTAGGTTTCTCTATATTTAAACTGTATCTTTCGCTATTTCAAGTGTCGTCTCTGGTTTACGGGAATAGTAGCATTTCGCTATTTCACAGTAGTTTTTCTCTTTCTTGCTTTGACACCACAGCTATTGAAGGCGATTCGTCAATAGCCCGATGCTGCGATCTGTTTTATTATCTGGTTCCCAAAGTTCTGATTCAGAATTCTGTTTCTACTAACCGTTCACACTATTTATATTATCCGTACTATTGTCCTCATCTTTGTCGCCATATTTATCACAACGTTTCGGCCGTTGTACGTTCCAGCCTTCTTCAGTATCTGTCTATAATTTTGAGATGAGGTGTGATGTACACTATTTACATTATCCGGTCTATTGTCCACATCTTTGTCGCCATATTTATCACAACGTTTCGGCCGTTGTACGTTCCGGCCTTCTTTAATATCTGTCTATATTTTTGAGAAGGGGTATTATGTATACTATTTACATTATCCGGACTATTGTCTTCATCTTTGTCGGCATATTTATCACAATGTTTCGGCCGTTGTATGCCCCGGCCTTCTTCAGGTGGTTGGGAGCGTACAACGGCCGAAACGTTGTGATAAATATGGTGACAAAGATGAGGACAATAGTCTGAATAATGTAAATAGCGTACATCACACCTCATCTCATAAATATAGACAGATATTAAAGAAGGCCGGAACGTACAACGGCCGAAACGTTGTGATAAATATGGTGACAAAGATGAGGACAATAGTCTGAATAATGTAAATAGCGTACATCACACCTCATCTCATAAATATAGACAGATATTAAAGAAGGCCGGAACGTACAACGGCCGAAACGTTGTGATAAATATGGTGACAAAGATGAGGACAATAGTCTGAATAATGTAAATAGCGTACATCACACCTCATCTCATAAATATAGACAGATATTAAAGAAGGCCGGAACGTACAACGGCCGAAACGTTGTGATAAATATGGTGACAAAGATGAGGACAATAGTCTGAATAATGTAAATAGCGTACATCACACCTCATCTCATAAATATAGACTGATAACCGTTCACATTTTGAACAAAACTCAGTGAATCATTGCCTGTCTATATACCGTGGTCAGTAATAATTCATTTTGTCTTCACTGGGGGGGGGGCGGGGGGGTACTTTAATGAATTTACAAATAACTAGCGCAGTGCTCGTAAAAAATGCAAGGATTATTTATCCAGCTTTAATTTGAAATGATTATCCCTCTTCCTGTTGTGACCTCCTGATCCAGTTTTACTCTCTACTGCACCCTCCTTTTTAAACTTATTCACCTTTCTCTTGATGGTTCTTGAATGGACATTGAAGATGGAAGCCAGAATATGAATATTGGTACCATTACTGAAGGTCTGAATGATCTTTTCCCTCTCACCATTGCTTAGCAAGATATAGTGGGGCTGATGCAAAACGGTTTTAACTCAAATGGTTTTTTCAGTGATTCTTACGACAAATGGTGTCTTATGCGAAAACCTGGGAAAAAGACACTCAATTTGTTTAGTGTTTTTTTTTAGATATTAGAATTATCCCATGCAGTTAAACGATTTGGGCAATTTTTCTGTTACAGCCGGTATATCTACATGTACTTGATGCATTGTGGGTAGTTTTTTGTATTGCATTGTAGGTAGTCTGTTGTATTATTCTAGCGGTTATTTTAGTGGCCTGCAACGGTTGTGTGTTGAATTATTCTGGGGGGTAGTGAGTGGGAATAATTATGGATCCGAACCCATTTTTGGCTATTTATAGTTTATGGTTTATATTGTGAACAACTGGCATCAGTATAAAAAAAAAGTCGTTTAAATTGTCTTGTGCTGGCCACATACGTCAGTTTACAATGACGGTACCTCCGTTCTCTGGTAGCCACTTCCAACATGTTAACGAACCTTGTCGCAAATAAAAGAAAATAGTGACAGCTTGGTTCATAGGACGAAGCAATTATTTGTTCTATGTGAAAATGGTCTCCACAGTTACAGGATCTCAATCTGATGGAGCAGTTACGGTATGTGGTGGAAAGTCAGATTCAAAACCTGGAAATACAGGAAACCAATTTCTAAGAATTGGAGGTGCCGCAATAACATGATGAACCTATATTTCCAGAGTCTACTTCCAGAACATCGTCAAATTAATGCAAGAACTGAAGCGGTTACTTAAGAGAAAAGTGTATCCATTCCAGCACATTATTTTGGCCACTTCTTTAGCCATTTTCAAGAGTTCTTTTTTTGGACGTTTTTAATTTCTCATCATGATTGACATGCTTCTGCTTCCGAGGCCAATGTACAGAGGATGAAGGTGGGGTCTATGCGGATGACATAGCTATACAGGTCTGAGACAAGAATGATCTTCAATCAGCATCCTCTACAAAGTATTCCATGAAGTAGAACTCAAAATAAAGCTTTCCAAAACCGAAACTATATTCTGGAATTGGGATGAAAACAGTGATGGAACATACCCTGGATCCATCCTAAGATTTCTGGATGTGGAATTAGTAAAGGCTAAACACTTCAAATACCTCGGAGTAGGGCTCAGTTATAACCGATTTAGTATAAGAGATAAGGAAATCGAACATAGAATAGGTTGTACTAGTGTTAGTTTCCCCCAACACCGCAAGCTGCTACGAAACCAAAGCGTTAACCTAAATACAGGATCCATGTTCTTAAATATTCTCGTCAGATTGAGATCTTCATATAGATGCCATGCATAGAGCCAAACTTGTTCTGAAATATATATACTGTCTGCGACTATATGCAACCGTTTTCTCAGATTGATGGTTTCGAGCGAGTCAACTGTGTAGGCCTTAGAGAGGGCCATAGTTGTTTGAACTCTGCGGACTTGCGTTGCAGAATCATAAACAAAGAACTCTACAAGGTAACAGAAACCGCAGCACTTGGAGACTTTCAGCAGCAGCAACAACTAAAATGTATAGTACATACAGCACGAAAAAAGAATAATGACGTAATCAAAATGCCGATGTTCCACTCTGCTCCAAACAAAAGTCAAGGAAAGAAACCTCCATCGATACTGGAAAGAGGATTAAACACGACTTGACTTAAGAAACCTATTTTGCTGAACATTTTTTCTAAGAGAAAGATTTTACAAATCTCAACCGACAGCACGTCTGAATGCTCGCTCAATGAAACTGAATGTTTCCTTATAAGGAAACGGCTAATATGCCTCCCCGATCACTACGATCTTAATCACTTCGTTCACGCGTCAATCGTCATCTATCCTACATAAACTCATAGCATTCACAATTTATTTTCTTCTCTTACGTTCTCATTTTTTGTTAAATTCACAGAAAAGAGTGCAGTATATATATATATATATATATATATATATATATATATATATATATATATATATATATATATTATATCAATGTTCCCATATAGTAGTGAATGGCAGACAATTTCCTCACAGATGAAGAAGAGTTTTCGAGTGATATATATATATATATATATATATATATATATATATATATATATATATATATATATATATATATATATATATATATATACTGTTGAATGACGAGTTAATTCTTAAAAACAAAAACGGTCACCTGCGTAAATGCGAAGCTCTTCATTAAAATGAATTGATCACGATGGCTGCTTGGCGTTTGTTTACGTTTGTAAAAAAAACAATACGCTAGATTTGGCTGACTCATACTGTTGAGTGAAGATGGATCAGTGGTAGAAGCTGACGCCAAATCGGTACGGTTTCGATCCGGGCTTGAGGCATTCGGTTGTCTAGTCGCATTGATTCGCTGACACACACACACGCACACACATACATACACACACACATACACACACACACACATATATATATATATATATATACATATATATATATATGTGTGTGTGTGTCTGTGCCTGTGTGTGCATATAGCATGAAACAGACTGTCGCTTCTACGTGTTGACTTCTGTGTTCACTTTTATATTTACACACGCTCTATCTCTAATATTGAGCACTTTATCCCATAAATATAGCACACCTTAAGACTATATTTCTTCATATATATATATATATATATATATATATATATATATATATATATATATATACATACATACATACACTATACGTGGCCGAGCGGTCAACACACGTCGATTCATCTGTCCACTCCCCTACAAAGGGGACGCAGATATATACATATACCCCCACATACATATAGATACATACTTACACATACATATACATACACACACACACATGTATACATATACATACATAAATACACACACACATGCATACATATACACATACATCCATACACATCCACTCCTACATATATATATACACATTTACCCACATATATACATACGGACATACACATACGTGCACATAAACATATAAGCATAAAACCTTATATCTCCATACAATTACATACACCCATCTAAACAAATAAACAATGTATCCCTATATCTATCCGTCTAACTATACATTCATACATATATACATACATATACACCCATATACAGATATATATGAGTACATAAATACCAAAACATGCACACACATATATACACATCTACATATACATCTACCTACATATACATACATCCATATACGCATACACATAAACATATATAGATATATATGCATACATATACATATACATACATATACCTACAGGCACGCACATATACATATACATATAAATCAAAATATTAAAAAAAATTAAATACATAGCGCATCACATAAACATACACAATGATATATATAGATAAACATAATAGATAAACATAATAGTTATTCCATTAAAATGTCATGTCCGATGCTATTGAACCAAGATGGAACTGACATAAGTGACAACATGATACAAAACGGTGTTTATGTTTTGAATCGTTTCTTATGTCTACATTTACAAAATATCTCATTATTAAGAAGATTCAGCAATTCATCTTGATTCTTATCTTTAATAATAAAAAAAAATTTCCGCCATGCACAGATCGCGGAAGTTATTAGGTGTTCTAGATCTTGATAAGTATCTCCATTTTAAAAGTGGGGTTAGTCACTTATCCACCAGATCCCAGTAGTGTTTGGATAGGGAAGTTATATTTCTGTAGGTAGATGTATATGTAGATGTGTGTATGTGTGTGTCAATGTTTTGGGAAGTTTGATTTCTGAGGTATCTATATCTAAATGGGCGTTTATGGTTCATATTTCTCTCAATTAAACTGTCTTCAACTCACCTCCCTAAAACTTCTCTCTGTTAAGTTTTACTCTCCCACCTTCTCTCATCAGTTACCCCTCTCTTTAGCTCTAACATTCGTCCCACGCTCTCATACTTACACTCTCCCTAAATTCTATTTTTATTTCCGGAGTTGTCTTTTCTGTTTTCTTTTTGAATTTGTAGGTCTGATGAACTGGATCTTATTTACGATTCCAATGGAATAAATTATGACCATGGAATATTAGTGTTTAAGCCTTTTTATTATATATATATATATATATATATATATATATATATATATATATATATATATATATATATGTGTGTGTGTGTGTGTGTGTGTGTGTGTGTGTGTGTGTGTGAGAAAATATATAGAACATAGGAAAGAACTGGTTAGGTAAATAATCCAAAGTACTTTAGTATTTATATAGCGTGTTGGAATCATATTTTTAAACAAATAATTATATATATATGTGTGTGTGTGTCTGTGTGTGAGTATGTGTGTGTGTGTACGTGCGTGTGTGTGTGTGTGGCTGAGTAGTTACAGCGTTCGCATACTGAGCATTCGTTCAAACGAGCCAATTGCTCATTTTAGTACTGAATTGTAACATTCTAACCAGGTTCCAGCAATTCTGAAGTGAAAATTCGTTTTATAGAGTGAAGAATTTATTTTTCCGACTCGATTCCGTTCAGTCTGAGATGCTGAATTCTGCCGTAGATGCTTTATTTTCTTTACTTTGAATCTTCAAAAATTCATTTTTCATCTCCAGTAATTGTCGTTTCGAAAAGTGGCTAAAAAAAAAATAGGAAGAAAAGAAAGACTCGGACTTAATAACTGAAGCATGTTCATTTCAAAGACTGACGAAGATTGAAAATGCAATCGAAATTTTATGTAATTGTTGAAATATATTGTTCTGCTCCCTACAATAAATAACAGGCGCTTAAAATTATCCAAAAACTGTTTGTAATTAATTTAAATGTCTAAAAAAAACATTGTGATACCAAGCGAAGCTCGTTTAGCCACTAGAAATAATGCTTGTAGATATATATATATATATATATATATATATATATATTTATTTATATATATATATATGTATGTATAAATATATATATATATATATATATATATATATATATATATATATATTCCCAAGAGGAGAGAATCCAGGTAGAACTCAATATCCAGAGTAAGAATATATTAGGTTGGTGCAAAAATAATGCCGGTTTTTGACCTTAAAAAATACGTCAAAAACCGACATTATTTTTGCACCAACCTAATAATATAAAAGGCTCAAACACTAATATTCCATGGATATAATTTGTTACATTGGAATCGTAATCATGATCTAATTCATCAGACCTACAAATTCAAAAAGAAATCGGAAAATATAACTCCAGGTATAAAAAAAACAAAATTTTAGTGACAGTGTACACACACACACACACACACACACACATATATATATATATATATATATATATATATATATATATATATATATATATATATATATGTTTATTTATATATATATATATATATATATATATATATATATGTTTATTTATATATATATATATATATATATATATATATATATATATATATATATATATATATATATGGTTGAGTGTTTAGAACGTCCGTATTCTGAGCAAACTGAACGTTCACCAAGGTTGATTTGTCAGGAAGAAATTCTGGAGGTTGGACGATCACAGCGTGCAGTACCTTTAGAAAGTTCTTGGAAACCATACGACGGGTTAACCCAAGCTTTGGGAGTGAAATAGGGTAGGCGGAACACTTGGGAGCTGTCGATAGCAGTGTTAGTACGAAGTCATTGTGACCGAGGGACTGAATGTGCTGGCGTTGTTCAGATTGTTGATCATAACACGTTTTCTCCCAGAAACTGTAACTAAGGTCTGATTAGCATAATTGCAGTATAAACCACTGTGAGTATGGAACAAATGTTCCTGTGCGAGCGTCTGCAATAGGGATTGACACTACATCCGCAAAAAAACGAACTGAACATTTAATTTTGAACACGGAATATTTAATATTATATATATATATGTGTGTATATATATATATATATATATATATATATATATACACGTGCACACACACTCACACACACACATACACACACACACACACACACACACATATATATATATATATATAACTGTTGTCGGTCAGAGTTGAATTTAAACATGCACAGCTTTTAATTTTTAAAAATTAGGGAATTACCCAATCACGCTACTTTGGTTTCAACCTTTCGGTATCCTCAGGTGATACAGGCCAATTTATATATATATATATATATATATTAACCATATCAGTCAAAAGAAGGCAGGCAATAAATAAACTAAGACGGAAATGTTGTTAGTTTTTTTTTTAATTATGCAATTAATATCTGTCTCTTAATTTTTTTACTTTTGTTTATAGATACTTGTTGTAAAATAAAATCAGAGGACGAAATACGTCAGCTATGATGAGGTTTCTTTTGGTCTTTGCATATATATATATATATATATATTTATATATATATATATGTATGTGTGTGTGTGTCTGTATGTATATAGTTTTAAGGTGTGCTATATTTACGGAATAAAGTGCTCGATATCAGAGATAGAGCGTATGTAAATATAAATATAAAAGTGAACACTGAATTCAACACTCAGAGGTGACAGGCTGTTTCATGCTGGACGCAGTCGTCAGTCGCCTGACGATTGCGTCCAGCATGAAACAGCCTGACGCCTCTGAGTGTTGACATCAGTGTTCATTTATATATATATATATATATATATATATATATATATATATATACAATTAAAAATAAGTTTAAGCAGCTCCAGAAAGAGTCTACTTAAGATTACACACAAGAAAATATGTGCTCAATGCCATAATAAACGGCATAGCTTTTTATATATATATATATATATATATATATATATATATATATATATATATATATATATATATATATATATATATATAAAGTCAAATTTCAAGTGGGCAGTGACCGACCACGTCTGCCAGTTTCACATGCTAGCTCACAAACATCACATGGCCTGATGATTGAGAGAGAGAGTGAGAGAGAGAGAGAGAGAGAGAAAGTGAGCGAGACGATTACCTTTATCTACAAATACAAGGAAAAACTTCATAGACAAATTTAAACCTGCACTAAACAAATCATAACCCCACGAACATATAAACACACAATACACACAATGACAAAACACAAACACGCACCCCCCACACACACGCACACAGGATACATGCATTTACTGTATACATGTTTTATAATAATATAATAGAGAATATGTATGTATGGAGAACGAATATATCCACATATACTGTCAAATATAAACACACTAGACCACACGCACAGGAACCCTACACACCATACAAAGTATGTATGTATATATGCAATTTCCATGGATATCTCGGCGTGGTGTAATGTCTCGCTAAAACAGTTTCTAGTGAGTTCGATTCTCACTGGCTGCCCTATGCTTTTGGCCTTGAGCCACACCTAAGCTACGCTTAGAAAATCAATATATATTAGGTTGGTGCAAAAATAATGACGTAATAATGTCGTTTTTTGACGTATAACGTCAAAAAACGACATTATTACGTCATTATTTTTGCACCAACCTAATACTATTTCCATGTAATAAAACAATATACAGTGTAACCCAGATATAAGAGAAACCCGGATGTAAGAGAGATTTTCTCTGGTCCCAAATTAGAGCCATACTTACCTAAACAAAATAGACCAAACCCGGATATAAGAGAAAGCCGGATATAAGAGACTTCTTCTCCGGTCCCGACAACTCTCCTATATTCGGGTTACACTGTATATGTATGGAGAAGGAATATATATAAACATACTAGCAAAAATACACAAAAAATGGTGAAAGGTTTTATAAGATACAGAGGAGATAAAAAGATAAACCAAAACCTCATTCCTTCCACTTTCTCTGGCCAATCCTAATTGCTTTATTACCCCTTAAGCAAAGGAATATTTTTTTCACCTGTCCAACAAGAATTTAGATTACTACCACACATAGATGACAATGGCTAAGCATAAGAAAGCATTAAAAAAAAATTAATTCCTGTAAATAATATGTGGAACCACAATTCGCCTGATGAAGGTCGTAAGAATCGAAACGCATGTAACAAAAAATATGGAAAATAAAGTATAATATATAAAAAATACCCACATTATAACTCAAAACGTTTGCGGCTTCTCATTTTTATTATATATATATATATATATATATATATATATATATATATATATATATATCCGATGCGCTGAGAACGAAAGTAATATAGAAATTCCAATGTTCACAGCATTAATCCAAAGGAGGGCTCGATACCGATAGTATAGTATAGCGATAGTTATTTATTTATTATCATTTTATCATATAGACAAAACCATTTTACTCACTACAAAGATACAACTTGGTTTCAGTGCATTTCAACTGCTCTTCGACGAGTGAGAATCGATTCTCATCCGTCGAAGTCCAGTTGAAATGCACTGAAACCAAGTTGTATCTTTGTAGTAAGTAAAATGGTTTTGTCTATATGATAAAATTATATATATATATATATATATATATATATGTGTGTGTGTGTGTGTGTGTGTGTGTGTGTGTGTGTGTGTGTGTGTGTGTTCTTGTGTGTGTATCTGCGTGTGTGTGCGTGTGTGTGTGTTGAGAATATGGATTAAACCTAGTAGAATGATTAAATAAAGAAAAAGTCTACTTTCATGCGCCAGGTCACCTCAGGACGCGGGTGATCATGGTCCTCCACAAGTTCCTGCTCTTTGTAGTTATGGGTAACGTTTTATCCCCTTAATATCTTTTCCCATGTTCTGTCATCCATTTATCCCAGCTCGTTAGGTAAATTATTTACTGCTTCTCACTGTCTCTCTTGCCTTCAATATACCCTTTCACCGTGAAATTCTGCATACCCCCTTACGTCATTATGCGTCCCAAAAACTTCATCTCCCCAAAGCAAAAGTGTTCTTTTCATTGCTATTTTCCCCACAACTTCGTTGTTTCTCACATTATCAGTTCATGACATTCTCAACATCCTTCTGTAGAACCATATGCCTGTTATCTCAAATCTCTTTTCTACCTGGGAGTAAATTGTTCAGCATTCAGTCATATATGAGGATTGTTATTGCATAACAAATGAGATTTTTTTTATTTTTGTTTCCAAGGAAATTTTCCTGTTTCTTAATATTTTGTTCATTTTCTGAAAGGCATTTTTCGCTATTCAAATGCGTTTTTGAAATTCCGTGTCGCCTTTTCAATCGTCTATTATAACACTTCGCCGGCAGTTAAATTTTTGTAGTTGATTGATTTTCATGTCGCCCTAAAGAAGGTTGTGGTGACCCATGATCGCCTGAAGATATATAGCATGGAGTAAGTAGTAATGCGAAGTGAAATTTTCGAACTCGACAAGACGATTTCAATTTTTCGTACCTTTACGCTATCCGCACGTAGACGCACACTGTGTGCGTAATATCAACACATTCTCCATTTGCCTATACATACACGTAAAGCGAAAAAAAAAAAAAAAGGTGACAACTGATAAATATAAATAGCTGGCATAAATTCTCCGAATCGCAACAAAGACGATCAATCCAATTTGTTGCATGGTCAGTCAGGCCAGCGTCGGTGTTTTAAGGGGGTGGAGACCATTATGATATGATAATAGAAATTGACGACCAGACTCGAATTCGTAATTCTATTTGGCTGGCGTGATTAAACTGAACGGATTTGTGAGCCTTTCTCGCTTGTTACCGCTTGTGTGTTTAAATAATTAGCTGGAGAAAATAAAAATAAAGCACTAAAAATATCTGCTATTCTCTCCGGACAGCTGCCAACACAAAACATATAAAAAATAAACAAGGATAAAGAAAAACTGAACATCTTGCATCCGTGGAGACATTGGCACTTCAGTTGTAGTTTAAAACACGCATAATGCTTAGACGAAAAATACGTAATTATCGGAATATATAAGATGAATATTATAGTATATTATATTAATAAATATACTTAGTATCATTCACCAGTAGTGCAACTCGGAGTTTCATTCTCAACGCAATCTTCAGGTGCTGAGTATAGTCTGACCGTTACGTAATTTAAATTTGAATAAAAATATCTTGTTATTGCAATGTTGGCGCAGTCGAATATTATACGGGGATTACAGTCTATTATTTTAGAAATATATATATATATCGGCTTTCAATTCTCGGTAGTGGATGGGCACTGCTGATGAGTCCCAAATATAGGACGAAACGGCCGTCCAGTGCTTTCTGTTAACGTTTCTTCTAGACCCGATGAATTATTTAATTATCATTATTTCGAATCTTCCTAATTATTTCTCTCTAAATATATATATATATACATATTACAGTTTATTATATATATATATATATATATATATATATATATATAT
This sequence comes from Acanthosepion lycidas, assembly GCA_963932145.1. NCBI lineage: Eukaryota > Metazoa > Mollusca > Cephalopoda > Sepiida > Sepiidae > Acanthosepion > Acanthosepion lycidas. The sequence goes on along the minus strand of OZ010583.1, from coordinate 38,293,524 downwards.
ATATATATATATATATATATATATATATATATTGAAACCCAACCTAAACAAAATCAATTATGGCATTTCTACAAATATTCTTAAATGTCTAGAATTGGTAACAGAAGCCACTGGTTTATACCAACGGCTTCCCATACTTCATAGTCCTACAATTCATATATATATATATACATGTACATATATATATATATAGTTGTGAATATTATTTTTTATATATGAAACAAAGATTTTTGGTTCTTTTAAAATACATAATTTACATTAAAAATTAATCTAGATCACCGTATTTCAGCACATATGCATTTTTATGCTTACAATTAGCCATCAACTCATTTTTCTTGTTTAATAAGCTAGGGTTATTTTAGTGTTTTAAAATAACTCATTTTTCAAAATGTATAAATGACATCTATTGGCTTTCCCATTGTAAGATTTGGCATTAGCTATAATATCCCACATAATAATCGCTGTATTGCCACCTATGTTTAATTGCCAGAATGTTCTGAGAGAACAGTGCTGTTTATATATTTTGTATTGCCATAAATCATTCGATGACGCTAGAAACGAACTTTCCAAGGATTTTCAGTAGGAACAAAATAGAATTTGACATCGTTACTGGAATTTATGCTAGCTCAATATACAATATTATTAGTCAGACATTGGCCGTTTAAGGGGCAGATCAATATTTTTTTCAGTAGTTACATCTATTTTTTTTAATTACCTTTGTTGGACATGTATCTGTTTAATATAATATTGTTATGTTGGGATCGATTTTAATATACAGTGGAGGAAACAAAAATTCGTACACGTACAAATTTTTAATTTATTATATTTCCAACTATTGAATAAACATGTAGGATAGATGACGATTGACGCGAGGATGAAATGATTAAGATCGTAGTGATCGGGGAAGCATATTAGCCGTTTCCTTATAAGGAAACGCTCGGTTTCATTGAGCGAGAATTTAGACGTGCTGTCGGTTGAGATTTGTGAAATCTTTCTCTTAGAAAAATTGTTCAGCAAAATAGGTTTCTTAAGTCAAGTCGTGTTTAATCCTCTTTCCAGTATTGATGGAGGTTTCTTTCCTTGCCTTTTGTTTGGAGCAGAGTGGAACATCAGCATTTTGATTACGTCATTATTCTTTTTCTTGAAATTCTTAACTAGCAGACTCTAGCTCCTATGGAACGTTAATGGGGCCTCCGACACAAAACTAAAGAGACCTCTTGTCCAGCTTAGAAATCAGCAATGATAATTTTAAAGAAATAACTGAATTCTTCAATTCACTCCATGGAACTTCAAAACCTCATTTTAAGTCTGATTCGGGCTGTAGGTTAAATTCCGGACAAAATTACAATTTGTACAGAAATTCCGATTTAAGCCGAAATTTCAATTCAGTCTGAAGATTGAGTTCTTCAAATCACAAAATCTGCGGAACTTCAAAACCTCACGTCATGAAATCTCTTACTTTAACTATGGTTCCTTGGCATTTTGAAGAAATAAAATTGATTTCCTGTTTTTGTGTCACTTTAAACTCAATATAAATTAAAAACTTTTAAAATCATTATTCTTTTTCAGTTATTTTAAAATTTGAATTTTTAACTGTTCCCTTGTCATCCGACAACAATCTCAATGCTGGATGTTCAAGCATCAGATGAATGGTAAATTTGCAATCCCAGAATTCTCCTGATTTCCAAAAAGGTATATCATGTCTATGTATAGCAAGTGTGACCTGAGTTAGAGTGGTTTCTGACACGCGGACAGGTAGACATAATTTAGCGTTTATTTATTTGGATTAGAAGATAGATAGATAGATAGATAGATAGATAGATAGATAGATAGATAGATAGATATGAATTAAGATCGAAAGAAAGATATAAACAGATGAAGATAGATACTAAATAAGATCGAAAGAAAGATATGAACAAATAGATAGATAGATAGATAGATAGATACGAACAGAATGAGATAGATAGATAGATAGATAGATAGATAGATAGATAGATAGATATGAATTAAGATCGAAAGAAAGATATAAACAGATGAAGATAGATACTAAATACGATCGAAAGAAAGATATGAACAAATAGATAGATAGATAGATAGATAGATATATAGATAGATAGATACGAACAGAATGAGATAGATAGATAGATAGATAGATAGGTAGATATGAATTAAGATCGAAAGAAAGATATAAACAGATGAAGATAGATACTAAATAAGATCGAAAGAAAGATATGAACAAATAGATAGATAGATAGATAGATAGATAGATAGATACGAACAGAATGAGATAGATAGATAGATAGATAGATATGAATTAAGATCGAAAGAAAGATATAAACAGATGAAGATAGGTACTAAATAAGATCGAAAGAAAGATATGAACAAATACATATATAGATAGATACGAACAGAATGAGATAGATAGATAGATAGATACGAACAGAATGAGATAGACAGATAGAGAGATAGATACGAATAGAATGAGATAGATAGATAGATAGATAGATAGATAGATAGATAGATAGATAGATAGATACGAATAGAATGAGATAGATAGATAGATAGATAGATAGATAGATAGATAGATAGATATGAATTAAGATCGAAAGAAAGATATAAACAGATGAAGATAGATAGGTACTAAATAAGATCGAAAGAAAGATATGAACAAATACATAGATAGATAGATAGATAGATAGATAGATAGAGAGATCTGAATTTTTAACTTTTCCTTCCTAACTAGACTCACATCCCAATGCTTGATGTTCAAGCATCGGATGAAGGGCAGATTTTCAATCCTGGAATTATGTTGATTCCTCAAAAAGGGATATCATGTCTATGTATAGCAAGTGTGACCTCAGTTAGAGGCGTTTCAGACGCAGGGACGGGTAGACAGAATTTGGATAGAAGACATTATAACATGACGTGATCTTATTTGAAAAATGTAAATCTTAAGTAAATAACACGTGGACTGCCCAGAGTTCAATGACGAAATCGAACTTCAAACACCAATTTCCTAATAGTAAACAAACGTATGAGTTGATTTATAGCTTCAACTGAAGTCTTAACATTGTTTTCACTCTAAAATATTACTGCAAATAAAATCGTTGTTGGCTCGAGATAACACCTCATCGACGTCATAATAAAAACTGCCAGACACTCTGCTTATCTAGTGACTGATATTAATTGTATTGATAATAATAATAATAATAATAATGATAATAATAATAATAATAATAATAATAATAATAGTTTATGATAATAATAGTTTATGTGCCAAATTTTACCTATCCATCATCAACCTTATCAGACTGACACTACACAGTCTTACAAAAACAAGAAACTCGTAACCAGGCATTATAACATTTTTTTAGAATACAGACGCCCACCATAGTATTTTTAATATTATAATGTGTCTTTTTACTGGATTAGAGGAAATGCCTTAACGCACACAAGCACTCAAACGCACACACGTACAGGCAAATACCTGCACAAGTTACTTTTGTACACCTGATCCCACCTTAACACGAATATTCGCACTTTCATCCGTCCTCATCTAGCAGATCTGTCAGATAAGATAAAGAAAAAAGCCGGATTATTAGTTTTGTTCAACAATGGCTCAGGATTCCAAGCTGTGAGATTTTTTTTTTTTTTTTTGTATAAAGCCTGGCCGTGTTATCGACGATTCATTTCTGTTTTGACCCGTTTTAGCCTAATTCTGTTCGACGTTTTACGAGCAACTAGACTAAAAACATCTACTAGTCAGTACAACGGTAACAAAGACACGGCTTACAGATCTTGTTAGAGTCAATTTTTCTAATACAAATCGTGGATGTTTTCAACCCAGACAAAAAGCTAAAAATTTATACAACCGACGGAAAGCTATTTAAAAGAAGAAAAAATGCACTTTCATTTGTTCTTTTCCTTCTTTATCTTTTTCCTTCACCAATTGTTTTCAATGATTGATTGATTGTTTGATTGATTAACTTTCTTCAATAAGTCGATACATTGATTAAACTTTTCGTTTATGCATAGCTTGAATCGAAGCTAAGCCTACAATGTCAGTCGCCATTGTGTCTAGCGAATGAGTCGATATCCTTAACGAAGGATTTACAGTAGTCGCAGTTAAATAATTATAAGTGTATCAGTTATTGTTTTAGCTTTCCTGTATTTTTTCCTTTGTCTATATCGAAACTTGAAACCTATGTCTCCTGACAATATATTATTTGCATCTTTTTTTCGAATGTATAAAAAAATGTAAAAAACTGCCAATCTTGCCATAATTTGATTCAGTCTGTTCGCAAGCATCTTCACCTCCGCAATTTCAGTTGGTTTCGAATCTTCTCGACCATAAGGGCTTTCATCCATATTACTACATGAATGTCATTACAGTGGAGTTTACTGTCGATATTATTTCCTGAAATGATCGGTTTTTAACGATTTGCAGTAATTGTTTAACATATATCTTTGCCATTTAGTTCCAAGTTTTTTGCTGATGTTCTGACCTCTCGCGGTACACGCAAGGTTTTGGTTGATAGTGTGCGAAGCAGCAACAGCAACAAATAAATAAACAAACCGCCTTCCTTACTCACTTTGATAGACATTAAAGAGGTCGATCTCGAACAATGCTTTAACGCTTTTCCTGACGCTTGTTTGAAGCCGTCGATTCCGTTTAGGGTCTGCTTGAGACAGATCGATTCTGAAAGGTATGAAAGCGATGTTTTTCAATAAAGGAACTTGATGCTAAAGGAACAAGAACAACACACACACACACACACACTCACACACACACAAACATGCACATACATGCGTACCTGTATACAAACACACATAGAGAGACAAGGGCTGCTGGAAAGTTCATATCCCAAAATCTCTCCAAATGACTAAACATCACAATTTGAGGTTGAATCGATTCTTCATAGAGTAATATTCACCCCCCACACACACATAGATAGATAGATAGATAGATAGATAGATAGATAGATAGATAGATAGATAGATATTGTATATTTGGGAATCAATCATTCTTTTATATACGTTTCATTAAATCTTATGGACAAAAAATTCTTAAGATTTTTATTCAGTCTTTCTCGTGTTTTTACAGATTTTCTTTCATATGTACTAAGTATAGAGACTGCTCTCGGAACAATACTCACAGTAGAAACTGTCCATGGTAGTTATTGTCTCAAAAACTTTTGGCCAATTCATTAGCCGTTATCAGAGAATTCTTTATTAGTATTTTTTGTGTGTTTACGTTCTAGGTGAGGGCAGTACTAGAAAAGTCCAAGCCAGCTAAACCAAACATCACAAGAAAAAAAAAAGCTTGGCAATCAAGACATTACAGAGTGATACTAATATCATCACAATGCCAGCTGACAAAAAAAGCAACACTACGGTGATGATGGACAAATTGGAATACACCAAATAACTGTCAAGCCTAGTTGAAGATGATGCAAATGGAAAAATGATCCGACTCTAAAAACTAAGAGGGCGTTGTCACAGATCCTAAATAAAAACAAGAACCACTTAAGTATAAACAACTGGCTTAACGTAACACCAGATTGTCACATAGGCATGATCTCCTCTCCTCAAGATTCATGAAGGTTGTATTCCATTTAGACCTATAGTGAGTCGCAAGGGCACGGTATGCCCCCCGGTGAGCAGATTGCGAGTGAGTATAGTCAACTATAGTGAAGAAAATGGCGAATTACCTCGTCAAACAAAGAGATAGAATGTCGCGTGTATCCTACGACGGAAAATGTGGCGAAAAAGAAAGTTACTTGCCGAAAAAATGGCACGTATCCTACATGATCTACTGAAGACGGAATATTCAAATTAGAAACAAGTCAGTCACAGGTGTCGCCATAAAGTTATTTTGATATGCTAATATTGTGCGTCCTCTCCCTGTTATCGACGAATGGAAAAAATTTTCGGTCGATAAAAGCAGCTGGTGTTCTCGAATCGGGGATGAAAAAAAAAGACGAAATGCATGTATTTTGGCTATACCTTTCGTCGTTGGGTGAGTTATTTTTCTGACTGGTTACGTGCATTGTGATTTGTGACACTGTACCTGCCAATCGAGATTTCGACATTTTCTTTCTGCCCCTGATCTTCGAGTCTGAACTTACAGTGATTAGGTTCTCTTCGTTGTGGAAGTAATCTGCGACAAATATTTTCTTTGCAATTCCAAATCTCTTACATCAACCCTCTATCAGGTAAGTACTCGTCATAGTATCTCCAAACATTATGCGGAATTGATCCGAAGGGCACCCATCCATAGCAATCGGATGGTCAGCTTGGATGTGGTAAGCCTGCTCGCCAGCTTTCCATAGTTGATGCCCAGACGGTGGCTCGAAACAGATTTGGAATCAGACCCCTCCCTTGGAGAGCGTGCTAAAATTCCAATATATAACCTGATGGAAATGTTCAGTGTACAAACAACATTCTTCCAACAAAAGCTTGGATATATATATATATATATATATATATATATATATATATATATATATATATATATATTGAACAATAAAAAAATATTAAAAAATTAATTAAAAAATTAAAATCTTCAGACACACTGGGTTGTAGATTTATATTCTTTCGTTTTTTTATTATTATTCCATTTAGATTCCTCGACTAGTTTCGGCCAAAATGGCCATCATCAAGAGAAGAAATATTTCTGCTTGCTGCTAGCACTAAACTACAGAAATGAATGTCTTGATGGAGAAAATGAACTTTTGTCTGTAGTTTTCATTTGTTATTTTTATTTCTTTTATCTTTTTAACATGAATCTTTTAACAATCCTTGTGTTGGTCAAACAGTCTCTTTTAAGTTGTTATTTGAGATAAGAGCTGGATTTACATGCTGCTCCGAATTCTCTGGTGAGTTTGACAGTTTTATTGGACCTGGTGAGGGGATGTGTCTCTGTTTAGTGTTTGTGTGTGTGTTTTTTTTTTGGTTCTTAGGGAGTGAGTGAGTATGATATGTGTAAGCGTGTGTATTGCTGTGGGTGTGTGTTATCATTTGGCTCATTAGGGAGTGAGTGAGTATGATCTGTGTAAGTGTGTATATTCGTGTGGGTGTGTGTATAAGTGTGAGGCCTCAACACCTCCGTAAGCATGTCTGTCTTGTGTGGGTGAGAAATGTGGGTAGGTTTTGATTTGTTGATTTATATATTGCCACTATCTGTATTGTTAAATTTATGGTTTAGCCTGGCTGGATATTTTGTTTTTAGACGTTTTATCCACTTATTTTCATGGGACTCTAAAATCTTTCTAATGTTATCTGCTCTGAACTTTTCTATTCTCTCAATTATAGTGAATTTGGCATGGGTTTTGAAATCGTGTTTTTCCAGGCGGAAATGTTGTTCTACAGGTAATAATTTTTCATGAGGAGTCGACTTAATTCGATTACGATAATTATTAATTCTGTAGTGAAAGGGCCATTCAGATTTTCCTACATATGGCATAGTGTGCATTCTAGGAGGTAAATTATGTTATGACTTCTACAGTTAGAATCGTAGTAGATTTTGAAAGTAGATTTAGTGATTGAGCTAGTGAATGAATTTGTGTATTTAATATGGTTGCAACATAAACTTCTTTTGTTGTTACATGGTTGGGAAAATCCTGTTGTTTTTGTTCTTAGTTTATCACGGATTATATTGTCCGCTAAAATGTGGTTACTACCTATGATTCCTTTTAGGTTCTTAGGTCTACGATATGCAAGAAGGCCAGGTTCCTTAAACAATTTTTTTAGGTCTGGTTTGAGATGTAGTATTTCCCAGCGACGTTTGATTATTTGGGATAGTGGAGGCAGAGTGGGATTGAAAGTGGTTACTAGAGGGATGCGGCTAGATTTATTTTTAATCTTGTACATTAGGGTGTCTTCTCTAGGTGTAGAAATTGCTTTATTTATTTGTTCCCTGATTAGGTGTTGTTTATAGCCACGTGTTGTGAATTGATGCTCCAGATTTTCAATGTGTTTATTTAATTCTTCATTGTTGGAACATATCCTTCTGAGTCTAAGCGCTTGTGAATAGGGAAGGTTCTCTTTGAGGTGTTTAGGGTGGGAAGACTTAAAGTGTAGATAGTTGTGGGTGTCGGTGATTTTAGTGTGTAGTGTCGTTTGTAGTTTCCTGTTTTCATCTATGTAAATGCGGGTGTCTAAAAATGTTACTGATGTTGTGGATTTTTCATAGTCAAACTTAATTGAGCCGTGCACTGTGTTTAGGGTCATAAGGAATTGGGTAAGTTTGTCATCACTACCAGTGTATACAAAGAATATATCATCGATATATCTTGCATAGAATACGCAGTCGCTACCAATGGTTGGGTAGATATGGGTCTCCTCAAATTTTCCCATGAATATTGTAGCATATGATGGAGCTGCAATGGTGCCCATGGTACAACCTCTTATTTGAAGGTAGTGTGCTCCATTGAAGTTGAAAGTATTCAATGTAAGGACATGCTCCATGAGTTTTATGATGACTTCTGTGGTGGGGGGGTCTTGTTTTCTTCTTTTAGTAAGTGCTTCCTGAAGGGCGGTTAGCCCTTCGATGTATTTAATATTTGAGTAGAGTGACCTAACGTCCATAATCACTAGAATAGCATTCTCTGGAACAGTTTGTATGTGATTAATTTTGTTTAGTAGATCTGTTGTGTATCTGATGTAGGATTTTACTTCCTTAGCTAGCGGTTGTATGTAATGGTCTATGTATTTGGAAATTTTTGTCGTGTGGCAGTTGAACGATGAAATAACCGGCCTTCCTGGATTGTTGCTTTTGTGTATTTTAGGAAGGAGATAGAAACGAGCAGGTGTAATGTTTGTGGGTATAAGTTCTGTGTATGTTTCCTTGTCGATTAGATTGTTGCGAAGCATTATGTTTAGTGAACTGAACTAGTTAATTCTTTTTGGTATTCTGGAAGGGGATCTCTAGGTATGCTTTTATAGGTTTCTTTGTCGGCTAGCTGTTTGTTGGCCTCTTTAATGTATTCTTCGATTCCCCAGATCACTGTTGCACCCCCTTTGTCAGCCTGTGTTATGATTAGGTCATCCCTATGTGTCAGCGTATCGAGGGCTATACGTTCCCCTTCAGTAATATTGTCACGTGGCAGCTTACGTGCTATTGTTTTCTTTATGTCATTTGCTACGGCTAGTTCAAATGTCTGTATAGTAATATCTGTGTTTTGTGGAGTGTAGGTAGTGTCTTTCAGTTTTAATGTCTCAAGTATGGAAGGTGTATAATCATTTTCCCCGTAGTGGGATTTTAACCGTATTCTTCTGAAGAAGGATTTCAGGTCCTTTGTCAAGGTGTCTTTATGAAACCTTGGGGAACTAGGGCAAAAGCTTAGTCCTTTATTTAATACTCTGAATGTATTGAGTGAAGATTTATTGTTACTCAAATTTATAACTCGCCCGTATGGGTCAAGTTTGAATTTGCAAGCATGGCGAAGTTCTTTTGTAAAAGCATCATATCTCCTATTAGGGATGCTATACCCCCATCCAGGTGTCCTGGTTGGGGACTTATTCCGTTTTTTTTAAGGCTGAGTGTGTTTGTTGTTGATTGTCTACTAGGGGCTAATCTAGGTGGTCTGGGATGTCTAATGGGGTTATGCGTTCTGTAGAAGGGCTGCTGTGATTTGGTTTGTGTATGTCTGTACGGCACCCTATATATATATATATATATATATATATATATATATATATATATATATATATATGCACGTATATACCTATATACATGGAATACTTCGAGGAAATGGCTTTAAGAACAGCATCACTGACACCAACAGTATGGCTAAGATACGTAGATGACACCTTTATACTCTGGCTTCACCATGACGCTGTACAAATACTGCTTGATCATATTATAATAACACCAGTTCAAACTGTTCGTCCTCATAAAAAATATGTAATAATACTATAAAAAGTGAATTAAAAACTCACCTTAAAATTTTACTTTTCCGTCTCATTCTATGATACAAACACACTCACAAACTCATACACACAAACGCACACGTATATATATATATATACATGACCACAAAAATGTTAAAAAATCAAAAGAAAAGAGTTAAATCCATGATTTTGAATATGTACAGTACATACGTCTATACCAAACCATAAAAATCTGATCACAATTTAAACAATATTCATTTTAAAAAAATACTGAATATTATACGCTTACTTTTGTCGTACCAGACTTTGAATTATGGCACTTTGTCTCCTCCACAAGTTTTGACTGAACTTGTAACAACCTGATAACCATTCATGAACGTTCTCAAATTTAAAAGCCTTGATAAACCAATTGCATCCTTGCTGTTGTATATAAACACGTGCAACAAAATAAATCCTTACATTTGCCTTGATAATATCCGTCAGAAAACGAAATACGTCAGCTAAGAATAGTTTTTCCTCTTGTCTTTTTATTCATATATATATATATATATATATATATATATATATATATATATATATATATATATATATATATATCAGCCATACTGCTGGCTTCAGTGGTACCGTTCGAAAAAACATTTCTTCGAAGTATTCATGTATATGTTAGCCATCACTTGTGACAATGGTGAATCCATGGCCAACCCTTTCCTTCTGTTGGTATATGTCTGACTCTAGTTGGAAGAATGTTGTTTGCACACATAACGTCAGGCTTACGACCACGTCACGTTGAAACATCGAAGTTAAGCAATGTCGAGACTGTTCTTAATCTAGATTGATGACTGCTTAAGGAACACCAGGTGCTGTAAGCTTGAATTTGCGATTAGTGTAATGGACAATTTGTGAGAATTGTTTATTGGAGAGTCGAGTTACAATTTCAGTTAGGATCGTTATATTCACTTATAGTATGAATCCATCTCTTATCTACCTAAACTATATGTTGGACAATGATTGAGGAAAGACCTTTGGTCTTATTTCCGCTGTATCAGTGTGTGAGCGCAAATCTGAACTGTTGATTGCATAAACAAGAAATCCATCCGGTGGCTAAAATAAACAGGGCGCGGGAGAAAAAAAAAGCGTGGTTGCCTGGGCGAATGCCCTGAAGAGGCGTAGCCACACGTAGTTTCGTAGAAGACCTACCGGAAGAAGGCGTAGCCACGTGAAGTTGCGTAGGTGTCCAAATGTTATTTAACCGGTTCGATTCTTGATCTGGACAGAGAGGCTGTTTAGAGGTTCACTGAAGTTTTGTCTCCGTCAATTCTTGTGTGCGCAATTATAACCTCTTTGATTCTCCCTCATTCTACCCATTCGCTGCAACTCGAACAATAAAGATATTTATATATTATATATGTATGTGTGTGTGTGTTTGTGTGTGTGTTCGTCGTCTCATTTGAGCCGAGCAACGATATACTGAATATGAATGAATTAGTAAGATTTGTATCACAAAACCATTATTATGCGTGCAAAATATTTAGATATCGGCATTAAATAATTCACAGAGGTTGATATACCGCTAAGAGCCAGCAGAACGTCAACATTTCCATCAGGTAATCTATTAGAATATTAGTAAATTCTCCAATGTGGAATTCCAATCGGTTTCGAACCACTAACAGGGCCTCATCTGTAGCAATTCTGGTGAACAGAATCACCACATCCAAGCTTATATAGAGACGACAGGGTGCTGAAGAGTTCTCAGTTTATATATGCGCGTGTATTTATATGCGTGTGTATTTATATGCGTGTACTGGCAACATGAAATTGAAATGAAATGACTGGTTTACTACAAATATAGAAAAGAAGTAAGTATCAAAGTGAAAAATATCGAATTTGTTGAAGAAAAAGACAGCAAACTAGAAAACAAAATGCTGATTTCTGGGGTTCAGACAAGCCATTTGTACTCAGAAAAAAAACAGATATCGACTTTTTTTGTTTTTTGCTTTGCCTAAATACACTGGGAAAATAAGGAAAAAGGAACAGAAAAAATTTCGTTAGAAACAAGGAAATGTGTACTGAACGTTTATATAATATGGACTGATATTACATAAAAGTACTTAATTATTATGTATTATTGGTCCTCTGATAAGGAAGTGAAAGCAGGACAATCTCCTTACAGATGAAGATACTTGAAGCAATAGAAATATGCTTCTACAAATAAAAGAGTATTGAACTGTCATGTAATATCAGTCCTCCTATATAGTAGTCAATGCTGGACAGATCCCTACAGATGAAGAGGAGACTTGAAGCAGTGGACCAAACATGTTAGCAACGGCGAATTTCTATTGGCAACAAAGAGAACACTCATACTTAACACCAGGAAGAGACAGTTGAAATTTCTAGTCCATATAATGAAGAAAGAGGGCATGAAAATTTTGATACTCACAGGACAGATCAAAATTAAGAAAGACAGAGGAAACAAGACATAACTTACCTTACTTTAGTTAATGGATGTCAAAAGAAGGTTTAGGAGAGATGGCGAAAAGACAAAGTTTATATGGACCTGCGACAGACAGGAAAATGTAGAGAGAACTTGGAATGTAAAAAAGAAAGAAATAAACTCTCCCGTTACAAGTTTATATTGTTCCTTGGCATCATCAGCAGCAGCAACAGTCATATAATTACGGTCCAATGAAATTCTTCTCCCACTTTTTGTTCCTATTTAATGTTTTCGCCATGCAAGGGGATAATGACACTAAGACGCAAAGGGATACGAGGAACGAAAACAAGAAGAGTTTAGAAAACCCCAATCTTAAATTGGAAGCAGAGGATAAACCTTTACTCCTGTTCAAAAGACCGTGGAGGAGTGTGAACCGTTCGATTGGTGAACCAATCTACTCCTATTGAGGAAAATAACAAATAGTAAATGAATTTTCAGAGTTTAGGCAGAAACGTCAGAGTTGAAGTAGACTTTAGTAGGAAGCGGAAACCCAATCCTACACAAGAAACAAGGGATAAACCTTTACTCCTGTTCAAAAGACTGGGGAAGAGTGTGAACCGGATGATAGGCGAAACTATCTACTCCTATTGAGGAAAATAACAGATAGTAAATAAATTTTCAGAGTTTATGCGGAAACGTCAGAGTTGAAGTAGACTTTAGTAGGAAGCGGAAACCCAATCCTACACAGGAAACAAGGGATAAACCTCGACTTATATTCAAGAAACCGGGGAAGAGTGTGAACCGGACGATAGGCTAACCTATATACTTTTATTGAGGGTAAAATAACGAATAAAAAATAAAAATATGAATTTCTTCGTATTTCTTGTTGATGCTTGAAGAGGAAAAATGGTGTCGGAGGTGGTGATTGTGTATGCGGGGGCGGATTCTTTAAGTAGATGAGAAAACCGTAGAACTTGATTGAGCCAACAGCCAGTTGTTATATTTCCTTGTATTTTTTTAAAATTGAAGATTAAAACAGTCGGGGAAACACCCACGCGGGAGTATGTTCTATAAAGTGGCAATTCTTGGAAAAAAATGCTGTCAAAATTGAACTTTGCACTTAGATTTTGAACATGTAAGAAATAAGGATTTGTACGTAGCTTAGTGATTCGTAGGGTCTAAACGTCTGAAGTGATGGAACTAACAAATGCATCTCAATTGGATGTTTGTTACGGAAATATTAGGTTGGTGCAAAAATAATGTCGTTTTCCCACATAGTAACATATGTGAGAAAACGACATTATTTTTGCACCAACCTAATAGCAATTAGCGATAGGCTTGCAATGTTGTATCTGTGGGAAAGAGACTGCTGAGTGGAGAACAAGTTGTCTCCCGACAAGAAAGCGTAAATGATTTTGAACTATCAAGTTTGGAAAGATTGAGTAGCTCCAGCACAAAATACGGCAGCAATACTCCACCTTTGGACTGCTCTAACTCTTGCAAAGATAAAACATTTTTTTCCAACTTCTTTTGCTTTGGATTGTATATATGAGTTCCATTTGAGGTGTGGGATGAATTCGAGGCTCAACAGACTTGGGGTCTGTTTCAGAGTGCAACAGTTCATCGTGACCGGAGAGGTCGTATTCTGTTTTACGCCTCGAATTTGCTTTTGTCAGAACGAGGCTAAAGAAGTCGATAAGACAATACACAAACACACGTGAGCGCGCGCTCACACTCGCGCACACACACACACACACACACAAACCGATGTTAGACTACATTACCCAACCCAGTAACCGCCACGGAAATAATTATAGGGATGATTTGATTAGAGGGTCTTTATTTATTTATTCGTTTATTTCTTATTTTTATATTTGTAACTGAGGGTTTTTTTTGTATTGATTTTTTCTTCAATCGTAACGAGTGAATCGCATTGTTCTTCAATGATTTTTCTGTCCCCCAATTTTCCGCATGACATTTTTTAAAAATCTTTAGAATAACTGAATAAAATTAAATGTTCCCACAACATTTCGGATTTAAAAACGAAGCCGAAAGGCACGAACCAACAAATAATCACACGGATGAAGAAATTAGTGTGAAGAAAATATGAAATTAGATTAGATCCTTTTCGACTGGAAAGAAACAAAAGAACCATGATTTTCAAAGCTAGCACACTATTCGGGAATAGAAAATTGGTTAACCGAATTTTCTTATTTTGTATCCAATTTTATAAACATACATTTGTATCTAAAATGTTGTTTGTACAATCGAACTCCTTCGTATTCTATACAGTTGTTACTAAGAGAAAACACCATTCAGTCTATTTTAGTACTTGGTCTTGCAGTCAACCACGCTAAAAACTAGCTACCCGCGACTTGCTGTTTAGCTGTGTTGTCCAGATATACAAATGTATTCATAAAAACAATTCAAGAACTTTATTCAGTCCATTATAATACTTGATATTGTGGTTATCCATGTTAAAATTGGCTACCTGAGACTTGCCGTTTAGTTGTGTTACCCTTACATTCAAACGTATTTATAAATACAATTCAAGAACTTCATAACTGCTGGTGCATATCTGCTTATTTCCTCAAGGTACCAACAATCAAGATACCCTCTCAGGCGCAATTTATTCACATTTACTCATCGTTCGTTCTAGTGGCAGTCGTCATGGTTATCAATCTGGTACCAGATCTGAACATTTTTCTTTCGTGCTAACTCTAACAAATCCCCGTTGCTGACTACTGTCATTAATCGGGCCTAAAAAAAAAAACAGAATAAATCTTTCTCATGCTGATTTTCAAAGCAGACGACTGTTCAATCTTTCTTACCCTATCTCAGCTACTGACCTTCTGTCGTACGAATACGGAAATAAAAAGCTACAAGTCAATAGCTTTTTCAAGGATGGGACAATACTCTCTGCATGCGAAGGAAAAAAGAAGAGAATGAGGAAATGGGAGAGGAAGGATAAAGAAAAAAACCTAATGATATAAAAAAAAGGAAGGAAACAGGAAGAAAATGGTGCGAATTCAAAAGGCAACAACAAACCAAAGAACGGTGCTAATCATCCTTCGGGAGACTCCATTTTCAGAGCGTCTTTTAACTTCTGCCCACAGCCACTATTCGCTTTTCTCGGCTTTTCTCTTTTTCCAATTTCAACAACTGGGAATCATCAAATAGGCATTATAGTAAACAATAAGTTAATACATACATATATATATATGTATGTGGTGTGGGTGTACATGTGTACTTAGAGCCAATTCTTAACCATGCGCCACAAGTTTTCATTTTTGTATATTTTTTGTGATTTTTACATTTGATACTTTTTTAAAATCACCTTTCCTTTAAATAAATTATATATATATATGTGTATATATATATATATATATATATATTCGTACACACACACACACACACACACACACACATATATATATATATATATATATACATATATATATATATATGTGTATGTGTACGAATATATACATACATATATATATATATATATATATATATATATATATATATATATATATATATATATATATATATATATATTCGTACACCCATATATATTTTTAGTAATTATATAGATTTAAATTTAAATGAACATATACACATATAAAATTTCTTTAGTAAGACTTCACGACCTCTAGGCCGGTTGACATTAATTTCACTGTTTCAAATAACAAGGACGTCAAATCAAACACGTGTACCCAATGTACCAGGATTATGGCCATATCACATTGAAACACCGATTCACTTACGATCACCGAAGTTAAGCAACACTGATCCTAGTCAGTACCTGCATGGGTGACCGCTTGGGAATACCCGGTGCTGCAAGATTGGATGTACGGGGTGAGTAATAGATCGGAATTGTTAATCACTGAGCTGAGGTCCAATTTCAGTTGGGTTCGTTATATTTATTTGCACACAAATACCCTTGGGAAAGTTATGAATCCAACTCTTCCACCGGATATGGGTTAATTAGTAAAACTTTTATCACTAAATAATTATTATAGCAGAACAATTCTAAAACTATTTTCTGGCTTTCAATAACCTGCAAAAGATTGATATCCAAACAACCACTTAAATAAAATTTATAATTATAAGAAATTGTATTTTTATAGTTATATATTGTATATTTGGATAGCAACCTTTCTTTTATACATGTTTTATTGAATGTGACAGACAAGAAAACTCTTATAAGATTTTTTAAAGTTTTTCTAATGTTCTTAGAGTTTTCTTTGAGCGGATGAAGGCAGTGTAGAAATGATCCATACCAAGCTCTTTCGGCAAATACATTAGCCATTTTCAAGTGGTCCGTCGTTACTAGGTTTTCAGTGTTTCTGTTCTAAGTTATATTGAGTGAAAGTGGTAGAAATGCAGCTGTGTTTCCATGTTGGGATGTCTTTTAAAAGAGCACCAGCACATTACTGCCAATTGTCAGAATGGGTAAGGTTGAGGCTTGGCTTGAACTGTTTTATATGAAGAGCTTCCATTATCCTAAGACGTTTCCGACAATTCTATTTCTTTAGAATGATGTTTTTATCAACACGAATTTTTCTAAGTCAGTAGCGTGCGCACGCGCGTGTGTGTGCCTAGGTGTCTTTTTATGGCACAGAGATCATTCAAGTGGTTTACAGATACAGAGATAGATAGCTACACACACTAACTCACACAGATACAAATTCTCACACCTAGATAGATAGATAGATAGATAGATAGATAGATTGATTGATAGATAGATAGATAGATAGATAGATATAGAGAATATGCTATATACATTTTTATTAGATACCTGCACGAAATGTAAACAAACAGAGAATAGCATGATGAAAAAGACGTCGAACTTGACGAAAACAAGTTTTTATCGTCTAATTTTCATATTATTATTAAAGAAGAAAGATCAAAGTATTTGGGGGGCATTTTTTTACATTTTTTTATCGTTCCTAGCACGTCCGAAATTTTCGTTAAAAATCTATTTTTTTTTTTTTTTGTCAAAAAAGAAGGACAATCATTTTCAATCATTTTTTTTCCATTTGATAAAAAAAGATGAAAATCTGACTTTGATATTCTTTTAAAAATCAATTATCATTTTTTCAAAACTGATTTTAATAAAATCAGAAATTATAATGTTTATTTAAAATATTTTGAACCAAGCTTAACTTATCTTCTGCGCCGAAAAAATGTAATTTCAAAATAAAACAAAGCAGGTCATAACCTTTCGCGTCATTTGACAAGTGACGAAAGACATTTTCATGACGTTTAGATAACTTACGGGAGGATAATTCTTTCTACGGATGGAAGGAAGTGGAATTATTTAGATTTAAGTGAACAATTTTTTTACCTCGTTACTTTTAAGGAAAACTTTCAGCGCTCTAATTTTTTTATTTTATTTTTTTATTTTTTTCTTAGCTTTCATCTTTACGTTTACGATGCTTTATGGAAAATATAAAGAAATTAAAAAATAAGACTGTTAAGAGTGAGATTAAATTTCATAAGAAAAAGGTATCTAATTAATTTATAGGTACCTTTCTTATGAAATTTTATCAGAAGTGTACATAAAATACTATAATTTTATGTACATTTATTACATTTTAATGTGTTATTTGTATTTCCATTCATCTTATTATTAATTTTGATATTTCATTTATGGAAAAATGTCATAACTGAGATTAATATAAAAATAAGATCATATAAATTAAAGTTTAGCAGTAGTCAAATTTCATAAGATGATACTGATACTTATAGGTACCCTTCTCAGTTGAAATTGAAAAATCAAATTAACTTCTCCATACGTGTTTCGCAAAAGTAAAGGCCTTAACAGCGGAGAACAATGCTGAACTCAAATAATGCAACTAAATTGTATTCTGGTTGGTCTTCCGTACTTTATAATTACCGCCCGATTATAAGCACAAAAATTACATTTTTTTATTACTGCGGATCTTCTGATTGGTCCAAATGATACAATTTTCAAAGCGCTAAACAATGACAATCTTATATGGACACTTTGAAAGGTTGATGTTGCTTTTAACTAATGTTATAATATTTTTAAAAAATTTAATGTAAAAATCTATTATAATTAAAGAAATAACAAATAATTGTATTAAAAATTCAATTTTCATTGAAAATTTTTTTGCTTTCAGAAAATATTGTCCATATTCATAAAAACAACTAAAAACAAATAAAAGCATTTGAAATTAAATAATATATTTGTTTTATTAAGTTTTGTATGTTACAATTCACAGCTGATTTTTAGGTACCGTGGAGCTAATTAAAAAAAAAACAAAAAAAAAAAAAACATGATTTGCATTCTTCAATGCCTTGTGCTGTTAAAACTATTGTAATCACTAAGATTGATGTGCTCGAATTTCTAGTTTTTCATAAAATTAGTTATGGGGGTGTTAATAAATATAAAAAAAATTCTGCCATGACTTTAGTAAAAAAACATATTTTTAATAATTTCGATCATCTGTGAATAGTTTCTGAAAGTTGCATTAACATCTAACAATTATTTTTATTTTTGCAAGATTTTCCTAATTAATGTGTGTAATACAAAAAAAAAAAAAAAACGCGCTCAAAATTATCTGTTATTTACTAGCACCTGTTGGTACAAAGAGAAACAAGGTTATTTTTAATCAAAATTTAGAATGTTCTAAAAAGAAGCAAAAGTTTTAAAAAATAATTAAAAAAACTTTGATCTTTCCCCTTCATAAAAACATAAGCATTTAGACGATAAAATTTTGTTTTCATAAAGTTTAGCGTCTTTTTCATCAGACTATGCTCTTTTTTTAGCGATTTCGTGGAGGTACCTAATTTTTATATATCAGAACAATGTTAGGCAATCAAATGAAAAAGTGTAAAACTATAGATAGATAGATAAATAGATAGATAGATAGATGTGAACGACCTCTGATAAATATGAACGTATTGAGATAGATAGACAGATACATAGTTAGCTAGCTAGCTAGCTAGCTAGCTAGCTAGATAGATAGATAGATAGAGATAGATATTAGGTTGGTGCAAAAATAATGACGTAATAATGTCGTTTTTTGAGGTATTTTTAACGTCAAAAAACGACATTATTACGTCATTATTTTTGCACCTACCTAATAGATAGATAGATAGATAGATAGATAGATAGATAGATAGATAGATAGATAGATATGAAATGACCCAGATAAATATGTACGTATTGGGATGGATAGATAGATAGATAGATAGATAGATAGATAGATAGATATGAACGGACTCGGTATAAACCCCACATTTTCATTTTTGTGTAGTGTTCTGTGATTTACCACATTTCTCTGCATATTTTCTTTAATTTCATATAGTCAACAATCTGTATAATTGTCGTAATTACATACAATGTGTGTGTTTACTACTAATAAATAACTAGTAATAAATTTTAATTACTACAGTTTAATTACTATAGCTTTAATGAAACAATTATTAAAATGAAACAAAAAAATTGCATATGTCCAAATGTTTTTGCAACCGCTACAAAGAGAAAGAACAATAAGATATATAAGCCGGTGTTCTTATTAATATTTTGATTTTTGATTTTTTTACAAAACAGTTCTCAGTGCAAATCTACAGAGCCTAAATATTATAAATTTACTTATTTAAAAATATGGTTCCATCGCTACACAGGGATTACTATGTTTCAAAAACAGAAACTAAAAAGTTCAAATTCATTTATAGAATTAAGTTAAAGTCTCTAGTCCTGTTTCATTTTTAAGCTAATTTTGGAATATATATATATATATATATATATATATATATATATATATATATATATATATATATATATATATATATATATATATATATATTACGAAATAGATTTAGTTTTTTTTTTAATTGTCTTATAAAAATATGCATCCTCTTGCCGGAGAAATCATTTTTCTAACAAAATTTCTCGAATAATCAGACCAGTAGACGTAAATATATATATATATATATATATATATATATATATATATATATATATATATATATATATATATATACTGCTTTTAATAGATAATTAAAAAGAGTGCATCTACTCAAATATGAGTATCCATTTAAAAAATAACGTTTAAACAAATAAATAAATAAAATCTGTCTGATTTAAATCCATTTCGTTATATATATAATATATATATATATATATATATATATATATATATATATATATATATATATATATATATATATATATATATATATAAAAGTGAACATAGAAGTTAACACTTAGAGGCGACAGTCTGTTTCATGCTATATGCAATCGTCAGGCCACGGTGGCCAGACGATTGCATATAGCATGAAACAGACTGTCGCTTCTAAGTGTTGACTTCTATGTTCACTTTTATATTTACACACGCTGCATCTCTGATATTGAGCACTTTATCCCATAAATATAGCACACCTTAAGACTATATTTCTTCATATATATGTATCTGTGTGTGTGCGCGCGCGCGTGTGTGTATGTGTGTGTCTGTGTGTGTCTGCGTGTGTCTGTTTTGAACGATAAAAATATATTAAAAATTAAAAATTTTCAGACACATTGGGTTGTATATTAATGATTTTTTCTTTTATTATTTCAATTATGTTCCTCGACTAGTTTCGGCGAGCATGGCCATCATCAGGAGAAAAAAATCCTGCTTATTAGTAGCAAGGAACTAAAAGTTTGAATGAATGTTTCTGAAGTAAGTGAACTTTATCTGTAGTTCTCAATCGTTAATTTTGGTCAGACCTTTATGTTGGATAAACGGCTTCTTTCAAGTTGTTGTTAAGATAGGGAATGGGAGATTCCTGGCTTTAAGAGTTACCATCCTTGGTCATTTTGACAGTTTTATTGGTTGCTGAGAATGGGATGTGTGTATAATTGTATTTTAGTTTTTAGTAATTATGTGTATTCGTGTGTAGCGATTGCTATGTTTTTCAACGCCCACATTTTATTCATCTGCGATTGGTTAATAAATCAATACTACTTTTCTATAGGACAATTTAGCCATCGCAGTCATTTCTTTGAATCCTTCGGTTTTGAGCTTGCTTGCCTGTTTTGTTAGTACAAATGTAGTGATTGGTTAATTTTTAACCAATCACATATTTTAGTGCAAGATTAACCTTTTCCTGCGCTTCTGTGGGAGCCTATTCTTTTTCTTTAAAGGAGGAGACTTTTTCCCAAATCGTCAGTAGGATCCAGTAGTTTCGCCTGTCCAAACGAGTCCACGATCTTACTTATAACATTTCAAACGCAGACACAGAATCTTGTAATATAAACTCACACTTCTCTCTGTGACTTAGCCAAGCTAAATCAACTAATTTCAACCCATTCTATAACACAACACATTTTTGTTCAATTGTATTCTTGTGTTATCTATTCTAACAAACAGACCTTTGTCCTAATATTGATTCCTTTCTCTCAAAAATAACTTCCTTCGGACAATCAATTACAAACCAAAATACAATTAAAGGGGAACAACTGCTTTTCCTTAATCTAAACATTGAATATATTAGGTTGGTGCAAAAATAATGTCGTTTTCTCACATAAAGTTGAACGTCAAAAAACGACATTATTTTTGCACCAACCTAATAATTTTATTGCAAGTTTGTTCCTGTATGTTATTTCAATATATACTTGTTGATTCACATTTGGAGTTTTTGTTGTTTACTTGAATCCTGTACATTGAAAGCATAATAATATAAATAGTATTGGCCCATCTACCCACTGGACCATTACATGTGTATGTATATATATATTCGTATGAGTGTGCGTATAAGTGTGAGACCTCAATACCTATGTAATATATATATCAAGAAATATACATAATGCCTAACATTATTTGCAAATCTCTGAGTTTCAAATCGAACAAATTGTCAAAATGCTGGAATTATTATTTCTCAAAAATAATAATTCCACCATTTGACAATTGCTTCGTCATGAAAGTTGGAGTTGTGCAATTGATGCAAGATGTTATGTATATTTCTTTATATATATATATTAAATAGCTCTGTTATTTAACATTGAGCACTGTTTTTTCTTACACTATAGAGTATTTATGTATTTTTGTATATGATCGCTCGCTCGTATACTTACCTATATTTATCCATTCGGTTATATATATATATATATATATATATATAATATATATATATATATATATATATATATATATATATATAGTCCACTCTCCTCGTAGAATTCGACGTATGAGGGTCAAGCAGATCAGTTACCAGGAAACAGACAGCCCGGCACCAGCACATGAGATTTGATTATAGTGGTGAAAGCTTCGTTCAGGACCAGCCACACTTTTTGAAGGGTCGAATACAGAGACCTGATGCACTAAGTGCCACAAGGTCCCCAAACAACCCTCCGCAGGTTTTGAATTCAGAGTTGTCCTTCTCCTAGATCAGTTGCCATCCAAGGCTATAGAACCCAGTCTGTCCTGCTATTTTACCCATAGCTGGAGGGAGAAGAAGAGGATCCATACCTTTTCCAAGGGTATTAGGACGTAAGTGAATGTAATATATATATATATATATATATATATATATATATATATATATATATATATAATTCTTCTTCCTTTCTCCTCCTTACCTGCTTTACTATTTGTCTTTCCTTTTTTTTCCTTCTTTTCTCTTTCTGTCTAAAATTTATTTAAGAGGTCAAATTGTCTGGCCTCTTAACTGAATACACTTGAACCTAAGTAAATTTTAAGGATGGTTTAAAAAGGAAAAAAGAACCTTTTCCCTATTTACATTTCCAAGATGGACCATTCCATAATCCTCCAACCACCTCTAAACCTATCCCTCAAAAATTGTATTAAAACTAAAAGAAACCTAACTCTTTTGTAACTAGAGATGTGACCTGATAAACCAGGAAAAATATATTTTCTAGGGAAATAAATTATAGTCATGGGAACTTAATGCTGTCTATTTCTTAATTATTTAATATATATATATATATTAAAGACATTTTTATGTTTAACGTTCTTTTTATGGATACAAGTATTTAAGTAAATGCTCTGTTTATAATAAACAGTATTAAATAACATGTACCGGCCTGAATGTCCGAGAAATTTTCATAGAAAATACTCGTCCTTTGACAGGATTCGAACCTGCATCCTATACGGAACCGTCCTTTACGCTGACGTGCCTAACCACAAAGGATCGTTCGGTTGGCAAAGTCGAATTTACTGCTTATAAACTTCAATCTTCCATGAATCTCGTACATTCATAACTGCTCATGGCGTATCAAATGTAAACAAATGACGTCATACATTAAGAAATGGACAAAGTCCGACAATTTATTTATTAAAGACATTTTTATCTTTAACGTTCTTTTTATAGATACAAGTATTTAAGTAAATGCTCTGTTTATAATAAACAAGAAGGGACGTTGGAAATATATATATATGTATGTATATATATTTCCAACGTCCCTTCTTGTTTACTTACGTTTTCAAAATCAGTCTTTCTCTAGTTTAAAATTTATATTTCTCATTTATAACCTTTGTTTCAAACTTAAATGTTATTCGGGACCTAAATTCAAATTCAAAATTAAACTACAATTCATTTAAATATTTTATTAACAATAATATTCCACCCCAACAATAAAGTGTCTCGCGAGAACCAAAAATTTAAAAACAAAAAAAAAAAAAACGGTGTCAGCCTAAAATAAAAATAATAATTCCAGCACTTGAAAATTGCTTCGGCATGAAACTTGTAATTGTGTAATTAATGCAACATGACATGTATATTTTTAAATATATAAATTAAATAGTTTTAATTGTTTTTTTGTTATGTTTACACTGAGCACTGTTTTTCTTACACTATAGAGTATTTATATGTATTTGTATAAGATCGCTCACTCGTATACTTACCTATATTTACCCATTCGGTATATATATATATATATATATATATATATATATATATATATATATATATATATATATATATATATATATTAGGTTGGTGCAAAAATAATGACGTAATAATGTCGTTTTTTGACGTATTTTTTAACGTCAATAAACGACATTATTACGTCATTATTTTTGCACCAACCTAATATATATAACTGGCGCCTAAGACTGGAATGAAAAATCGTACTGGCAACTAAAAGCAAAGTTTTATGAGAATATAACACATAAATGAAGCATTTAAAAAGCAACATAATTGTCCAATATCCAAACTAGATGTTCGAATGGTTTATTTTTGAAACGTAGAAATGTGGTTTGTCATCAGAAGCAACACAAAAGTATTACATTTCAATATTAAGACTTCAGATAAAAGCTATTCAACTCATAAAAAGTTGGTAATTATAAAGTTGACGTTTAATGTCAGCTTTCGTGATTTACATCTGGCAGTAAAGGTGTTAAACAAAATATTCCTGATTTAATAAATAAACTGACTTGAAGAGCACATAAGATATCGATTCAGAACTTTTTGGCGGGTTAGAAATTCCCGATACTTTCAACAGGCAATAAAAGAATGGCTTTTATCCTGGGTTTTTCTCTTTGCTAATAATAACGAGAATTTTATAAATAAATTTAATTTTTGAAACATTTGAACGAGATTTTATTCCACTTCGAAGATGCAATATTACTTTTCCAAACAGCCTAACAGAAATGTCACTCCACCTAGTTTAACAACTTACCCGTTTGATGACACTCCGAACTTACGACCAACTAAAAAAAAAATTGCACATATCAGTTTTGTACATTGTACGAAACCCTTTCATCGTGGCATTTGTTTGTCTTTCTTCAAAAGGAGGTGACAAATAAATCATTTTAAATAGACAAAATTTTTCCATTCTGCATGTTTAAATGAACATTCGCTGGCGAAATACACGTAGTTTAATACATCCGCAAATCTGATTTGAGATTTTATTATTCAAGTAATATATTTCGTAATAAAATAGTAATTGAGCTACCGAAGTATGTAAAATCTTTCAGGATATTCGTATATTTACTTAAGAAATATATAATGTGGGTGTCACATATATCAAATATATGTATATATATATATATAAATATATTTATATATATATATATATATATATATATATATATATATATAGATAGATAGATAGATAGATAGATAGATAGATAGATAGATAGATAGATAGATATGGAGAATATGCTATATACATTTTTATATATCAGAACAATGTTAGGCAATCAAATGAAAAAGTGTAAAACTATAGCTAGCTAGCTTGATAGATAGATAGATAGAAAAAGACCTAGTGAGATAGGCAGATAGGTAAAGACAAGTATAGAAAGAAAGAAAGAAAGAAAGAAAGAAAGAAAGAAAGAAAGAAAGAAAAAAGAAAAAAAGACCTAGCGAGATAAGCAGACAGAAAATGACTGGTTTACATAGATAGATAGATAGATAGATAGATACATACATACATACATACATAAAGACAAACTGGAATAGATAGATAGATAGATAGATAGATAGATAGATAGATAGATAGATAGATAGATAGATAGATGCATACATATATACATACATACATATATAAAGACAAACTGGAATAGATAGATAGATAGATAGATAGATAGATAGATAGATAGATAGATAGATAGATAGATAGATAGATATTAATGGACTGGGATTAGATAGATAGATAGATAGATAGATAGATAGATAGATAGATAGATAGATAGATAGATAGATAGATAGATAGATAGATGAAAGTAATTGAACAAGAATAAAACAAAGACATAAACTTTGGACAGTTTATTCCCAATTTCCATCCTGATGTACGCTGTCTTAACGGAAAATTGAAAAAAATACAGTGACAGACAGTTTGTCCTTTGAATTCAACAAAATTTCTATGAACGAATTGATAGTGCCTAGATATAAGTTATAAAACAAAACCTTTTCATTTTAATAATTGTTTTCTATCGTCATGTTATAACGCCTCTAAATATTTAGATGTTGTACCTTTCTAAACGAACATTATTAAGATTCCGTTTCTTATTAAGAGTATGAATATTATATCTGTTCATTATATATATATATATATATATATATATATATATATATATATATATATATATATATATATATATATTCCCTTTTTCTTTTTCCCAAACTTTGTTTATCATGGTTGCGTTCATAAGTTCTTACGTTTTGTTTAATTTTTCTTTTGGCCACATTTCTATGCATGAATCGTTTTCTGAACCACTTTGTATGTTTACCGAAGCTAGTTTATTGCTATTTGGTCGTGAATTTGACACTCTCTGGTGACCCAATTCGACCCAAAAAGCGTTGACATATTTTAAAATCAATCCACATACTCTATTTTGTCATTTATTAATAATTCTTTCTATTACTCAATTTTTCAACCTCTATTAACTTCTGCTTCTCTTGTTTTTTTCTCCCCTCTTTATGCTCGCCTCCTCGTCGAGGTGTTATAGT
Source organism: Acanthosepion lycidas (assembly GCA_963932145.1). NCBI lineage: Eukaryota > Metazoa > Mollusca > Cephalopoda > Sepiida > Sepiidae > Acanthosepion > Acanthosepion lycidas. Next base: position 38,266,769 of record OZ010583.1, on the reverse strand, counting down.
CAGAGAAGTTTGTCTATTTAATCTTAAGTACTAAGGAATGAAGTTACTGAATCGCTATACAGTATTTGACATTAAATATTCTAACAGTGTTTGACATATAAAACCAACCAACCTAATTTTCAAACTATTCTTTTACAATGTCATCGTCATTAGTCACTTGGTTTTTCTTCTTTGTTGTCACTTTATACACAAGTTTCGCATCTTTCTTTTCGTATTTTCTTCTTTAACTATTCCTAACCATTTTTCGTGTTCTAATAATTATCCGTCGATTCTTTTTTTTTTTTTTTATAAATGTCTTTGCTCTTTTTCTTTTTTTTTTTTACCTGACCTCCCGCTGCTTCGCTAATATTTTCTTATTCTTTATATTTTGCAGAGGGGTCGCTTACATCATTACCTATAGCTTTATCATTTTTCTTTCCTTTTTTTCTTTCCTTTTTAAATTCTTCCCGCCTTCCTTTAAGCGCTATTATACATTTTTAGCCGTTTTATTTTCTTTTTTGTGATTTCTTCTTCATTTTTCTTCTCTCCACTTTGTTATATTTTTATGAAAATCTTTCGTGCTATCCTGCAATGCAGTTTTACATATTTTTGAATTATTCCCAAACCATCCCTGCGAACCTATCTGCCTTTCCCATGTTTTGTTTTTTTTAATGTTATTTAACTTTTGTTCTCTGTGTTATTTTTTATTTTGCTTTTTCATAAGTTCCATTCACCTTCGCTTTGCCCTTATCGCTAGCAATTTTTAAACAAACAAATAAACAGGATCTTCCTGCTACTCTTACTCAGAATCCCCACCCCGACAAAAAAAAAACAAACGCCATGATCCATTGAAATCGATGTATGCCTCTCTTCTATGACAATCTTCAAGTTATTATTTCAGGCTTCCATTGATCAACTTCAGGGTATCATCTTCGGTAGGATCAAATTGGCTTTAAATATTTACCAAATCTCCGGCTTTGGGCCTCGACTGGGATGAATGAATACTGGCAAGGTCGGGGCTGGTGGGGGGGCCGGTGTTTATGATGGCGTTCGCGACTCGTGGTGGTGGGTATGGGTCGGTTTCCGAGCAGGGAGACGCGCTTGGAGCTATTCGCACGTGAACCAAATACCAAAAATTCTTCGATGCAACAATGGCTGCAAAAGCAATGATCAGTGATTTTACGAAAAAAAAAAATGCCTGAAATTGCCCGATTATTAACACACACACACACACACACACGCGTGCGCACACACACAGAGACATACACAGAGACGTACAGAGGTACACACAAAACATGCCATTTAAATTTAACAATAAAATGTTTAAATTGACGTTGCAGATGTACCTGTCTTTTCTTATAGAATGTAATTTGGCCACAACAAAGGCATTGTAGTGAGGACTATGATGATTAGAAAGGAGAATGATTTTGATGAGAGTTTTGTTAACAATTTGGCTTCGGTAACGAACACAAATATTATTAATACAAAAAAGAAACCGTCTCATATATTTGTTTATATATATACATATATGTATATTCATACATACATACGTATACATACATATATATATATATATATGCACAGGGTGTTTGGGTAAATTGTCGGCATTTTATATTTTTTTAATTTCGTGCAAGCCCGTTGTTTGTTTTTGATTTTGTCCACTGCACAGTATAGTAGGGTTATTTGGGCATCGTCTGTGAGAAAAAGAGCGCCATAACACAATTCACTCTGCCAGAAATTTAGAAACCGCATGCTACACTGTTTGGTATTCGCGCCTGAAGCACCAATATGAATATTTCAGAGTATTTGCGTGTCAATTTGAGGACAGTGCAGGGGATTTGGAAAGAATTGCATGATATATCCAGTCAACATCATGGTGTTTGGCGTGATCACCAGTGATGGTGACGTTATGCCTCTGTTCATCTTCCCATCTTCTACATCAAGTGCCTCGAGGAGTCAAGATGGTGGCTGCTGGAAGCGCCTATGTCTGTCAACAGGACTCTGCACCATGCCACACAAACAGGAGAACCAGACAATTTCTACGACCACATCATCACTTACATCCGTCCACCTAACTCCCCAAAC
>OZ010583.1:38259307-38264505 GCA_963932145.1 Acanthosepion lycidas | reverse complement strand
ATAATATACTGCTCTACATTGTATTGAGCACATTTTAAAAGTAAATGCCACGAACAGCCGAATTTTACTTCATCTGTTCTTTCTCTCATTTGTATGATTATGTATATATGTGTGTGTGTGCATGTATATATAGAGCTCTCTTAAAGGATTTTAAAGATAGGACACTGTTATATATGCCTATAAAATATGCACACACATCAAGACATTTTTATGTTCATACATTCTTTTTATAGATACAAATATTTAAGTAAATGCTCTGTTTATAATAAACAGTATTAACATATATATTATTAGTATTATATATATTATTAATATATATATATATTATAGATAGATAGATAGATAAGTATAATACCAATTAGCAATTACTAGGGATTATTCCAAAGACGACTTTAATACAATGAGAGCTCAATGTAAGTTACAGTGCAAAATGTATAACGATAAATTAAGGAAAGCCCTTCAAAATCCATATCGGTTATTATTTATTTAAACGTCTGATTAAAAATAAATCCATTAATTCTTTAGAATATATATATATATATATATATATATATATATATATATATATATATATATATATATATATATATATAAGATGAACATAATATTCGTGAAATGAATTATAATCTATGCGGATGTTTAAGGTGTTTTCTTAATTTATCATTATATATATATATATATATATATATATATATATGTGTGTGTACATACATACACACACACTGAGGAGCTGCGATACAGCGAGACAGTCTGTGGATGACTATATATATATATATATATATATATATGTGTGTGTGTGTGTACATACATACACACACACTGAGGAGCTGCGATACAGCGAGACAGTCTGTGGATGACTATATATATATATATATATATATATATATATATATATATATTTAAGTTAACCGTTTGAATGTGTCAATGTTTGCTAACTCACTCATGTCTTCTCTCTACTCCCTCACTTTCTCACTTCGTTAATTTACATATGTTTAATACGGACCGTCAAAAATGTGTAAATTTTTTTTCATTTTTTTGTTTCAAAATTTGGAAGTAATGTCTGCTGATCCGCAGTCCTTTAAAAGGGCTGTGGTGAAATAATTTATTACATGGAACCTTAAAGTGGTCTGTCTTTATTTAAATTATTTACTCTGGATTTACATTGAGCTCTCTGGATTTTATCCTACTTAGGTTTACCCATACAGATTACCTAGTTTTTCATAAACTAATTATATATATATATATATATATATATATATATATATATATATATATATATATATATATATATATATATATATAATTTAGCAATTGAACAATACAGGTCATTTGCATGTGTCTCTTTCACGTTGCTGATATGACAGTACGCGTTTTGCCTTATAACTACACTTTCAAAAGATGAATTACTTAAAACACTTCTTTCCTTCACTTTTTCTCGGCCTCAAAAAGATGTCATGAGAGGCAAATGCTTGGAAACGGCTTTGGTTTAATTTTTAATCATTTCACTACAAACAAGGCGAAAAAAAAATCCCGATATGACACAAGGGGTTACTGAGAGTGATAGAAACTGAGAGAGAGGACAATAAAAAAAAACAGGATTTAGAAAGAAAGATGATGATTGACGTTGTATTTAAATTTTGGAACATCGTAGTTGACAGGAAAGCAAGAAGCTGGAAGAGAGCTCCACAAGCGAGAAGTGCGAGAGATGAAACCCGTAACAGATAACTTATAGTTACATCTCGCAGTTTCTGAAGTAAAATAACGTTTATCTGTTTTTAATTCACTGCTATTGTTTTTTTGTTTTTGTTTTTTTCTATATTATCTCAACTTTATCATTATTTCGAGGAGACATTATTGTTTCCCAGAGATCTTCATTACTTCAATGTCCTACATTCTCAGATACGTATCTTGTGATGATGGACAACAAGTGTTAGACTTGGTTAATATCATAATAATATGCCAGAGTGGAATTTGCACTCAATATCGGAGCAGACCATCAGCGGAAACCAGGTGCCGGGTCAATCAAAGTTTTACTCATGGTCGTTGGATGCAGAATCACGTGACTTCGCCGCTGTATTATAATACACGCAGTTATATAAATAACTTCGTGAGTTATGCAGACTCTTAGCAAGCATCGTAGATAAGAAAGAAAGCTCCGCGTTTATTAGTAAAATATAGTGTTGAGAAATCAATTTTCTTGTACTTCTTCATTCTCTTTGTTTCTTTTTTAAAATTATCTTTGCCTGTACGTAGTAATTTATGTGCGTTTATGACTCTAACTAATGTACTTAATATTCGGCATCTTTTCTTTATGTATATATTCACAACTTCAAACAATTTTTATTGGTTAATCAACTTGTCTTGCTTCGAATCAATTTAATGATTCTGCAATCTGCTTTTGTAACATTCTTAAAGTCAGTGTTTTGTTGGGTTTTTTTTTTGGTTTGTTTTTAGTTTTTTTCTATTCTTATCTTAACAATAATTTCTGTTTCTTTTTTTCAAGTTTCTTCAATTGCATTTGTAAAAAGAAAGAAACTGACACTTATAAAAATAACAATACCCTGTCCGTTGGTAAAAGTTGCTGGTGTCACCAGGGGTGGCTGTACAGCCTTAGCCAACGAAACTGTTTTACCTCTCCTGGCTGATGAATGCAGGGTATCACACGTGCTTTCACGCATTATATGTAGATAATTGACTTACGACCATATAACGTTGATACATAGCTTCACATATGATCAGCGAAGTTAAACAACGTCGATCCTGGTCAGTACTTAGATGGGTGATCGCTTGGTGGTGTAAGCTTGGATGTTCGGGTAGAGTTGAATTATCTTCAAAAAAATCTTCTAAAATTATGTTCTAACTTTAAATAACATGAAAAAAAAATGATAATCTGTAAAAAAATGACTCAAACAATCAATGGCGTTTTCTTTTATCTATGTTCAAAACGTAAGCAATTTATGAAATTCTTTTCCTATCACTGATAACGAGCACGATTTCAGATATATTTCAACAGCGTATATACACACGCGCACACGCAAACGCATACATACACACGGACAAAAAAGATGAACATAATACCAATAAAAAGATTGCATAAACTTAATTTATGTTAATGTGCTTTTACTTAACTTTAGCTTAATATAAAAATTGACAGACATTAGGTGGTCCATCCTGACGAGTGGATCGAACAATTGCACAAAGATACCTCTACAAAAACTCTACAGTTGTGGTGCTGAATATGACATCAATCAGCTGAGTGACAAGTTATATATATATATATATATATATATATATATATATATATATATATATATGAAAAATGTGTGTATATAAATATAAATATATATATATATATATATGTGTGTGTGTGTTTGTGAGTGTGTAATATATTATATATGCTATTATTTATATATTATATGCGCGGTACTTATTAGAAAGCGCTCAATATCAGACATAGAGCTAACATATTTAGTTGGATTGATGTGAGTTTGTGACCCGGGGTTTCACGCTTCTTGTGATCGTCCGACAAACTGATTAATTTTTCAAAATTTTGGATTTATGTAGGTTGCGCGTATTGGTGTTATTGTGGAAGTGGGGGGTGGGGACATCGTCGTCGTGATGTCACTCGTGCTAACGCAAACATACATGCACGTCCGTACACCCATTGGGGTACGCAGACACACATACACACGCGCTCGCCCACCGAGGCTCACACAAACATAAACATATGTGGACAGTACGGGACTTGACATATGTATGTATATGTGTGCTGTTGCCTACATACATACGTATTTGATTGTTGAATTTTAAAGATCGGATGTGTATCTACTTTTCTCATCGATGTCGATGTGTCAATAAGTAGGACCATTTCTCTATTTTTTCTGCTGCTGTATATACGTGTGGTGGAGTCTGTGTAAAATTATGATAGGTAAAAAGTTGCTATTATTTTTATTTTTTTTTAAGGCTGATTTTGTTATTATTTTAAAGCTGGTTATTTGCTTGTTTTTGCTGACTGCGTATTTGTAACTGGGAGAAATTGCAGTTCGTAATTTTTATTAGTTTTTACTTGGTGGTATTAAATTTGCTAGTGGGGAGGGGTTAGTAATTTACGTTAATAATTATCGCGGACTAATATGATAATAGTAGTTCTAATGTGGTAGTAATGGTGTTGGAGGGTTTGGTGGTAATAATAATGTTAGTAGCTAATAGTTATTGTAAAGTGGTAGAAGTGATTAGTAATGCTAGTGGAATGATAATAACAATAAATGTAATTATTGTGATGGTAGTTTGAACTAAAGAGTGATTGTTGGTGTCGCTCGCTCTCTCCCTCTCTCTCTCTCTCTTTTTATCCATTTGGTATAAATTCTGATAATAGGTATTTATTTTCATGCCTACATTTGGAAATTATCTCTGATCTTTTGTTTAGTAAATTCATTTTCGAGGTATGAGATATTATTGCTACTTTTTCGGGGTATGGGAGATTATTGCTACTTTTTCGTGTAGGCAAAGTAGGCATTTTTTGTAATGTTGCTGTAGGCAGGTGTTTTTTTTTTCAATATTTTCCAGCTTATTCCTGGTGTGATATTTCAGTCTTTTAGTTGCCATATGTATGTAGATAGTGTAGTGCTGTTCGAGTATTTTCTTTTGGTGAATGAAAGGTTGTGGTTGTTTTTTCTCTTCTTGAATGGACCCTCAGTTGCACCGATGTAGTATATTGTGCTGTTGTTTTCACTTACCTTGGCTTTATATATTGTATTCGTTTGTTGGCAATTTCCCTGGAGTGGACATGTTGTTCTATTTCTGCAGTTGCATTTTGGATCCTTGGTTTCATTTTTGTCGGTTGTCATTTATTTGTGGTGGCTTTTTATTATTTCTGTTATATTTTTTGTGCAGCTGTAACTAATTTTAACGTTATTTTTGCTGTGCATTTTTGCTAATCGGTTTGTTTCAGTGAAGTGCTTTTCTATTAAGTTTAGGAATGTCTTACCTATGTTCGTTTTGACAATTTTGTTGTATGGTGGATTAAACCAGATATTTATTTTTCTTTTTTTGCGATTTGGCTGTGGAGGTGTTGCGTTTGTCTACTTGCTTTTAGTGCTTTGTTGTTTGGTGGTTTTTTGTTATTGAAAATGTGTATGTTAGATGAGTTCTCATCCTGCGGCTGATTGATATGGGTATTTGTTTGATGATTGAAGGTG
>OZ010583.1:38149307-38256807 GCA_963932145.1 Acanthosepion lycidas | reverse complement strand
AAACAATTAAACTGTCAGATCCTCATACGTCGAGTCCATTATATTCTTGCCGAACGGGATTCAGTTCAAAAACTGGTTTACTCCGATTCTGCGACGGAAACCTTTTTTGTCGATGAAACTTTTATTTTTCTTTTAGCCATTTCCTGAAGGACTTTGCTTCCTTTGTGAAAATGAAAATAATATTGGAATTAAAGAAAAAACAAAGAGAACTAGAAGAACGCAAAACGTTTTTGCTTTTCATCAGAATGGCTGATGCTAACCTCCAATTATCATCTCTCTCCTTGAATTCTGGTCTTCTAATGTCCTCTCCACAATGTTTTCACAATTTCCATCACTCTCAGTAACCCGTTGCGTCTTAGTAGCTATATCTTCTTGCTTGGGATAAAATGATTGAAAAAAAAAAAAAAGTTAAATATTTAAATTGCAAATGGTTGAAGGTAGATAACAGGAAAATTTACTGCTGACATAATCATGGCATCTCCAAACCGAATTTTCCTGTCCGCTTCGTTCTTCAAAGAAACCGTTCCCTGGGGATATTACAATGTGAAACGAACCAACACTGACTCACAAGCTTCTAATATCTTAGCAAGTCAGAGTATGATCAAGAAATATGACGTCATTCACTTGCACTGTATGACCCGTGAATAATTAATTATTTCCTTAACCATTCTATTTTCCTTTTTTAGAAAAGACATCCATTCACCTATTCTAAAATAGCCGGATAACTCACCATTAAATCAACCATAAATTTCAGGCTTATATCCGAATTTACTTCCACATTATTATCTCTCTTTCTCTCTCTCTTTATATATATATATATATGTGTGTGTGTGTGTGCGCGCACGCGCGTATAGCAATTTTTGTTAACGAATTAAGTAACATAAAACAAATACTTTTTAATAATGCTTTATTTAAATACATTGTTATTTATTATGTTTGACTTCACTTGTTCGAAAACAATTCCAGTTCTCAAGATATTAGGTTGGTGCAAAAAGAATGACGTAATAATGTCGTTTTTTGACGTTGAAAAATACGTCAAAAAACGACATTATTACGTCATTATTTTTGCACCAAACTAATAATAATATTAACTATGATATTAACATATTCTACGGAAATGAAATTCTTTACATTCAGTAAACAGGAAGAAATAGCAATAAAACATGCATGAACATATTGAACCTGTAGAAAAAATTGCACATTAAGATTTATCATTTATTATTTCAAATAATCTAAAAACAGTAAAAATCTAATTATCAAAAATAATATCTCTCAACCCACCAACCTCCTAGATAAGACGGCAACGACTGTCCTTTATGAATCTGTCTGTCAAACGAATTTGCATCTCTTTAAATAATAAGCAACATTCCTTATATAGGCTACACAATGACTACTCTTTCATGCAGACTTACGTGTTATTTATCCTACCATTATCTCCCTGTCTCTCTCTCTCTCTCACACACACAATCACACTGATGAACTGTGAAACGGCGAAACGGTCTGTGGATGACAATATATATACATGGTCCTGAAAAAATTATTTCGGTTGAGCTCTTCGGGGAGAAAAGTGAATTTGTAAACTGTAACTATTACTGCTGCTGATGCAAGATTCTTTGTTAAGAGGAATCGAGTTCTCCGGTCACTGGCATGTTTGTCTAAAAAATACGTCTAAATTTACCTTCATCCTTACTGTGAACCAATGGCTTCAGGGTAAAATCTCCAGCTGACATTAAATCAGTCGGAGATTTTATCCCTAAATCAGTCGACTTGAGTCAATCGGATGTCTACCCACACTGATGAGCTGTGAAGCAGTCTGTCCGTGGATGACAATATATATATATATATATATATATATATATATATATATATATATATATATATATATCTGTTTCATTGAATAATATAGACAGATTATGTCTATTTATATTGCTTATGTTCAGTTCTTTAATCAGTTTCTTGATGTTAAGCTGGAATTCATCAAGTAGTTTTTTCTTACCCAAGTACTTTCGGTCTCCTTCAAGATCATCCTCAGGGGTAAATTGCTATGACAAACTTATTGTAAATGTGATAAAATCTACATTCGTTGTTATGGCAATTTTTAAAAACACGCGTGAACGCGCTGTCATAATTATTTTAAAATTTTAAATTTATCCGTTGTAGCTATGGATTTTTTTTCAAAACAAGCGTCCCAATATAAGAAATGGCCATCCCGATGTTATCAGTTCTCAAGTAATAATCTACGCGGACGACACTACTATTTACTATTTACTCCTGCCTCTATAGTAAATCTGGGATCGTTGACAAAACTAACCTGGCTGCTGATCTCGAAAAGGACCTCCAATCTGTGGTTGACTGGGACAAGAAATGGCTTGTAAACTATAATACCTCCAAAACGAAACTTCTCTCCTTTCCCCACCACAGAGAACCCTCTCTACCTCTCATCTGAACGGCTGATTCCTAACTCCTCGAGAGCCCCTCGTTACGCCCGCCGACATGAGGTGGAATAATATTGAATCAATAGCTTCAGCTACTGCAAGGAAAGTTTTTCTCGTCTCAGTCCATCCTTGAAATCTATAAATCAACGATACATCCTTGCATGGAATTATGCTGTCATATATAGTCTGGTGCTCCCGCTGTACGTCTCGGGGTCCTCGACAAAATCCAGAGAAGAATATGCAATTTGATAGGTCCTATTCTGGCATCTAATCTAAAGTCACTTTCTCACAGACGTGCCGTGGCTTCCCTCTGTCACTTCTACAAGTATTTTCACGGCAACTGCTCTGACGAGCTTCTTTTGCTGGTTCCCAGTGCATGTATTTGAGCTACTAGGTTGGCATCTCGGTCCCACACTTTCACTGTCGAAACTGTTAAATGTAACCGTCTCTTTTATTCAAACACCTTCTCTTGCACTTTCCGTCCGTGGAACTCTCTTCCTCTTGCTTGCTTCCCCGATGACTATAATCTTTAAATATTCAAGTGTAATGTCAATCGACATCTGACACCCTGATCTTGTTCCACGTCCTTCTTTGTATCCTTTCCTCAAACACGCCTCTTTACTCTTGTTTTCAATTCTCTGTAACCCCTTGCGTGCTAGTGGAACTCCCTGCTTGCTTGTTGTGAATTGCTTAAAAAAATAAACATAATCTGTCTATATTATTAACTGAAAATTGTTTGAATAAAGATATGATGCCCAAATATAGATATGTGTGTGTGTGCCTGCGTGTGATTGTGCTTATGTTAGTATGTTTGTGTATGACTGTGAAAATGCATGAGCGTATATGATTTTATTGTGTTTCTGCATATTTGTGCGTGTATGCATATCATTGTATATGTTTTTTTCTTTTTTCTTTTTTTTTAGCGGTACATCAACTTCTTATGGGTCATTTAATGTCGAAATTGAATATTCTTGCGAGCATTAGTAATTTATTTTACAAAAATGTCTTGCTTGTATTTTGTTTTGTGTTTTTTATTATGAAAATGTATTCCTGGTATTTTTAATATAAAAAGTATTTTCATACTTTCATACTGTTTTGATCCTAGTTTGGGGGTTAAATAGCTGGGATCCGAACAAGTGATACCACCCTGGTCAGAGTGGACCTGGGGACAAGAGCAATTAAGATGTAGTTCCACGTCCCTCAAAACGTCTCGATCAGAGGCCTTGCTGCTGGATGTAGTTTATCGTCATACCCAGAACGACATTGTGTATGCGCATAGGCGTGTGTTTGTGTATTTATGAGTCTGTATATAATTGTGTGCGTATGGATGTATGTATGTGGGTGTGATTTCCGACGTTTTTATAGCAAACTGTAAGCGTTCTAATTAATCAGTAACCCTACACTGCCTCCTGATTGGTTATTTTAAATAATGATATACATTGTGGAGTTTGCATCCCCTTTCTATGACAAATAAGCAGCGTCTGGCACAAGATCACAACAGTGAGACAGTAATGACTGAATTTCGTACCCGATTGCTCTTCTAGACGAGCTACACTTTCCAGTTCTACCACATTTACGGCTTTACACGAAATCATTCTCATCTCAAAAAAAATTCTTGCAATCTAAAAATCTTTTCTGCCTTTAAATAACCTGCAAAGGGTTTGATAAGCCGTAAAAACGAATCAATCTTATATATAGATACTTATTCTACTTACTTCAGGTCACAATAATGGAGTACCTCAATTTCTGAATAGCGTGCCTGAATAACTTCTTTTTTTCTACTTTATAACTTGCATGCATCCTGTAATTCACTGTAGGGTCGTTGGATAATCACGGCAACAGCTGCCACACCTGCAGTACAAATAAGGCAAGATAACCTATCAGGTCCATCCCTGTTCCTGTTGGCTTTTAAAATAAGCGTTTTACTTCACGACTGCTTGTCCTAGCAAAGCTGAAAGCCACGAGTGGTGATTATATCAAAGCTAAAAGGCACGAATGGTTGCTATATCAAACATAAAAATTACACCAATAGCTAGGGAAAGACAGGTACGTGCCTTTCTCGAGGGCATTAGTGCGAAATGAGCACAAACCGTTTCAGTCTGGGTGATTCTATCTCTGTTTTCGTTTTCCGTTTTTCCGCGCCAGTAACCATTAGGACACTGAATGAGGAAAGAGGGTTTGGAAAATCCGTCACTCTATATTGAAGGCAGGAGTGCAAGAGGAAAGCAGCGAGTAAGCTACCTAACGACCTTGTGTAAATTACATTGATTGGGAGAGACAGCGAAAAGACAAAGCTTACTTATTAAGAAAAACATTCGATAAGAAGTTGTGGAGAGCCAAGATCACTCTGATAGGAGACGGCACATAAAATAAGAACTAATAATCCAGCTACCTCTCTACCAGAGCAACCCGTAAGTCTAAATACTTATAAAAAATATCCGCACCCATAACACAGACATGTCTTGGCGCCTTGACGTGGTGTGATGGTTAACAAGCTTGTATCGCTAGATCAATTACGACTGAATAGTGAGTTCGGTCCTCACTGGGTGCCCCGTACTTTCGGCCTTGTGGCACATATAAACTATGCTTATAAAATTATCAGGGCCCTTCGACGTGGTGTAATGGTCATCAAGCTTGTCTCGCTAGATCAATTACGGCTGAATAGTGAGTTCGATGCTCACTGGGTGCCCCATACTTTCGGCTTTGTGCCACATGTTAAGTTACGCTTAGAAAATAATAGTACAGATATATTATGGTGAAAGTGTGGATAATTTGCGACTTACCCTCGTAGAACTCATTCACATTCGTCAGCCAAACTAAGTTACTTGCTCTATGGTACGTGCCCAACATATAGACTGAATTCAGCAAATGCAACGCTCTACGTCTTCCTTGCACACAAGTTTATTTCTGCCTCTACTAAAACAACAACCATAATTTGGCCCATTAAAATCTTATTATAGAAAGTCGGTTGCATATTTCTCTTTTATTCAATTTCCAATTCCATCATCGAACGTTGAAATGTTCTCAGTCAGCCCTGCGTTCGGAGAATCAAAATAATGAAGAGCAATTCCATCGAATCATAATGTCCGATGATTTCCAAATGCCGGAAGCCGGCCTATTTGCTGATTGAGAAGCTTTTCTCGCCTCTTGCGACAATGTAAGCACTTAAAAGCAATCGATTTCTGCAATCCCTATTCGCCGTCAATACGTATCCCTTCACCGTATATGTTACTCTGAATGACCGTAGCCTTGGTTACCATAACTTTTAGTATTTCAGAGCAGAGAGCTTCTTCAAGTTCGGGGCTTCTACGAAGCAAAGAAAAATGAGTGATGCGCTGAGAGATGGGCACCCCGCGATCCTAGCGTAAGATAGTCTTCATTAGTGAGATTGTTAAGAATTGTATGATCGTTAAGTGGCGGGTCGATAAGAAGTATTACGTTCTGCACCGGTACAACAGGAGAGTCGGAGAATTGGAATCTTTTTCATTAAGAGTAAAAGAGACGCTAACTATGCTAATTGCGAAAAAGAAAAACGGTAGCACATACAGATTCCTTGATTCTAACATTACTTTTGATAAAGTTTCTTTCAACTTAACAGACACTTTTAATTAAAGAAAAAAATCTTTATTACATCCGGTGTGCAGTTTTTAAATAATACTACTTAAAAAAAAATTATTGACAGTTTAACAGTTGTCGGCACGATAAGTGGAGTTAGCGAAGCGAGTTCAAATCCTGACACAATCTGATATACTCACTTTTGCATAAATAGTCTTGGAGACATTTAACATTTCAAGGGCACATAATGAGGAAAAAGGATTTAGAAAATTTGATTTTCTCAGGACAGACTAAAGGCAAGAAGGACGGTGGAAATCTTAATCGCTGCTTTCCTCTGGCCCTCCTGTCTTCAATATAGAGTGACAGATTTTCCAAGCCCTCTTTCCTCACTAATTGTCCTAATGGTTACTGACGCGGAAAAACGGAAACGAAAACAGAGATTGAATCGCTCGAGACTGAAATGGACGTCGAAACAAGGTTTAGGAGGGATAACAAAAAGACTAACAGTATTAAGACCTTCAAAGGACAGCCATATTGTAGAAAGTCAAGATCGCATCATCCTGAAGGGACGCAACACATAAAAGAAGAAGAAACCCTCCACTTCGTTATGAAATTCAATCTATTCCTCCTATTGTTATGAAAAAAATATTTTTCTGTCGTGAATGGTGGTTATCAGCCACATCCTGTAACCTCCACCAGTTGAATATGTTATCAAAACTCTTCCTTCTATAAAGAGAATCATCATTTTCTGTCTCCAATGCCAACAGATGTAGCCAAATTACTTCCTTCATCCCTTATGAAAAAAAAAAATGAACATTACCTTATGTCTGGCAAAAAGAAGTCGGTTCATTTAATGAATACTGTGTTTTTAACGTATAACCTTATCTGATCACATATAGTGGAAAGATTATATTGAATCAATTGTTAGGTTTGCTATTAGGAAGGTTGGTTCACTGTGTCGTCCTAGACAATTTTTTCTCGCCCGAATTTTTTTATCTTACACATTTATAAGTCTACTATTCCTCCTTGCTTTGAATATTGCTGCCAAATCTGGTCTGGTTCTCTTGCTATATATTTAGAGATTCTTGATAAAATCCAAAGAATCTGCAATGTTATCGGTCCTGATCTGGCTTTTCGACTCCGGTCACTTTCTCTGTGATTTTTCTATTAATATTTTCGTGGTAATTATTCTAGTTAGGTTTCCTCTTTGGTATCTTAACTTTACGAATCTAATCACAATATTAGCTAGGTTTCATCATTTGAAAGTTCAAATGGCTAGATGTAGCAGTCCGTTCTATGTTCAAATTTTCTTCTCGCTAGTGGAACTCTCCTCCGGCCTCTTACTTTTCACTCAACTTGAATCTTTAAAAATCTAAATGCAGTGTCAACTTTTATCTTTTTTTCTTAATTTATTGTTCACTCTGCTTAATAACGTTCTTTTTTTTTTCCCCTTATATTCTTTTACACTCAGTAAGCCGTTGCATTTCCATGACTTTATTTCCTTTCGTCGGATGAAACGACTCAAAAATAAAAATAAATAACAAAGCGATACTTATTTTTGCTTCCCACAATGTGTTGTCAAATTTATTTTCTAGAAAATTTGAAAAATAGAAAGCCAGAAATTGTTGCAAAGTAACATCTGTACTGTCTCGGAGAGAGGAACGAGGACAGACATTAATGAGCTGAAAATTGACAGTCCGTTTACATTTCGTGAATAGCTCCAGTTCGATAATGCTATTTAAAAATAATAGAATGGGACGAGGGACAAGTTGGTTAAAACTTGTTAGAATTTGAAGAACATGTTGGTTACGAAAGTTGCTCCTCGTCGACCGGAGAAAGAGAGCTCAGAGGCCGCATGAGACGTGTTTGGGACTTTGATACAGGTTGTGACACAAAGTCTGTTTTTAATATGGGGACCCTAGTGTTTCCACTCGAGCCGCTAGTCTTAATTTGTCTAAGCTGGTCAGAGCTGGTCTAAGCTAGTCTTAGTTTGTCTAAGCTAGTCTTACTTTGTCTAAGCTAGTCATAGCCGGTCATAATTCTGCTAAGGAATAGACGTTACGCAATGATATTGGAAAGCAAGGCGGGGAGGGAAGGCTTTCGGCACGGAACAAATACTACATCTGCAGCATTTATTCCGACGGAGAAAAACCTTTCTACTCCTCCGCCACCAAACCCACCGGAAGAATATGGGCGGGGAGCCCCTAAGGATTTTCTAAACGTAGCTAAGATGTGGCACAAGGCCGAATGTATGGGGCACCCAGTGAGGATCGAACTCACTACTCATTCACAATTGTTCTAGCGAGACAAGCTCGCTAAACATTACACCATCTCGAGGTGCCTAAAGTGATTTTCTAAGCATAGCTCAGATGTGGCACAAGGCCAAAAGTATGGGGCATCCGGTGAAGATCGAACTCACTATTCAGTCGTAAGTGAGCTAGAGAGACAAGGTTGCTAATCATTACACCACATCGAAGTGCCCTCACATGTTTGAGATCCCTTCATAAAAATAATTTCAGTGCTAAAATAAATACAATTTATTAAAATAATTTGAAAGCTATCAGTACTCATGAAAATTTCGCGGCTTTCCTATTTGAATTTTCTGTTCAATCTTAAATCGTAATTGATTGACAGAACAACCCCCTTGATTTACGACTCTAAAATACCAGCAATGGAGGAATTATGATTCCTCCATTGCATTATTAAACATTTGAGCGAAAAACCTTTAACAATAAAGCAATAACTTTGCAATAACAATCATAAGCAGAAATGGTTGTCATTATCTAAAACAGTAAGGGGGTACAAATGAAAAGATTAAAGATAAAAATGGTTTTACATTTGTTAATAGTTACTTTGTACTTAATAAATTCATTTCGTTTTGGTCTTGAAAAAGTCCACATTCGACGAAACGCGTCGGCTAATAATACAGTTTCCCTAATGTCTTTTACCTTTATATATATATATATATATGAATCAAGGGGAAAAATTATTCTTAGCCGACATGTTTCTTCCTCTGAGGGACATTATCAAGGCAATTATTCAGTTTGTTTCTTTAAAGATACACTCTATTTAAAAGCATTTTACACACACACACACATATATATATATATATATATACATACATACATATATAGTATGAAAGTCGATATACAACAACCAACAAATGGTGATTTCATGACTTGCAAGAACCGCTGATAGTAATTGCGATTTGATTGGTAAAAAGAAAAACTGGCGAAATTCTATTCGTGCCGAGTCATGTTAATCCATTTAACGAAAGATTTCGAGTATAGGCAGCCGAAAATCACATGTGTGATAAGAATAAATGAAAGTCCCCGACATGTTTTGAAATGCGAAAATATAAAATAATGAACTGCGTTTCAGATTATCCATCACTTTTCCTTTAATCGACAATAAGCGGTCATTCTAATTTCAAGGTTTATTTGCTGAGTAATGGCGGTATCCATTTGTGCAGTTTGTATAAAAGCCGGTTCATGTTTCGCAGTTGTAAAAGACAGCCATTTGTATGAGAAGTTATAAATTTCGAAATCTCAATTGCGAATTTGAAGCTTTTTAAATGACTTGTAAGACCGAGTTGATGGATAAAGGAAAGTAAATAAGACCAGAACTTGCCAACGATAAAACAACGCTGAGAATTGCAAAAATTATAGACAGCTACAATACCGAAGGTCGTGAAAGATCTTGGTCAAATCCCGATTCAGGTCTGATAAGCGGACTTTATCTCCCGGACCAAGAGGCGTTTGGCAGCGTGGATGTCTAGACAATCTTAATATATCGGTTCTTAACGCATCTGACAAAACACGTAAGCCCAATCAGTAGGCAAAACGTGTGTGTGTGTGTGTGTGTGTGTGTGTGTGTGAGAGAGAGAGAGGACTGATTTTTCAGCTGTACTTTTCACTGCCGAATATTGTTTTAATCCGATGGGCCAAACGGGCGGAGCAAAGGCTGAGTGTCTTTTACTTTTTAAATCATTTCAGCCAAGCAAGCAAATAAAGCAACAAAGACGCAAGGAGATACTGAGTGTGAAAGAATAAGAGAAAAAGAAAAAAAAAAACATTATTATGATGAAAGAATAATAAAAGAACAGTGATTAAGAAAGAATATAACGAATGATAATTGCATTTAAATACAGTGTAACCCGGATATAAGAGAGTTGTCGGGACCGGAGAAGAAGTCTCTTATATCCGGGTTTGGTCTGTTTTGTTTAGGTAAGTATGGCTCTAATTTGGGACCAGAGAAAATCTCTCTTATATCGAGTTTCTCTTATATCCGGGTTTCTCTTATAACCGGGTTACACTGCATTTGAAGACAAAAGTTGATTGGATAGTTCCAGATGCAAAAAATGCGAAAGAAGTAACAGCTAACACGGAACTTACTTCTAGCTTTTTAGACTGTAAAATGATGAGACCTAACTGCCTAGCTAGTTTTGCGCTTGAATTCGTAAAGAGGAAATCTCGAGTGGAGTCTATTTGCGGAAACGGTTGTCATAGGTTAAGACACTAACCAGACGGAATTCAGGATGAGATGCGTTTCCATTAAACTCACAATAGTTTCCATTAGCTAAGTGTGTAAATTATTATTATTATTATTATTTTTTATTTTCTTTGATTTCTGGCGTTTACACATTTCTTTCCCGGTCCCGCCCAGGGACCTAAGGTTAGAAATGGCATCATGACACTTTCCACTGACAAAAAAAAAAAAAAAAAAAATTACTTAGATAAAGCCCTTCGCAAAGTGTGGGCTGTACTTGTCAGAACAATTTTTTGTATCTCCTTGAGGCATGGACTTCCAGGAATCCCTTCAGTTAGTCTACTGCAATCTTTTCCAACCAGTCCTAGGGCTCCAACTACAACAGGGATTGTTGATGTTCCCATATGCCACATTTTCGAGATTTTTATTTCAAGGTCCTTGTATTTTGACAGCTTTTTGAATATCTTCAAAGATACATTGCAGTCAGCAGGGACTGCCATATCAATAAGGAGGCACCGTTTTTGTTTGTGGTGTTTAATAACAATATCTGGGAGGTTGGCCTTGATTGTTCTGTCAGTGTGTATTAAGGCCAACCGCCCAGATATTATTATTATTATTATTATTATTATTATTATTATTATTATTATTATTATTATTATTATTTATCTTAAATTCGTTATCTAGAGAATTTACCTGGTCGACCGATTCTTGAAGAAATACAGTTCTTATTTTGTTCTTCTTTTATGCGCTGCGCCCCTTCAGGACGTAGGAGATCATGACCATCCACGCCTTCCTTGACCCTTGTAGCTGTTTATAACGTTTGTCTTTTTGTTATTTCTCCCAAACCCTATTCTACCATCCATTTACTCAAATTCATCAAGTATGTTACGAGCTGCTTTTCTCTGTCCCTTTTTCCCTCAATCTGTCTTGTGAGTATCAGGCTTTCCAAGCCCTCCTTCCTCATTATGTGTCCCAGAAGTTTTACCTGCCTCTTCCTGATGTTAAGTATAAGTTTCGTTTTTGAATTCCATTTTCTTCAAAACCTCGTTTTTGAACACACGTTAAGTCAATGGTATCCTCAGCATCTTTCTGTTGCGGTACGTAAAAAATTCTTACAAATTTGTATTCCCTTCTCGTGTGGGAGGTTGGAGTAAAGAGTTGTCACATCTATGGTCACAAGTAATTATTTGTTTGGTAGCCTGTCTATTTTTTGTAGAATTTCTAAGAATGCAAGCTTGTAATATTTTTTTACGTACCGTTGGCTTTCAGGAACACAACACACAAGACATCAGCAGCATTATACTCACGCACAACTTTGAGTTCGACAAAGGCACAGCGATGGGGACTAAAAACTGGCTGCCAGCTATGCGAACATATTCATGGATCCCCTAGAAAGAGATATGCTGAGTAGATACTGGCTAGAACCTCTTCACTATCACACACTCTCTCTCTCTCTCTCTCTCTCTCTCTCTCTCTCTCTCTCACACACACACACATATATAATCATTTATTTAAAAATTATAACATAAATATGTTATAAAATCAGTACAAAAATAGCCATTTTGTTTCAACACCTCTGGTGTCTTATCAAGTGATGATGTTGAATGTAGATTGTAGAATAAATATTTTAAAAGGTTCAAATTAATTAACCACCCCTCGTAAGGGGAAACGTTGTCACATGAGCTCAAATGACCAATCAAAATACAAGTTTTAGTGATTTTATAACATTTATGTTATAATTTAATAATGTTAGTGATTTTATAACATATTTATGATATAAGTTTTAAATAAAAAATTATATTCGCTCTACTCTGTATTGAGCACTCTTTTAAGAATAGTAATTGTTGGTTATTGGAATTTATTCCGTATACACCAATCATATACTTGTATATATATATATATATATATATATATATATATATATATGGACGATATCTCCTCTATATGAACACATGGTGAAAACACTCTCCAAAACTTTAAACAACACTTCAAGAATTTCCACAATTCCATTCACAATGGAATAAACCACCAATTCCATTCCGTTTCTGGAAATACTGTTACGTTTAAATAACAACCACATCTCCACAACATTATATACCAAATTTACAGATGACTATTGCTACCTAAATTTTAACATCTGCCCCACTACCAACCTAAAAAAATCAATAATCCATAGCCAATGTTTACGCATAAAACGTATCTTTTCTGAAAATGGGGATTACAAAACCACAGAGAGCAACATTTCAATTACTTTCCCACTTAAAACTATCAAAAATCAATCACTAAGTCTTTCAAAATAAAGAGAAGTACTCTTAACCTATGAGACAAAAAGAATAATACCAGAATTTTTTATTTCAATTACAATATTTACAAACTTTCCCGTAACTTACTAAAATATTTCCAGTACATAAAACTCGACCACAGAATTAAAAAGATATTTAGCTAGAACCTACTCAACGCCATGCGTCAACCCCCAACCTACACCCACTTCTAACATTATCTAGAATACATAAATCAACACCTCACCAAGGGAATGTCATCTGCAATAAACTCTGGTGTCAAGTTTGTAACTATCTCATTACTGATAATATTGTCACGCCCCGGCGCAGACAGTTATCAGGCCACGGATTTGGATCAAATATTAAATATTTAATTTTTCGCAGCAAATGCAAAAAGGGTAATTATCTGTATAAACAAACACGGAATTCCGTCTTCGGTTCAATAATTATAAAAAGCCATCAACGACAACAACAGCAATGTCTCTGTCGCTGTACATTTGAACCAACCGGACCACAACGTTGATAACATCAGATACGTGCTTTTAGTGTTTGCATTTAAGTGCCAACAAGAACGACGTAAGTTCGAGTTAAAATACATTTTCCAAATAGAATCGCAAGAATTTAGACTTACAAAGAGAACACGGTTTCCACAGAGAGTCTACTAAACGCTCTCCACAACCCTAACCATGGCAAACTACTAGGCCAACTTTCTTACAATAATACGACATATAGTAGAAAAAAATCAAGAACAGAATTTCTCGGAAGAGTGAGTCCTACTTTATTGTTTATTCCTCATTTCATTGATAAAGGACACAGGCGTGTCCTAAAATTCCGAGTATTTCTTTTCGTGCTTCCGTTTCGTCAAAAGGCCTACTAGTATAAAATATCATCAATTTTATTGACAATATTTTTATCATTTTCTTGTTTTTTTTTTTTATTCCTTGAATTTCATTAACCGGCCTATTAAATCTACATATTATAGGAAGCATACGTGGATAATCCTTCATTATTATACATTGTGATAATAGAAGATCAACTGAGGTAGGTGAAATGAACTTGGACGTAATTTTTCTTTTCTAGCGAGTAAAGCACTTTCTATACATTTTCATCTCAGTAAATTGCTTTCTATTTTAATTAGAGTCGTGGTTTTTTGATCATATTTATAGTTAGAGTCATTACAATAAACGATTGTGTTGTTTTGTTTCTCCTATCTATTCCTTGTGGAAGTCATTACAGGTGATGCACTAAATTCCTTTTCCAACTTTTAGTTTATTATTTTGTTTTGTATTAATTATTTTATCGTTTTCGAAGTTGTAACAAATTTTACGTTACAACTAAAATATTTCCGTTACAAAATACGGCACTATAGCAACATTATCAGTTAAAAATATTAGCTTTCTTTCTTGAAGCACGGTTCCATGTACACCTTCAAATAGTCAATCAATGCCTGAGCTGTACTGATAACATCATCAAGAACTCTCCATAGAGCCACCAATTCTATTCCAATAATGCCACTTTCCAAACAATGCACCACTTGATGGGGGTAATATATCGCCTGTCCTAAAATATATATATATATATACTCCAAAATTCGCTTGAGGATGAAATGGAAGTGATGTCTTTAATTTAAGTACAAAATTAAATTAGGGGCTTTTAGCTTCCATTTTTGAAACATGGTTGGAACTGTGTAGCGAAAAACCATATTTTAAGTCTATTAACTTATAATATTAATGCTCTGTAAATTTACATTGAGCACTATTTTGTAAAAATAAAAATATCTATAAGAACACCGGATTATATATCTTACTGTTCTTTCTTTTTATTAATATACATACATATATATATATATATATATATATATATATATATATATATATATATATATATATATGTATGTATGTATGTATTCATCCATAGACAGACTGTTTTGCTGTATCACAGCTCATCAGTGTGGCTAGACATCCGATTGCTTCAAGCCGGGATCCAAACCTGACTGATTTGACATCAGTCAAAGATTCTACCTCCAAGTTATCGTCTCACGGCAGAGCAGAAGGGAATTTTAACGTTTTTACTATAGGCAAGACGTCAGTAGCAAGGAGAGCTCAATTTGAGTAGAAGAGCATTGCATTAGCAGCAACAGCCACTGCTTATAAAATCACCCCTTCCTCTCCGAGAGCTCAATCGAATTATTTCGAGAGAATAAATAGTCATCCACAGACAGATGTTTCGCTATATAACAGCCCATTATTGTGGCTAGACATCCGATTGCTTAAAGCCGGTCTACATAGATAGATAGATAGATAGATAGATAGATAGATAGATAGATAGATAGATAGATCTATTTGATCAAATTGAGCAACAAACCAAATGAATACCTGAATAAAATGTGTTTTAAAGACAGTTGTCTGATGAAGTTACTGGCCGCTTTGCCCCGTTCTAACCCATATGGAAACTTGTCGAGCATTACATTGGTGGGTGGCAATTTATTAACAAAGATTAGGATACTCTTCTGGATGATGTGCAATGGGTTTCATGAGAAGAAACGCAGCGGCTGAATAAAATCAATCGATGAACAACTTCTAAGAGTGGTTTCAGAATCGGCGGCTTTATCTCGTATCCAAGAATTTAATTCTTTCTTTCCTGATCGCTGCCTTTATGATGATAGCGTTGATGAAAAAGTAAACCAATTCTTGCATGAGAGAGTCGATTGCATTCACTGCACGCTAATGTTGGCGGAGGGCGAGGTTGATTTTCTCGAGTCGTTCTCTCTTGTCATTTTATTTCTTCCTTTTCTCTTCCACAGTGGGCTTCGAAGTATTGGGTTACGATTGCGATGGAACACCGCCAGTTGGGACGGTGTCCGGTTTGGGTTTCGAACGATTCAGACTCAAGTCCGTTAGCTTTCACTGATGTTTTGAGTTAATAACAATTTAGTAAATGTTAAACTAAACATATAATGAAACTGAACTTATACATTTTTTTGTTCTCGAAAATTTACAACAAATATATTAAAACGATATTTATTAGAGTGTTTAAACTTTATTTACAAGAATAATTTTATATTTAAAACATTCCAAAAAATAATACAATTAGTACTAATGCAATATTTATCCTCTACTAATTTATAAAGAAATAAATATGAAAACAATTTTCATAATTCATAAATTTATCAACATTTACTAAATTATTAAAATATGTGGACCAACTATAAAGAAATTTTTGTGGATTCCGAGATGAAATTCGGTCTCCAATGAATGACAAACACAAGAAATAAAGATAAGAAATTAAATGTATTTACACAATAATACAAAGGGTAATTCTGTTAGTAAATCCAGGAACGCGGTTAGTCGTAACAATAATATATATAGATATAGTCTCGAAGTAGGACTTCCTTAGAGTCTACGTGGTTGTAACTGACTTCTACAAGCGGTTACCTCACACTATTTCTATATCTATATCTATATCTATATCTATATCTATATCTATATCTATATCTATATCTATATCTATATCTATATCTATATCTATATCTATATCTATATCTCTGTTCGTATATTCTGACTGACTGTGGGTATTTAACGGCAGCAATCCAAGTAACACTTTGGTCGAGTCCACTTATATGAAAAAGGGGTGGACCCCATAACAGAAATCCTTATTATTTGCCATTTTATAAGTTGGGATAAATAGGAAATTAGCCGATATTTTGACAATCATTCTAATAAACAAGATCATAAATAAATATTGTAAAAAAATCTAAAAAATAAATTGTGTTTATTATTTTTGTTGTCAATTCTCAAGAACAAAGAAAATGTATAAATTCATTTTCATGTGTTTAGGTTTTATTACAATTCTAATAATCGTTTTTTTTTTTGTTTTTTTTTTTGATAAACATTCCCGATGAGTGAAGGTAGTTAAAATAATAGCAGTGTCTAGGGAAAAGCTGTCTTTTTGACACACCGATTGTTTGAGTGCATAAAGGTCTAAGGTGGCCGATTCTTTAATTCGGCATCTGTCATAACTATGCTGAATTTTATCTATTGCCTTTTAATATATATATATATATATATATATATATATATATATATATATAAACTATACGGTTTCTGACGAGCTCACGTATTTTTGGTCTTTACAACTCAATTCCCCTGAAGTCTATATGCACTTACAAGCATAATTATTTCATCAGCGTTCAGCGTTATATTTGTGTATGGTTTGCTTTGGGTCAAAGGCGTCAATTCGTCAGTAGAATTTATGGCTTCTATATTTGTGACCGAGCATAGAAATTTTAACTACAGTCATCAGCTGTAACTTGTACGTCTATTCAGAGCCCAACCACAGCTCGAATTCTGAAGGTCACCCCCGAATGAATAATAGTTCTGGATGCACGAGGATTGCATTTAAACGTGTTCACTGAGAACGGCACGCCATGCATTCATTTTCTTTAACAATAGACTGAATCAGTTTTAGAATTCGAAGAAAAGACTGCTGAACTGCGATGTAATATCAATGCCCCTAGGTGGCAGTCAGCGCCAGTGCCTACTAAACCCCAAGCTCTCCGACCGGAGGGGGCCAAATTGGAGGCCCCATACAGTGCTTTGTGACACTCGATATCTTATCAATATTTGCTTTTTTCTACCTAAATTTATACATGTTACAAATTAAACTAAGCACAATTGACTATTAAAGGATGAAAAATTTTAGCAAATTTTGACTTCAATCTGGGGTCTTTTTTTTTTTCATCCAAATCCGTAAATTTCCCTTGCTCATGCTAAGTCTCGAAAACACTATAAAAATGTCGCTATTTTTTTTTTTATCCATAACTAGCAATAGAGCCTGGCATTGCCCGGGGATGTAACAGTAAGAGATAGATCAAGTATCGACCATCACAAAAAGTGAAAAATAAAATTAGTTTTTTTTGTTGATGTTTTTTTTTTTTTTACGAATTGTCAAACCTAAACTCAAACAAAAACATTGTTTTCAATCGTTATGAGTCTACCGATTGAATAGAATTTTATTATAAAAAATTGTCTTGTAAATGGAATTTTTAAAGCATTCTGAATGTAAAAATAAAGAAAAAAGTGTGCAAGACAATAAGAAACACTACCTGCCAAAAAAAAAAGCGAAGTTTTGTTGAAATCGGTTGAAAAATGCAGGAAATCCGATCCCATATATAAACGAACACACACACACACACACACACACACATACACACACAACCTGGGTTTTATAATAAGTATAACTTGATATGAGTTGTCCCCCTTTCATTCTCGTGATGCCTCTTAATCGTGTTTTCAAATTGATTTCGTGCAAAAACAATTGTGTTTTTCCAATTTTTGGTGCTGTCAGAACCACCGCAAGGTAATTTTACGCAGTCCTGTGAAGTTTTGTTGAAATCGGTTGAAAATTGTAGGAAATCCGATCCAATATATAAACGTACAGACACACACGACCTGGGTTTTATAATAAGTATGATGTTGAATGTGTTAAAATTATGCAACTATTTTTAACAAGAAAAATCTGCGGGTGACACTACAAATTGCCGCGGAATATTGTTGATTTATTTAAGATGGAATTATCTATATTAAATATTGCAAATTTTACAGGTAGATAAATGTACTGACTGACGAGAGAATAAAATAGTTATTGTTAAAATTCCCAGTATAGATGGATGACCTACCTGCGCTTAAAAAATCACATAGAAGAATATATATGACCTCGGCTGCCAGGAAATGATTTCCTGATAGTGTAAGAGAGATAAGTAAGCAAAGTAGCCTATGTTAAAACGGCGCTGACACTGAAATTGTCTGTGTTGCTCTCGTTGCTGCGAATGAGCCGGACTGGTCATTGGCTTACCTTTTCACGCAGTCAGTCAGTTATGTGCCATGCGTGATACATGCTTAGGCGATCATGTAATCTTTCAGTTATCTGCCTCGTCAGTCATGTATCGAAAGATACTGACGTGTCAGATTTTTCCCCACAATAGGTTGCCATTTCTTTCTTCTGTCCTGCTATTTACCCATAGATGGGGGGGAAGAAGAAGATCCATACCTTTCCCAAGCACGTGATTGAATGTAATGGATTTGACTGGAATTCGAACTCGGCTCTCCGATTCCTCAATCCGCGCCGCTATCCATTACTCCACCGTGCCTCCTCACTTTTTCACACACTTTTCTGTAAGAGAGACTACTCTCTTTCAACATAGGCTGTACAGCTTAAGGAGAATGGATCGGCCGAAGCAACAAGCGTAACGCAAAGAATGGGTTCAACAGTTAAAAGAGAATAATATATGGGAATAATATATAAGGAACAGCCCAACATGAAAATTACAAATTGGGGATATCAAAATCAAGCAAGCACAACAATTGAAATATCTGGGAGATGTTTTAACAGAAGACAGAAAGTGTAACACCGAAATCCGAAGGCGCATTGGGATAGCGAAAGATGATTTCTAAAAGCTAAGCAAAGTATTAAGAGACATAAGAATGTCATTCAAAACAATGACGAGTACTGAAATGCTATGTAATATTAACCCTATATGGCAGCGAATGCTGGATAAACGCCTCACAGATGAAGAGACTTGAAACAACAGAAATGTCCTTCTACAGAAGTATGTTGAGAATACCATGGCTGAACATGTGAGCAACGAAGAAGTTTTAGAGAAAATGGAAACAAAACGGACACTTATACTTAAGGAGACAGCTAAAATGTTTTAGGGCACATAATGAGGAAAGAGAGCTTAGAAAATGTGTCACTCACAAGACATATTCAGAGACAAGAGGGAAACAACACATAGCCTACCTAATGAGCTAGTATCAATGGATGACAGAAAAGGAGAGATTGCAAAAAGACAGAAAAAATTCCTCGGGGGCACAAAGGACAGTAAATTGTAGAGAGCCATGATCACCAACGACCTGACGGGGCATGTCACATAGAAGAAGTTCATACTACTGACGGAATTATTATAATTCCGTCTGTCAAAATGGGAATCAATGGGAGTTAACGTCGGCGTTCGGTGTAGCTTTCATTTTAAGTTCCTTCACAAAACGAAATTTTCTGAAATGTCAGCCAAATGCAGACCTTTTATTTTCGTACGTATCAACAATAAAGTTAATTTTTTTTTTATGGAAGCGTATTTTTATGAGTATTCATAATGTATCGATATACCGAACGATTTCCCTTTCAGTTTCACCAGATGGGCCCAGTCTGTCAAATGCCAGTATCCCCAAAACGCACTTCCGCCTGTCTTTGTTCAGTGTTAGCTCAACTCCTGTTTCAGTCTTCGCTATTCTTGAGGATATATAATTCAGCGACCAACGCTTACACAATCATTATTTTCCTTCCATCTTGTTACGCATATTTCTACATATATTGTTGATGTTAGAGGAAAGGAAACTGTCCAGAACTAAATTTATCCATGCCCTTAAGCGACATAGCACATCAAGTGATGTTTACTACATCATCACGAAAACTATATAATAATAATTAAAATGACTTAAATTGTACTTCTCGGATTTACCGTGGAGGCGAAAGGAAAGTATAAAAAATAGAAATATTTGTATTATATTTCATAATATTGACACTTCAAAAACAGTTGCTAATAACCGACGTTTAAATTTTTAATCTCTCGGGAGTCAAAGTTATCGGATCTGCTATTTTTTTCTTGTGGAATAAATTTTGTTTAACCAAACAAAGATATGGTTTCGTTGAAAATTTACAGGATATACTTGTTTCTAATTATATTGTCCAAAATAGCCCAAATACGTTTAATTAGATTAATATCAGGAGACCTTTTTTTAATCTTTTAAACGCAAGCAAAGTGATAAAACCATTAAGACACAATGAATTGCTGGGTGAAAGAAACAAAAAAAAAAAAAAAAAAACATTACTGAAGAGAGAGGACAATAAAAGAACAAGGTTCAAGAAAACAGAAGATAACGATATACGTTAGATTTGTAAATGTCTTAGTTGACAGGAAAGCAAGAAGTTGGAAAATAGTTCCACAAGCGAGAAATACAAGAGAAGAAACTATTAGCATAGAACTTACGGTTACCTCTAGCTCTTCCTGCAATAGATGGATGAAACTTGCAGCTAATGCAATACTTTTCTAAAATTCGTGAAGTTGATGAACCAAAGAGGAGAACTCATTAGAAAAAATTGCCATAAAATCATTTGTTAAAAAGGCCCAGGGAAGCTACGTTAAGTCATTGGGAATGTAATTGAAGGCGGGATGCCAGATCAGGACCGTAAATGTTGCAGATTCTTCTGTTGATTTTGTCAAGAATCTCTGGAGACATAGCAAAAGCATCAGACAAGGCAGCAATATTCTGTGAACGGACGAATGGTAGTCTTATAAAGATGCAGGATTCTAGCGAGAAATAATATCTAATACGACACAGTGAACCAACTTTTTCTAACAGTAGACGAAGCAACTGAATTTGCTCTAAGCGTTCTACTTTATGCCAATGGAAAACTTTAGACTGAGAAGGCACAGTAAGTTACTCTCTTGAAGGTTAGCATCAGTCATGCCTGAGAAGAGAAAAACGGTTCTCTACGCAGATTAAGAGAAAGCATTTTCGTTTTCGAGACGTTATAATTAACAAGCCATTTCTTGCCCAGTTAACAACAGATTGAATGTCATTTTCGAGATCAACTGCCAATTTGAACTTTACAGAGTGACGCTCGATTCATGTTTCGACCTGACAAACTTAATTGTTTTTTTGTTTTGTAACATGAGTCTCCAAGACTCCAAAAATTAAAGATGCTTGGAATAAAATCGACATTGAACGATGAAACTTGAATGGTAACGCATTGTAATAAATGAGTAGTAATCAGAAAACTTTCAGTCAAACGAAATGATCACATTACACATCGGAAACAATGAATTTTGGCGGTAAGAGTCTGATGTTTTTTGGTATTTTTTTTTGGTATTTTTTTGTTATAATTAAAAAGTGATGGTTCAGAAAGTTAGTTAAAATTGACGGTACCTTGAATAGTACTAAATGCATCCAGTTGCTGAAGGACCATTTGATACAAGACTTGGATAAAGACAAGAGTTCTCAGCATGGTGGATTTCCTTACCAACACAACAGAATCTATCTACTGGCGGTGTCATCGTACTGAAAGAGCAGACCGCTTATCGCTCTGACTTAAATATAACCGCGCAAATGTAAAGAGAAGTAAAAAGGAGAGTGCATTAGAAGAATCTATAGAATCTTGGGGAATTTGTGGGGCTCAGACACAAAGAATATAATCTCATACTTGGTGAAGGACTTGTGCGGATCTCAGAACTCAAATCTAAGAACGTGGCATGAAACCGTAACTTCTTGATGTGGGTGCCAAAGTTGGGCCCACAGAAGTAAAACACGGAACACGGATTAGATGTAAGAAAGACATATTAAAAACAGGTTACAGAGATAGTGTAAGCAGAGCTTACTATAAGTTAGTTTCCAACACTGGTAGTCGTACTAGACTCTCTGTCACTCTCTGTCACTCTCTATCACTCTCTTGTAGAGTGCTATGTCGCCTACTTAATATAGGCCTGAAAGAGTCTATTGTGTAGGTAGTTTCCAGTCTCACAATACCCCACTTCCAAAGAGTTTTCTTTTTGAAAAGGAGAGAAAAAATAAAACTGTTAATACTTTTTCCTCTTGGTATTTATTGTTTCTCAGCGTGAAGTAGAGATTTTGATACGTGAGCCACAGCTTTTCGCGAACCGTCTGGCAGTTTATGTAATATGCAAGCGCCTATGCCGTACGAGCTTGCATCACTTGCGACTATAATGTCGAGACTAGGGTCGAAATGTGTGAGGGAGAGGTCTGAAGTAAGAGTTTTCTTGACCTTCTCGAACGCGTCTTGGCATTCCGGGGTCCATGACCATGGTTTGTCCTTTTTTTAAAAGTTGGTTTGAGAGGCCCTCTCAAATTTTGCATGTTCTTAATGAACCCTTGGTAAAAGTTAGCTAGGCCGAGGAAGCTTTGTAACGCTTGAACGTTATCTGGGGCCGGCATGTTTCTGATCGCGTTGGCTCTTTCTGGATCCGGCCGACGACCATCTTTATTTATAATGTGACCTAAGTATTTAATCTCTGGTAAGAAAAAGTCACACTTTGCCTCCTTCACCTTAAATCCGTATTCTTGTATCTTTTCGAATACGTTTATTATATGGTTCCGGTGCTCTGCCGTAGTTTTACTAGTAACCAGTATATCATCCAAATAGGCTGTTGCGTAGTCAAGATCGCCCAGCATGGCGTCCATGACCTGCTGGAAAATTGCAGGTACAACCTTTACTCCAAAAGCCAGCCTGTTGTATTTGTACAACCCTCTATGGGTGTTTATGCAGAGCAGTTTGGAACTTTCTTCTTCCACCTCTATCTGAAGGTATGCGTCCGAGAGGTCAATTTTAGAAAAAAATTATCCACCATTGAGTTTATTGAAAATTTCTTCAGGGCTTGGGAGAGGATAGTGGTGATCTTTCAAGGCATCGTTTAACCCTGTGGAAAAATCTGCGCATACTCATATTTGATTGGACTTCTTTTTTACGTAGACCGTAGGTGCTGCCCACTCTCTGAAATCTGTTTTTGACAGAATACCTGCTTGTTCGAGTCTATCTAACTCTTTATTGATTTGCTCTAGAGCAGCGAAAGGGACATTCCGTTTCTTTTTGAATACCGGTTGTGCACCGTCCTTCACCTTGAACTTAGCTTTCATTTTAGTACATTTCCCAAGGCCGCCAGAAAAAACCTGGGGAAATTGTTGTTTGAGTTCCTTTTTTAGATTTACCAAATTGGACGTTGTACTTTGTATCTTGCGACAAAATGTACTCATTGGGCAATCCCAAAGATTGAATTTTTCTATCCAATCAGTTCCAAATAAGTTGTCTGAAGTTTTTAATACGTAGGCTTTGAGCTTTTTGGTAACTCTATTTAGTGTTACTATAAGTATTACCTCGCCTAAAATGTTAATCTTTTCGCCAGTTACGGATTTTGCTGTTTTATCCGTTTTTAATAAGGTCGGCTTGTTCAATTTTCGCCAAGTACGCCAGTTAATGGTTGAAATATCAGAACCCGACTCAAGCTGGAATTTAATGGACTTATTGAAAATATCCACAGTTACATATTTTCTTAAATTCCTATCAACAATATTGTCAGATTGAGCTTGCCTAATTTTATTTTGGGGTTTTCTCTTTCTGTTGGCGTACCAGCACGAAGTTAAAGTATGACCACTTTTATTGCAATTTTTGCAATATTTTTTGTTCTTAACTGGACAGAATTTCATCCAGTGCCATTTACCACAATGGTAACATGATCCGGGCGGTTTCTTTAACTTATTTGAGTTTTGGTTACTCCGGAATTTAAGACATGATATTTGCCTTTTTGAGGGGAATAGGAGGTAGACTTACTTCTGATTTTATTAATCTGAGTCACACCTGATTCCTTGATAGTGTTTGAGTCACGCTTTACAGATATTACTCTTTGACAGTCCTTTGCCAGTTTTTAGAGAGTCAATCCTTGTTCGTTCTCAAGCTTAGTCAGTACCCGTCGTCTGACTTCGGCGTCTTCTGCAGGTACTAGACCTTGTGCGAAAATTAAGCACTTAAAATCATCGGCAGTCAGTTCGGCTAATTTAAAATCATTACATAGCTTGTTCACCGATGCTGTAAACGTTAGAAAATCTTGCTGGTTGTCTTTGACTGTGTTCAGGCATTTCCAACGTTTGTGGAACAAGGTTGTGTTAACCCGAATAATTCCGATAGGAGCTTAATCGTCTCTGAAAAATCCAATGTTAGTCGTTTTCTTGGGTAGTATGAAGTCTACGAACCTACTATGTTCTGTAGTTCCCAGTTTTCTCAATAGAAGACGTACCATTTTTTTACTGGGCCATTGTTCACAGTCTACGTTGAAAATATCTTCGTAGCGCCTGTAAAAAGCCTGGAACGTTTTGCCGTTCTCTGATACGTATTCAGTGATTTCCATTGAATTGTAGATTATACTCTGGGAGAATATTGTATCTTTTTCAGAGTTTGAGCCTTTTAATGCATTTACGAGTAATTCTTCAAGTTGTTTCTGTTGTATTTCAGCATTCTGAAGCGTAATTTTTTGGAATTCCATTTGCTGTTTATGTAAATCCAAAAATAGTTGTTGATGTCTTTCTTCTGATTTTTGTTGCTGGTCCAAATTTAGTTTTAACATTTGGGCAACTACTTTTTGCAAATCTTCCATATTTAAAAATGACAACGCTTTTTTGTTGCTTTGAAACACGTGTACTTAGAGGAGGTACACAAAAAATCTTGATAGATTTTTGTTCCTTTTTTTTTCTTTTACAGAAAATAAATATAGACAGACAATAGTTAAACTAAACTAATTATGTGCGTTTAGCTTTTTTTTCCCGTGGTCCCGTTAATTTTAACGTAATTGAATATTTTTTCCCACACTTATGCATTTTTTTTATAGAGGTACAAATAAAAAAAAAACTCACCTCGGTGAATTTGACGGGAGAATAATTCTATGCCCGAGTACAACTCAGTTACATAAAAAATTTTTCGATAGTTTTTTCCGAAAACTTGAGTATAATGGTAGTACTTGATCTTGTGTTGTCAGTTTTTTTACGAACAACTGTTTTTTTTTTTCTGTGTTTGTGGGTGTGTAGAAATCGTTCTCGTATTGGACAGACTTTAATATTCCGTCGATGTCGAATCGCTAGTTTGTCAATGGCATTTGGTATTGGAATATATGTAGACGCTGGGTGTTTAGCTTTTAAATCACTAATGTATTAATACCAGCTTAATTTTACGTTCAACACTGCTTTGGGAACGCGTGGATTCTTCGAGTACTGTCGCTATTGATACGGTGAGAACGAAATTTTCGAATCTTCTCTGTCGCCACTGTTGTGGGACTGGCAAGGTATTGCGGTTTTTCGACGTGAATGCGTTTCTCGAATTCTTCGTCGACACAGATGTGGGATTGGTAAGGTATTTAGGTTTCGCCGTGAGTGAGTTTCTAGAATCCTCCGTCCCCACTGATGTGGGTTTCTAGAATCCTCGTCGCCACTGATGTGGGTGCCAAAGTTGGGCCCACAGAAGTAAAACACGGAACACGGATTAGATGTAAGAAAGATATATTAACAACAGGTTACGGAGATAGTGTGAGCAGAGCTTACTATAAGTTAGTGTCCAACACTGGTAGTCGTACTAGACTCTCTGTCACTCTCTATCACTCTCTAGTAGAGTGCTACGTCGCCTACTTAATATAGGCCTGGAAGAGTCTATTGTGTAGGTAGTTTCCGGTCTCACAATACTTTTTAAAATAACTTTTTTTATGAACATTTTTTTATTTAAAACACTACATATGGCTTGGTTCATGTTGGATTGCCGAAAACGCATTCACTGCCGCTAATTCAGAATCTCTCCTATAAAATAGGATAATTAGTTGTGGCTGGTTGTTTGATTTCGTTTTGTGTCATATCAACACCTCTATAGGTTATTTAATACCGAAATCTAAATATTTTCCTACACAATTTTATTTTATTTTTGGAAATAACAATGTTTTAGTAATACAAGTATTACTAATTAACCTATAGCTGGGGACAGATTGAATTAACAACACTTTAATCCTTAAATATGAACAATATATTCTTCTGCTCCTATTATAATAATATATTTGAACACAAAATGGTTTATGTATCTATCTTTGTTCACATATATCTATCTATCTATCTAGTGGACGAACTGACTTACAGAGTTTTCATTCAGTTGCCTAGAATTGTTCTGATATATAGAAATGTATATAGATTATCCACCACCCTATGCATCTGTCTAAACGAGTCTTCTCCTATCTACCTATCTCGCTCGGTTCTTTTTCTTTCTTTCTTTCTTTCTTTCTTTCTTTCTTTCTTTCCCAGTCTTTTCCGCGCTTGTTTCTTTCTTTCTTTCTTTCTTTCAATCTTACACAGTTTTCTAATTTGTCATTCAATTGTCTGGAATTGTTTTTACATATAGAAATTTATTTAGTATATTCCCCCGATGAATCTATCTAAACCAGATTTTTCTGTCTACCTATCTCGGTTCTTTCTTTCTTTCTTTCTTTCCCAATCT
This sequence comes from Acanthosepion lycidas, assembly GCA_963932145.1. NCBI lineage: Eukaryota > Metazoa > Mollusca > Cephalopoda > Sepiida > Sepiidae > Acanthosepion > Acanthosepion lycidas. The sequence continues at coordinate 38,229,962 of OZ010583.1, read as the reverse complement.
TTTCCTCGCTCATTTTTCTATCTATCTATCTATCTATCTATCTATCTATCTCAATTGTATGAACCTGTTGACAGGTCAGATATTGAAAATGAATAATTAAATACGAAAACAATTTTTGCAATCCATGAAAAAACTGTCACGGAACAAACTGATAAATTTGATAAAATATTTTTAAAAAAAAGGCAAAGCTTGCTTGACAGTCATCGATGAATAAGTCATTAAGCTTTTTGAATTTGTAGGTCTGATGATTCGGATCGTGATTACGATTCCAATGTAATAAATTCTAACCATGGAATATTAGTGTTTGAGCCTTTTATATTATATTCTTACTCTGTCCTGGACATTGAGTTCTACCTGGATTCTATCCTCTTGGGAATATATATATATATATATATATATATATATATATATATATATATATATATATATATATATATATACAAAGAAATAAGGAAATATTTTGTTTAAAAATCTTTTTAATTAAAGAAAAAAGGTCAGTCAATAAAAAATGTTTTCTTATTTATTTGGAAATTGGCCCAACGAGACTCGGCATTTTCTTTTTAGAGGTGAAATTCTAATCAGTCTAAGACTACTGTTTTCCCTGATTCCTTGACTCATTTCACGCTTCTTTAATATACGAATTGAATTTCTTATATGACAAGTTGAGCCTGTGTTTTTTTTTGTTTTTGTTTGTTTTTTTTCCTCGTGACATCTTTTTTTCTTTTTTTTCATATAAATTCATGGCACCAATATTCGGTATTCAAAGAATATGTTTCCACGACTCTTTTTATTATGTTCTTATGTCAAATCGACCTTGTATTCCATCACATAAGAAAGTTTCTGGCATTAACTCAATGAAATATTTACGATCCTTCTTCGGTGCCTAACTTGCCCGAGACGTTCGCGAGACGGCGGCTCAGTGGAATATGGTGAATGCATCCTCTTCAGAAGGTTATGAACGTCCACCCCAGAAAAGAACCAACTTCCGAATGCATTGCTTGCAGACTAATGTTTAACCATCGACTTAAGTATAAATGCGACAAATATTTACTCATAGGATCTAGTATAAATCCGACCAGTGGTTCCAAAACGATTTTGAGCCACGCCCCATTTTAACATTTCTAAAATTCTGGAGCCTCTCACCTGTAATATTTAATTTTTACATATTCAAAATTTTAGTGCAATACACGTGAAGGAAGCTTAATTGAAGCAAGCTTAATTTTACTGCAATTCACGTGAAGGAAGCTTAATTGAAGCAAGCTTAATTTTACTGCAATTCACGTGAAGGAAGCTTACTTGAAGGAAGCTTAATTTTACTGCAATTCACGTGAAGGAAGCTTAATTGAAGCAAGCTTAATTTTACTGCAATTCACGTGAAGGAAGCTTAATTTTACTGCAATTCACGTGAAGGAAGCTTACTTGAAGGAAGCTTAATTTTACTGCAATTCACGTGAAGGAAGCTTGCTTCAAGCAAGCTTAATTTTACTGCAATTCACGTGAAGGTAGCTTACTTGAAGGAAGCTTAATTTTACTGCAATTCACGTGAAGGAAGCTTAATTGAAGCAAGCTTAATTTTACTGCAATTCACATGAAGGAAGCTTAATTGAAGCAAGCTTAATTTTACTGCAATTCACGTGAAGGAAGCTTAAAAGGCCAATAACTTGGTCTCTAAACAAGCTTCCAAAAACTATGGCATCCGTGGAAGGGAAACATTTTTAAAAAAGCAAAAAGACAGTTAAATATTTATAGTTTCAAAATATATAATAAAGAACTGAATCTTGAAATATAAAATATTTGAATGAAAGTTTATTCTGTAATATACTTTCATCATTTTAATCATGAAATAATAATGCAAAATGAAATTTGAGCTCACGTTGTTATAGTAAGCCGAAGGGCGCACATCATACGTATGCCCAACTAAAATATTACCATGCCCCACGGGCGGGCATGTACCCCACATTGGTATAGACTCAACTTTAAACTTTTTTTCTTTTAGAGTAAGGTTCACACTGTACAAAGCCCGAGGCCACTCGAGGTAGAGGGTTACGTCAAGGGTTAGTTTATAAGTATAGGAGGAGAAGATAACGGTTATCTCTAGACTTGAACAGATTAAGATTGTAGAACTCGGGGAAACATCCTCTAGGGAGTCTGTTACACGGACAAGTGGTTTACTGAAAGAAGCTGTTCGAGTGGAACTTCATACCGATGGAATACGGAGGGAATGTAGGTGGCTTGCACTACATAGGTGGCATGGCAGGTCCTAGCCGTGAAGGTTAGACCTGACGGAAGCAATGACTGTATTTCAACCGAGTATTTACTATGGAAGTAGGAATAGATCAGAGAGAGCTTCGCTACATTCCGCCTGTGAGTGAGCGAGGTTAAAGAGTAGAAAATAATTTTTCTCAAACAAGGACTCAGAGGCTCTTTTTGAACTCTATCAAGACTGGAAAGTGAGTACTAGGCAGCTCCTGTCCAATTATGACAGCAGTACTCCATTTACGGACTGAACTCGTTAAATATTTACTAATTGATTTATGTATAATTTCGATCAATATTTACTTATCGATTTAAGTATACACCCGACTAATGTCTACGCATAGGCACAAGCATAAACCGAAGCAATGTTTACTTAAAGACACTATTATAAACCCATGCAATGTTTACTTATAGACTCCTGTATAAAGCTGACCCATATTTGCCTACATACACCATTACAAACATGACAATGTTCATTTATAGACTCAAGTGTAAATCCAATTAATGTTTACTTAAAGACACCATTATAAACACTTGCAATATTTACTTATATATAGTGGTATAAAGCTGACCCATCTTTATCTACATAAACCATTACAAACCTGACCAATGTTCATGAATCGATCCAAGTATAAATTCATCCAATGTTTGCCTATACGTTGTGAAGTAGAAGTTCTGACTAATGAGAATAGGCGACTTAAAATCTCATACGTAATATTGTATTTTATTTAATTGCTTTTTTATACCTTCGCGGAAATACCAGATGAAATCAGGATCTCCTCCATCGTTCACACCAGTCAGATCAGCCGCCATAACCCAAAGAAATCACTTTTACCGCCTATTCCAGCGTGAAAGTTCCGATCTCAACAGACGTCTATTCGTGGCTGCACATAATAAATATCAAATTATCCTCGAAAGATTTAAGTCTTTGTTTACTGATGGACTGAGGCATGTAATAAATTTGGCTCTCGTGACTACTGTAGGCTCTGTAATATTGTAATGAATAAGAGTAACTTTTCTATTCTTTTGCTATTCATCCAATTTGAGCTGTTGACATCCGCTACTGGTAAAGCAGATTGTTTTGTCCGTAATTTCTACTCTTGACTTATCTTTAATGTCCTTGCCCGACTCCCATCTTAGAACTGAGTATCTTTTGAGTGATATACATATAACTCCTTCCATGGTTACTGCTATCATTAATCTGGATCCCCACAAAGCATGTGGTATCATTGTAATAGTCATTAAAATATACTTTTGAACTGGTTCCTGTGTTCTTCAAACTGTACACATACCGCGCTGCCTCTTGCTTTTCGGCATGTTGGTTTGTTTTGTTTGTTTTACGACATATCATCCTATATTGGCTATTTAATTCCGCTAAGATTTTTATTGCTGGCAATATTTTTTTTTTTTTTTTTTAAGTATTGCTGGCAATAATTTTTTTCTTCATTTATTGCTGGTAATAACTTTTTACAAAAATGTATTGCTGGTATTACAACCTATTTTTACACTTTCATAGTGTTTCGACACCAGTTTTGGGGTCAACTATTTGCTCACAGCTGGGACCCTAACAGATTCTAACATCCTGGGTCAGGGTGGACCTAAGAACACCAGCAATTCCCATGCTCTTCCAAACCTCCTGAGGCCTTGCTGATGGATGTAGTTTACTGTCTTATTCAGGACGTGGATGTAATTTATCGTCTTACCCAGGACGGCTGCTTGTTGAAAATCCTCCTCTGTTGTTCCAGTGTTTAAGAACTCAGGCGAACCGGCCGACCCTTTAACTATCGGCCTATTAGTTTTCTACCACTTTTTGGCAAACTTCTAGATGTCCTAATCAACTCTGAATTGGTTAAGCGTCTCACATCGCAGGTCTTTTTCAAAGCAATATGGATTTCGCTTCTCTAGGTCAACTGGTGATGTCAACTATTATTGCTGAATGAGTCTATAAAGCTTTAGATAAGAATAGTAAAGCTCTTGATGTTGCTTTGGGCATTTCTAACGCGTTTGACACAGTCTGGCATATCGGTCTTCTTCATAAGCTGAAAAGGGATAGTATTTCAGGACGAATTTTTGAAATGATTCATTTTTTCTTATCAAATCTCAAAATGAGAGTTGTCCTGAACAGCCACTATTCTAGAACCTTTTGTTCTAATGCAGGTGTCCCGCAGGGCTCTATCCTTTGATTGACTTAATTTTCATCAATGAACTTCATGATGAGACCAGTTCTAAATTTGATATATCTATGCTGATGAAACAACCATCTACTCCTGTATCGATAGAAAGTCTGAGCATTTCGATGAGGTCAAAGTAGCAGCTGATCTCAAGGATGACCTACAGTCTGTTGTTAATTAGGACAAGGAATGGCTTGTTAATTTTAACGCCTCCAAAATGAAACTTCTCTCTATCAATCGCTTGAAAGACCCTTTGCTGCCTTCCATCATCATGACTCATACTAACCTCCAAGAGAGTGACTATTCGGATTTACATTCTCGGCTCACATGAAGTGGAAAGATTATGTTGAATCCAATAGGTCTGCTGCTAAGAAATTTGGATCACAGTTTCATGGTTTTATATATGTAGAGATTCTTGATTAAATCCGAAGAAGAAACAACAATATTACTGGCCCCGACCTGGCATCTCGGCTTCAGTCGTTTTCTCAACGACGTAATGTAGCTTCCCCGTGCCATTTCTATAAGTACAAGATTGGCGGCAAGATCTCATCAATTCACAGTTGAATTGGTTAGATGTAACTATAAGTTCTATGCTAACAGCTTATTTTCTCGCACATCTCGCTTGTGGAACTCTCTTCTAGCTCCATGCTTTCCCGCCAATATTGATCTGCAAAAAATTAAATGAAACGTCAATCTTTATCTACTGTCCTCTTCGGTACACTCCTATTGTTCTCGCCCCTCAATAATGTATCACTTTTTTCTTCACTATCTCTCTATATTTCTGAGATGAGGTATTATTGTCCTCATCTTTGTCGTCATATTTATTACAGCGTTTCGGCCGTTGTACGCTCCGGCCTTCTTCAGTATCTGTCTATATTTCTGAGATGAGGTATTATGGACACTATTTACATTATTCGAATTATTGTCCTCATCTTTGTCGCCATATTTATTACAACGTTTCGCCGTTGTACGCTCCGGCCTTCTTCAGTATCTATATTTCTGAGATGAGGTATTATGTACACTATTTACATTATTCGGACTATTGTCCTCATCTTTGTCGCCATATTTATTACAACGTTTCGGCCGTTGTTCGCTCCGGTTTTTTTCAGTATCTATATTTCTGAGATGAGGTATTATGTACACTATTTTCATTATTCGAACTATTGTCCTCATCTTTGTCGCCATATCTATTACAACGTTTCAGCCGCTGTACGCTCCAGCCTTCTTCAGGTGGTTTGAATGTCAAACTGAACCTGAAAAAGGCTGAAACGTTGTAATGAATATGGCGACAAAGATGAGGACAATAGTCCGAATAATGTAAAAAGTGATCTTTTTTCTTCTTCTTTCGCACTCAGTAAGCCCTTGTCTTAGTGGCTCTACTACCTTGCATGGGGTGAATTGATTAAAATCAATCTCGTACTTCATCAATTAATATCATCCAGTCTATGCGTGCAGCTCCCGTCCCTCATCCAAAGATGGACCTTACGTTCTTATCTGTTGCGTGACCGACACTGTTGCTTCTCGGCTAGCTATTTATATGTTTAGCTTAAAACGCTTTTCACCCCCACATGACGGTTGCATAACAGGAGCTGATGGAACCAATCACATCAATCTGCACTCGGGAGCAAAAGGTCATCTCTCAGGTCAACCCTGTACCTTCTCTGATGCAAACTAAATGCAAAGTCTAGTCTGGCATGTTCTATAGAATGAAGTACAAACATGACAAATATTTACTGATATACTAGACTATAGTAAAAAAAAAAAAACAAAACAAAGAAAACAAAAAAAACAAAAAAACAAAAAAAACAAAAAACAAATCCAGATTTAAATAACCCAACAGGCGTTGATGTGAGGAAAAATCCACCAATGAAACACAGGCAAGGATTGTGAAATGAAGCGGAAAAAAGCGATAGTTTGAAAGACACGGGTCTGGAGAATATGAAAGAATTTACCGTTCCAGCTCCATGATTTCTTACTGCATCGGATTTGCAACATGAGGACATACGTTATCATACATCAAGATCACAGGTCAACTTTTTTTTTTTTTAAAAATATTTCTAGTCTTAATCATTTTCCAGTTTTGACAGAGTTCAAAAGAATTTATCCAACCTTGAACGAATTCAAAAATGTATTCGATAGAGTTCTAACATTTTTCTAGTCATAATTGAGTTCTAACATTTTCCATTCATGATAGACTTCTGACATTTTTCTAGTCATGATGAAATTCTGACACTTTTCTAGCTATGATTGAGTTCTAACATCTTTCTAAAAACAAATAATAGAGTGTAGATAGAGTTCAAAATCGTTTGCGCAGTCCTCTGGCCGTTTCTAGTTGATAATGAACTAATAATAATAATAAAAAGACAATACTCAATAACCTCAACGATGAACACGGTCGCAAAGTGTTAACCATGTTTGGAAAATAAAGTATTCCTATAACTCTAAACGCATACGTAAAAAGCCATACATTTAGTCAAAAATGAAAGTACTTTCGACATTAGCACGATGTCGTCATCAGGGTCTTGTTTTTCCTAAGACAAAAAATTGTTGTGTTCATCATTTTTCTAAAACAAAATTTTGCATTTATCTGAAAATCAAATTTTAAGTGTTAAGTGAAAAACGCTAAGGTTAGGTACTGTACAATTTTAATATTTTATCATGTAGACACACATGCAAGCATCAAGGGAGGCAACTAAGATATTAAAATGTCTAAATATTTAAAAAAAAAAAATTTAAACTATTATTTAAAACCTAGGTATTTTAAACTCTCAACTGTAAAAATTTTAAAACATTTGTGCCGTATTCATAATTAATTTTATTAAGGGTTGGTTTCAATTTATATATATATATATATATATATATATATATATATATATATATATATATATATATATATGTATTAAAATGTAATAAAATTATGAATACTGCACAAATTTAACTAATAGGTAATATATACTACTACTACAACTACTACTAGTACTACTACTACTAATAATAATAATAAAGAAGTTAATGATCAGGGTTGAATTAGACCAGGAAACACACACACACACAAACATATATATATATATATATATATATATATATATATATATATATATATATATATATATATATACCCACGCACTACAAATGTAGGTATATGTATATTTATTAACATATACTTCTTAGCTCTGTCTAATCACATTGAGAACTGTTTTGTTTACGCCTCATATTAAATTAAGTAAATATTTATTCACTTATCTGTGTATGCAAGCTATATATATATATATATATATATATATATATATATATATATATATATATATATATATATATATATATATATATTCATTCTGTTGTGTTGTTTCTTACAATTTCTTCCTGTTTTGAAAACTAATCATTTTCAGACTCTACAACTGGTTGGTAATATTCAGTACAGGAGACCTTTCCTTCATGTATCGATCAGTTATATTTAAGCAAGAAATATTGGGAAAGCCGAGAAGCACTTGGCATACATGCGTCATGGACACAGGAGAAAACAAGACAAATGACGTGTATCTGAATCATAAGCTACCAAAAAAAGCTCTTGTGTTGTTAATACTAAGATGTTTACAAAAAAATATAAAAATAAACAAAAAAAACTCGTTTCAAATTCCGTATCACGTAGTATGATATGAATAATTACCCACGTGATCGGTGGGATTATTTTTACGAAGAACCCAACCATTAGTCTGCCGTTGTTGGAAAGGATTCGCTGCCAGCAATTCTGACGTAGAAAAAAAAAAAGAAAGAAGTTAAATAAAGAAGATGTGTGTTCGATATTAAATCAGTTTTATTTTCGTACTGCAGAAGACCAACTGCTGCAAAAATTGAATAGATAGAAAAATCGTGTTATGCCAAACCTTAAAATAAAAAAACAAAAACAAAAAAAAAACATCCCAGGTTGGTTCGAAAATCAGCACTCTAAATCCTGATAAATACGTAAGCATTTCGTTCGCGGTGGTATTTCGAGTATCGCTGAGGGGTATAATGTCGGAGTTTCTCCGATTCTAGGATTAGTTTGGTGTTACTGGTTACCGCATACTCACATAATAAAAGAGAAAAAAATTACTTTTTGACGCTCCAATAGCATTGTTGTTTTTTGTTTTTTTTTTTAATGCAACATAAAATGTTTTTCTTAATTATTCAGCAAGTGGCAAGCCAATTTTTGAATATTATTGTCCTACAAAGAGTTTCTGGTTTGGGTCATGCTATTTGTATGAATTACAGTTTCAATTTTTTTTTTTTTTTTTCATCATATCACCCCAAGCAAGTCGGGAATGCCACAAGTACGTAGGAGGTTACAGGAAGTGAAAGTGAGAGGAAAGACTGAGTATACGGCCGATTTTCCGCTTCAGTGATTTCACCTCTGTTGTTTTCAAAGAATTCTGCTTTAATTTCATTTGATTCATCTTCATCATTCACAAGGTTCAAATTAATAAAACTGTGTAAGTTTTTTGAAGATCGATTCTTCAGTTTCAATTCCTGGGGTCATATTATTTCCAGTCTCATTTATTTTAACTTATGTCTCAGCCTTTATCTTATTGAGTACCCCAACTCCTGTTATTATTTTTTGTATGACTTTTTTTCTTTTTTTTTTTTTTTTGTATTTGTCTAAGTTTTATTTAATCTGTTTCTGGAATTACGATTTTAAAAAAAAAAAATCATTTCACTCCAAGCAAGGCGGGAATGCCACTAGTAACACGGAGTGAAAACTGAGAGAAAAGACTGTTTATAGGGGGAATTGAGAAAAGGACAATAATGAACGCGGTTCAAGATGATAGAAAATGGAGATTGACGTTTCATTTACATTTTTGAAGATTGTAGTTTTCACAGAAGCAAGTAAACAGAAGGGTGTTCCACAGGCGGGAAGTGCGAGAAAAGAAACTGTTGGAGTAGAAATGGCGATTGCAAAAATAAAAAGGTGGGACCTAGATGTCAATCTAGTGACATGCTTAAATTCATGTAGTCGGGGCATCAGAAAAAAAAAACCCTCGTTAGAGCAGTGGCCATGAAAACATTTGTAGAAAAGACAGAGGGAAGTCACGTCATGTCGTTTGGGGGCATCCTGTAGTATTAATGAAGTAATTTTTCTATTGTTTTTGTTGTTTTTACAAACTTTGAGAAACTTTTAAACTGTTTTAATACAATAATAAGCAAAATTATAGTTTTGTCGTTAGTTCTGTAAATAACTTGGTATTTCTAACAATATAGTTTCTTAATACTGCCTTTATGGTCACATATGATAAACAACTACAAACATTTATTTTTCAATACGGGTTTTTTAATTCGTTTTTTTCCTTCTTTTTTATTTCTATGCGTGCTATGAAAACAAGAATTTATTTGTTGCTTTTTACGGCTTATCAACCCTTTGTGGGTTATTTAAAGTTAAAAGATATTTCGGATTGTAAGAGGTTACTTACAGTGCCCGTTGTTACCAAGCTGTCACCCATCTAAAAACTGACCGAAATCTGTGCTACTTAACATCGCTGATCGAGCAAGAACATGATTTTAACCGTATGAAAAAACACTCAAGACAATCTACAAGTAACTAAATTATATATCTATAAATTTTTAAATGGGGCAATTGGAAACTCCACGGTACTAATGACTTGATATTAGCTCGCAGTACTGAAGGGGCCTTTCTTCAAGCAGTAATGTTTTTGTAGTCGTATTAAAAGGTAATTCTCCGGAAGACAAATGTATAACTACGTGATATATTAGGAAAACATGATCTACCTAGAAAGAAAATTAAAGTAATCCAGACGTTATACTGAGAGCAAACCACTTGCACACGGATAGTAACTGAGTAAATACACAAAAGGAAAAAGGGGTCGTAAAACAAGGATGTACCTTCACACCGGATTTATTCAACATTTACAGCGAGGCTTTTTGTTAAGGAAACTAGAAATACTGTCAATATTTTTTTTTTTTTATATCGTTAAAAAATATGACAATATTAGCAGTATAACCAGTCTTTGACCGGGTCTTTCATTACTGGGAATTTTTACCGTTCAATTGGAGCAGTTTAAGTTTAAAGTCAGCCCACCTGAAAATCAATATTAGTAACATCCCCAAATGGGGGGTTAATAATTTAAATGTTTTTTGCGATCCTATGGACCGTCATAATAATAAGATAAATTATATATAATATATAGATATATAATACATATATACATATATATATATATATAGTGTAACCAGGATATAAGAGAGTTGTCGGGACCGGAGAAGTCTCTTATATCCGTGTTTCTCTTATATCCGGGTCTCTTATATCCGGGTTAGACTGTATATATATATATATATATATATATACATATATATATTATAATTCTAATAATCTTTTGCGTTAGATTTGAACTCTCTAAATTGATTGCACGTTGTTTTTTAAATTAAATTAAATTTACATTAAATTTTACCTTTGATTTTTGCGCAAAGTGTAAAAAATCAGTTTTTTTCAATTTTTCGGCTTCAAGGTTGTAATTTTTTCCAGCCAATTTCTTCTCGAAACCGGCACTGAAGAATAATCTATCAAACAAACAAAAATTTCATCGAAATCAGATGAAAACTGTGGAAACGCATAAGCAACATAAACACACACATACATACACACACATTTTGAGAATTATAGATATAGATACGATCCGCAGATGACACTGTGTGGATGGCAAACACAAAAAGAAAACGGCAGGACTTCCTAGACAATGCAGTAAAGGAAAGCGGGAATAAAGGACTAATTGTTAATTATAAGAAGACAGAACGGATGTTCGTTAGCCAAATATTCAGAACAAGATGCGAACTACAAATTTGGGACGTCAGAATCAGGGAAATAATACCTTTCGGAAACGAAGTTAAGTATTAAGAAACACGAAAATTTTCTTAGTGTTGTAGAGTAGTTTTCATAGTGGAGGCTTGTTATTTCACTAAGTCGGTCCTAAATTAGGTTCGACGTACAAAACATTAGGAACTTGAAATAATAGTTAATGACGCAGCAATCTAGTTGTGGGGCTCATACTTTAATGTCCGACATCGACTGACTCACTCAACTCCACTGAGCCCCCAACTGGCGAGTGCTACTACTACTACTACTACTTATTATGTGTTGGAGAGTCTATTACAATAGAATAGGTAATATTTCGGTATAACGCTTAGAAACGAAGAAAATGTATTGAACTGCTGTGTACTATCAATCATTCTAAATGGCAGTGAATTATGGACAATTTCCTCACAGATGAACAGCAAACTTGAGGCAACAATGATATGGCTCTACAGAAGGATGCTTTTAAGGAATTAAAAGTACACTTATACTTACAATAAGAAAGAGATAATTGGAATTTATAGGGTACATAAATCAGAAAATAAGGCTTGGAGGATCTGATATTTACTGAACATGTTGAATCCAAGAGGAAAGCGACAAATACCCTACCTGACGTTCCTGTATAGATGGATGGCAGAACAGGCAGTGGGTATGATAATAAAAGCAAAAACATTACTAAGAGCTACAAAAGATAGGAAGCTGTGAAAATACACGTAAAGAGGGACACTGCACATAAAAGAAAGACAATGAAACAGTGTAGACCTATTCTCGTCAACTGGTAGAACTTTAGACGCCTAACAATTAAACTTTTGATATTATCAGTAACACTTAAGCACTAACTAATCTTTATTCATTGTCTTCGAAAACATTTTCATCAAATATACTTTTGCATCGTACGATAAGGTTTGAGTTTTAACCTACACCAAAAGAGGGCAAGTGTGAGGGTGTCCTTAACGATCTAATGTAAGCGAAATACGCTCATTCTCGTGAGCTTGTCAAAAGTGCAAGGTGCTTGTTCAATTAGAAAGCAAGGGGGAGATAACTGCTTCGATAAGACGCATTCATCAATCACTTTGCACGGGCGCCATTTCCTCCAGTCGAAACGTAATGGAGTGTGATCAAGCAAACGGCCCCACCGACTTGAGTGCAAAATTATCAAATGGGTTATCAATTGTGAGGGCGAAAGCGTGATTAGTGAAGAGATGGCGGCGTGTCAGATGTAAAAGCTCGATTGTCAAGGGACGCTTCACGGACGAAAAAGTTTTGACGGGCGAACGTCGCCGAGAGGCGTCAAAACCGATTCTACCATTCAAAAGTGATTGGCGTCGAAGAAAGTGGAAAAAAGAAAGAAAGAAAGAAAGAAAGAGAGAAAAATTACGCCAAGACCGAAAGATAGAAAGAAAGAAAGAGACAGAAAAACAAAAGATTAATAAAAGAACGAAAGAAAGAATGAAATAAAGAATGAAAAGAAAGAAAGAAAGAAAGAAAGAATGAGAAAACAAAGAAAAACAATAAAAAAGAAAGACAGAATGAAATAACTAAAAAAGAAAATCTAAAGAAAGAACGAAAGAAAGAAATAAAGCAGAAAAAACGAAAGAAAGAAAAAGAACGAAAAAGAAAGAATAAATAATGATAGAGAGAAAGAAAGCGAGGAAGAGCGAGAAACAGAAAGAAAACAGAAAAAAGACGAAAGAAAGAAGGAAATAGAGAAAGAAAAACAGAAAGAACGAAATAAATAAAGAACGAAAAAAAAGAAATAATGAAAGAGATAAAGAAAGACAAAAAGAACGAAATAAATAAATGAAAAAAGAACGAAATAGAAAGAAAGAAAGGATGAACGAAACAGAGAAAGAAAGAAAGAACGAAATGCTAATGGACCTAACTCTCCAATAAGAGCCCTTTTATTTTTGATTGGATAATATAAACACCAGTTTTTCAATATCCTACGATATACGAGTCGGCGTAACCTAGGGATAAAGGAACCGGTAAACGTGGTTCAAATACTTTCCAACGCTGTTTGTGTCCATTTGCTATGCAAAAGGCATGAATCAATGTCTCCTTGTTCTTCATCCATTTCCTAGATATCGTAGCCAAAAAAAAACAAAAAAAAACATCTCAACGCTGGCATGGGTAAAAGCACTTGATCAAATCTCTCTCTCTCTCTCTCTCTCTCTCTCTTCTCTCTCCTCCTCTTTCTCTCTCTTGCATGAATGACCTCATTATCCCAGGCAGCGAAAAATAAATAAATCAATAAAATCTAAATTCAAATCCAGGGCCTTCTCCCTCCCTCCCTCCCTCCAACCTGTTTGAGGAACGTCTCCCTGATTGACCATATCTTCACGGTTGTATGTGCACTCACCACGATTGGCCCATTGTAGTTTGGTGAGGCTATTTAACCGATCAGTTGCTCTTCTTGTAAGCCGGTTGCCACTCAAGGCTATTCCCCCATAGCTGAGTGGAGAAAAGATAAATGTCTTGCAGAAATCACCACTTTTGTTGTGAGGTCTGGATGTTTTTTTAGCAAATATTTGATGGCTCCTGAAAAATTTGTCCGGACAAAAATATTTGCGGACTCATGTGAGTCCGGACAAAAATAAAAATTAATAAAAAACTTGAATTTTTTAAACAAAAAGTGTATATATTAACGAAAAGATATACACAAAAGTACACAGCTAAAAGGAAAGGAAAATACATTAAACAGTTAGCTGTTAATGATATCCTTGTTTGTGTGTGTGATACAAGCGAGTCGCCGACCGGGGAAACGAACGTGGCCTAGCGGGGACGCGTTATCTGGCTACTGGTATATATGGAAGCAGGAGAAATAAAAAAAGAGGAAAGAAGTGTTTGTCTTTTTATACACTTAAACAGTGCCACCTAACGGTGTATGACGACAATCCACATCCGGCAGGTTCTGATCGGGAAGTTTTGAGGAAGGTGGAACCATCTCTTAATTACTGTTGTTCCCAGGCCCACTCTGACCCGGGGCGTAGAACCTATTAGGACCCCATCTACGGGCAAATAGTGAACCCCAAACTGGTGTCAAAAACATTATCTCTATCTATAAAAGGCAGGATGTGTGTGTGTGTGTGTGTGTGTGTGTGTGTGTGTGTGTGTGTGTGTGTGTGTGTATGTAACGAATGCACGGCCGCAATTTTCGACGGATTTGCATCAAAATTTACATGCACATGCTCCAAGTTAGTGAAAAAGCCAAGACCAACTTTGCATTTCCCAACTCCCATCGATAGTGGAAATAATAGATTTTTTCATGCTTCTACGGCTGTTTTCATGTAGTTTGCGGCCATTTTCTACTGGCCAGAGTGAGAGCCTATAGCTGGCTGCCACGAATAGGCAGGAAGATTCTATTGGCCAGCGTGAGAGCCAACAGTTGACTGACACGAATGTTAACTAGCATGCAAAAAAATCGATAGCTGCATTCGTCACAAATTTAAATCTGCATGGCACTTTACTCCAATTGGCTCATTCGCTTGCTTAAACTCAACGTTGATTCTGATTCCGCAGAACTGGGCTGGTTGTGAAAAAGTATTTGTTGTTAACATTCTTTTTTCATTCGATTTTTCCAGTTACGAGTCCTTTTTTAAAGCTGATCGTTTTGTGTTCATTTTGTTTAGTTCATTTTTCGTAACAGATTTAATGTTTAGTATAGAGCTTAGAAAAAATTCGCAGTGTGAGATAGGCAAGAAGTAAGGCATGTAGCAACATCAGCACGGTAAAGGGCACTCCTTTAAAGGCAAGGAAGGGCAAAAATATTTTAAGTCAAGTGATAGCGATTGCTGTATGAGTCGGACGATTTTTGAATGAAGCACGGGCAACGCCGGGCCATGCTGCTAGTAAAAGTATAAAAATGCATTTTTTTAGTAAGAATAGCACCAATACATTTTCGAAGAAAAAAAATTGCCAACAATACATTATTGGAAAAGGAAAAGACAAATAATTTGCAATAGACTTTTGAGAATAAATTACCAAAGATCTCAAGAAAATTAAATTTCAGCATTAAATGATACATAAGGAGTTAATATGCCGTTAAACTACCCAAACCAAACCAAACCTAACGGGCGTTTGACAAAACCAAGTAGAGAAACCTACCGAATTTTCAATCTGAGCCGCTCTCTTACTCAACCTACCAAAAATAAAATTCGTTACTTCCATTTAATCATGGGATGAGTGATGTTAATAGCGAGAGTGACTGTTTCCTTATAAGGAAACATTCGGCATTCAGTGATCGAAAATTAGCGCTACTGTTGTATGAAATTCATAAAAACCTTTCTCTTAAAAAAATTATCGAGGGATAACACTCACTACAACAGCCTCCAAAACTTGCAACCTGCTCTTATTGAATCGCATCTGCCCAGAGCTGGACAAAATTTTCCGCAAAAACTAAAATGGTTTCCAACAAAACAAATTCTAACCATCCGCCATATAATTGAGGGGGTAAAAGCCAAGAACCTCAAATCTGTGCTTGTACTTATAGATTTCTCCAAAGCCTTCCACTCCATCCATTGTGGCAAACTCGAACAGATCATGTTAGCGTATGGGATCCCGCAAGAGACAGTATCATCCATCATGATGCTGTATAAAAACCCTCGTTCAATGGTCCGATCATCTGATGGAGATACGGAATTTTTCAACGTTGTCGCGGGACTCTTGCAGGGAGATACGCTTCCTTCTTTCCTTTTCATTCTGTGGCTAGATTACGCATTGCGAATATTTGCTGATCTAAAAACAGGCCTGGGGCTCACCGTTGAAAAACTTTTTTAAAACAAAATTTTTTTTAAACAAACTCCATGGGTTATTTAATGCCGTCAAGATTTTTAGGATAGATCCGTCCGTAGGAATAGTATATTCTTTGTAAGAAATCAGTTTGTAGATCAGTTTTCATTGTCGTATTTTTGTAAAGTGGGGTTTTGGAGCGAGTCAAAGGTATTACCGGAATTTTTTTTTTTTTTTTCAAAAAATGTATTTCTCGTATTTTTACTATAAAAAAACTGTTTTTTAAACTTTCATACTGCTTTGATCCCAGTTTGGGCGTTAGCTATTTGCCCAATTAAGAGGTGGTTCCACACTCCTCAAAATCTCCTGATCAGAGGCCTTGCTGCCGGATGTACATTTTCGTCATAAACAGGACGCCACATTGGGGGTGGGGTGTCTAACCACTTTACAGAGGTGCAGTCAGGATATTCTGAAGCCTCAATCGACAGGGCTTTTCAGCATTCATTGCCATATAGGGAGACTGAGTTTTCATAGTATTTCTTACTAACAAAATTTTCGCGTTTCTTTATACATTGCCTAATTTCCGGAAGGCATCTTCGTATTCCCGTGGCACATTTTTGTCCTCTATTAAAACAATTTCAGATATTTAAAATCCTATACTTGTTTGATTTTTACATCTCCAGTTCATATTTCTTGTCTTACACTATCCTTCTTGCTAATGGCTTAACACTCTGTCTTCTTCCAATACAGGTTTAGTCCTTTCGTCTAGCTTTCCTTTACTATCTTATCAAGGAATTCCTTCAGTTTTTATTCGTGTCTTCCATCAACACATTATCATTGTGTATCTTAAGTTGTTAAGATTATACCCACCAATAATAAATCCTGGTGGGACTTGTAGTTCTCTTACGATTGCCTCGATGTAAAGGTTGAATAAATCCAGTGAGAGGACATATCTTTGTCTTACCCATTTTTTTTTAAACATTACGCCCCGAGCAAGGCGTGAAGCCACTAGGACGCAAGGGGTTGGAGAAGATTTGGAGCAAGAGCAGATAAGAGTGATAGAAGAAAGGATGAGGAGAGGGATAGTGGGTAGATCAAGGTAACTGGAGTTGTTGATTGATATTACATTTGAATAGTTGGAGATTATAGCTCTCAGGGAAACAGTAGTTGGGAAGGGTGTTCCACAGGCGAGAGGTGTGAGGTATGAAGCTATTAGAGTAGAAGAGACGGCTACATTTAAAAGTTTCTACAGTGTAAGGGTGAGATCGGGATGCCAGCCTCGTAGGGCGTTTGAATTCATGGAGTCTGGGAACCAGTGAAAGCAGCTCATCGGAGCAATTACCATGAAAGTATTTGTAGAAAAGACAGAGAGAGGCGACGGCGCGTCTGTGAGAGAGTGACTGTAGACGAGATGCCAGATCAGGGTCAGTTATATTACATATCCGTCTCTGAATCTTGTCAACAACTCCGAGGCAAAGGGAAAGGGGTCCAGACCATATATGGCAGCAATTCTCCATGCAAGGGCGAATAGTTGATTTGTATATTTGAAGTATCGATTCCGGGAAGAAAAAATTCCTGGCGCGGCACAGAGAGCCAAATTTCCTCGCGGTGGACGATGCAATTGACTCAATGTATTTGTTCCATCTCAGGTCAGCAGTCAACGTGAGACCGAGCAGACACAGAGAGTTGCTCTCAAGAAGTTGACTATCAGATATTCTAATGGGGGGGGGCAGGGAAGGATCTCTATGGTGATTAATAGAGAGTAGTTTAGTTTTCATTGTTTTACGCATTTTTTGTTTGTTTGTTTGTTTGTTTCCTGCTCAATTCTTTTTCTATCTGTACGACAAAAGCCTGGGATCGCAAGGGAATATATTTGACTTGAGACCAGGGCTAAATTGACCAGTACAAAAAATAAATACGCGCTTTGGGCACAAAATTAGATGGTGTAAAAAAAAAGAGAGGTAAAATAGAGAAGTAGGGGCCGCTGTCATTATATTACTGAATGTATCATTATAAAAATTAAGGGAAATTACTTTTTTCGTCTATTCGATACCTATTTTTTGTAAGTGTTTTAACAAGTAAAAATGTTAGCGGACAGGTTATCCCAATGGAAAACAACTTTATTACATCGCCTCCAATGATTGATTCGTTTTCAAAGGAATTCAGACTGGTCACCGTAATTCACTCTTGCCTGTACAAACGTATTTGATGCTTACCGTGGATAAAAATATCAGGTCATCCCATACGTTCTGTCCGAATTTTGAATAAAGAAAACAAGTGACCAAATGTTACATTTAATTACAGATTCAATCAACAATGTATTTTCCCTGATTATCTATGACTTCCTTCAATCTATTAACAAGCTTACTAATTCCATTACTGTCAAATTCTGTTGGCTTTGATTCGAAGAACTCACAAATGTCAGTTTTAACCTCTTCCTGTGTTACAAAAGCTGTTTCTTCCAAATAATTCTGTAAGCTATGAAACAAATGGTAGTCTGAAGGAGCAAGATCGGGAGAATAAGGTGGATGAGGATTTTTTTCCCAACCAAGTTCTTCGATCTTTTGTGACGTGATTCTTGCTGTGTGGGGTCGCGCATTGTCCTGATGAAACAACACATTTTTTCGATTCACTAGAGCAGGTCTTTTTTCCTCAAAGCTTGGTTCAAACGCTCTAATTGCTGACAGTATATTTGAGCATTAATTGTTGCATTAGGTGGTAAGAATTCAAAGTGGATTATTTTTTGGCGATCCCACCAGATTGAAAGAAGAACCTTTTGCCCATGAAGTTCCCTTCTAGGCTGTGACTGGGGTCCTTCCCCTTTACCAAGCCACTGTCTACGACGCTTAACATTTCGATAAAAGATCCATTTTTCGTCACCAGTCACAAGTCTATCCAAAAAGTTGAAACAAATTGACTAGAATGGAGAGAAGAGCAGATGTCAACTCGGGATTTGAGGTTGTTTTCAGACAATTCATGAGGCACCCATTTTCCAAGTTTAGGAACTTTTCCAAGTTGTTGAAGATGACGATGAACAGTTGTATGGTTTGAACTGAGAACCACTGCCAATTCCTCAACTGACAAAGCAGGATTTTCTTCAAGGTCTGCTTCAAGAAGCTTTTCACCAAACTCAACTGGACGTCCGATTCGATCTTCACCTTCAAGGGTGAAATCTCCACCTCTGAATTTTGCAAGCCATCTTCTGCAAGTTTTTTCATTTACACATTCCTCTCCATAAACTGGGTGAATGTTTCTAGCCGCTTCGGCTGCTGAGTTTCCTTTCTTGAACTCATAAAGCATTATGTGCCTCAAATGATTCTTGGGTACTTCCATGTTAGCAGGGTTTTAATCAAACAAAATTTAATTTTATTGTTCTCTGAAATAAAATTTGATCAGTTTAAATGCATCTGAACATAAAAATAATGTTTAGCTCCATTAGACATTATAAAATACTCTTTAAATTTCGTTCCTTTTAACAAAAAGGTAAAATTCTCACAGAACTTATGTAATGACCTCATATAATACATGGATGTTTTGAAGAGCGGCAAGTACTCTTCTAAATTCGGCAAAGATTTGGGCAAAGCAAAAATAAAAAAATTCACATAAAAAAAGGAAAATTTAAATTATTATTGATGGCAAATAAAAAACAAAAATGAATTACAATTTAAAATGAAAAAAAAATATTTTTAGTAGAATCGGATTGAGGGATTGATCCTTTTTTATGGCTTATCAACCCTTTTCAGGTTATTTAAAACTTAAAAATAATTTCAGATAGTAAGAATCTTTTTTTTAAAGATTTATAATGAGTTAGTGATAAAAATCTTACTAATTAACCCATAACTGGGTGGAAAATAAGTGGACATGCCTTTCTCCAAGGGTTATTTACACGTAGGTGAATATAACGAACCCAGTGCGAACTGGAACTCGGCTCTACCGATTAACAATTTCGAACCATTATCCATTACACTAACCACACATGCAACCTTACAGGACCTGGTATTCTCAAGTGGAAACTAGGTAATGACCAGTCTGGACGTTGCTTAACTTCGGTGATCGTACGGGGACCTGCGTTTCAACGATATATAAGCTACATCACCCCCATTGAATAAATCTGACGGGAAGACACATTTTGTGTGTCCTTGTTTTTAATTCATTTTCTATACGTATGGCACTTCAAAATTGGGGGCGGGGGGAATTGAGCAATCCGGGGAATCGGAAGGAGAGATATTTGACTTTGGTTAGAAAATGAGAAGGGAGTAAAAAAAATAATAAAAAAAACAAGATGACGGGGAATCACAGTCATTTTTCTCCCGAACCTCTGAATGTATTATTATATTAGGTTGGTGCAAAAATAATGTCGTTTTCTCACATATGTTACTTTTATATATGATTTCTGAATTAATTCATTGATATATATATAGCCATGTTATATATCATTTTGAAGCGCGTTTTTCGCTCTATTGAATCGTGTTATTTGTTACCGTTCTCAATCTCTTCATTCATTTTTTTGCAGGCTTTTCGACAGCATGGACAAAATTCAAATCCGCACGATTTTCTTGTTCCAGTTCAAACTAGGCCGAAAAGCTGCCGAGACAGCTCCTGATATCAATGGTGCGCTTGGCCCAGGAACCACTAACGAACGTGTGGCACAACGGTGGTTCAAGAAATTTCGCAATGGTGACGAGAGCCTCGAAGATGAAGACGGTCGCGGCCGGCCGACTGCGGTTGATAACGAACATTTGAAAGCCCTTATTGAAGCCGATCCTCGCAAAACCACACGAGAAGTTGCTGTTGAACTCCAGGTCGACCACTCAACAGTCGTTCGCCATTTAAAGCAAATAGGGAAGTCAAAAAAGTTGGATAAATGGGTGAACGATAATCAAAAAAATCGTCAAAAAACGACATTATTTTTGCACCAACCTAATAAAAAATAGTGAAAACTAATTTTTTTTTTTGTTTTTTTTTACTTTGTTCGATAGTTCTTATTTTTGTAATCAAGAAATTTTTTTAACGGACATGTTATCCCCAATGGAAAGCGGGTTTATTTCATACGCACTCGAAAAACATTCCTGAATGTCTGGAATTATTCATCCCCTTCCCCTCTCAGTCCTTACTCATGCCCTTACAGTACAAACGAAATGTGTTCATTTTAACGTCTGTTGTTATAGTCATTGTACGAAAGAACAAGTCAGTTATCGAATTACGGATTAATTAAATTACTTAGAACACGAAAAAAAAATAGATATTTTCGCAATACGAATGTACTGGGTTATTAATTTAAAAGCAGCAACACCAGAACTAATTGTTATCAAGAGATGATCGAGTGCTAAACATTGTTAAGTTATGCTTACATCACATCTTTTATGTGCTACGTCCCCTCAGGACGTGGACAATCATGGCACAGCTTCCTATCCCCTGTAGCTCTTAACAATGCTTGTACACTTAATATCCCATCCTTATCCTGTTCTTCCGCACAAGCTCCTTACGTACGTTACTCTCTGTTTTCCCTTCATTGTTTCAACATATGTTACGTCAAGCATTCTTCTGCAGAGTCACATCCCTGTTGCCTCGTCTTCTCATCATCCTACGGCTATATCACATTAAAACACCGATGTTAAGCAACGTCGGGCCTGTTGAGTATGTAGATGAGTGACCGCTTGAGAATATCATGTGCTGTAAGCTTGGATGTGCGGGTGGTTTAATGGATAACAGCACGGAATGAGAAATCGGGGAGCCGGGTTCTAGTTTCAGTCGGGTTCATTATATCCACTTACGAGTAAATACCATAAGAAAATGTACGAATCGACTTCTTATCTCCCTAGCTATGGGTTAATTAGTAAGACTTGTGTCGGTAAATCATTATTATGTCCAAAACATTCTTACAATCTAAAATATTTTTTTGGCTTTAAATAACCTGCAAAAGGTTGATAAGTTGTAAAAAAAACAAATCATCTCTTCATTGCTGAGGAAATTGTCTAGGATTTGCTACCATATAGTATTATCAACAGTGAGAAGCTGTTAGCACTTTTTTCTTTGTTTCTAACGACATTTTCGTGTTTCTTAATGCTTTACTTAGATTTTGGAAGGCATTTTTTGTCTATAATCTACATAGTACTCTATAGAGATCCTATGCTCTTACAATTGTGTCCATTAATAATAAATTCTTGTAGGACTTTTAGTTTTCTTAGGACAGTCTCGTATCATATTTTAAATAAATCACGTGAGGATACATCTATATTTTACCCCACTTTATATTTTTGTATACTTCCTCAATTCATTTTCCATCCATTTGCAGGCGGTTTGTTCCCAGTAAAAGTTCTGGATTATTCTAATATCTTTGCTAATTAAATCGAGTTTTCCTAGCAGTTCAAATAGTTCTTTGTGTGGTGCGTGACCTAATGCTTTTTCATAGTGTATGAAACATAAATAGATGTTCTTCTGCAATTGCATATCTCTACTTGATATCGTTCTAATGATAAATATCGCATTTCTTGTTCCGGTGTCTTTAATGAGGTTATAATGTTCTTGTCCTATTTCTGGACACTGAGGTCTCCGCTTGGTGTCTACCTCGGTGTCCACTTTTATATTTTCATACGTTCTATCACAGATAGATGAGAACTTTTATCCATAAATATAGCATAACATGAAACTACAATTTTGTCATATATATATATATATATATATAAGTGAATATACATAATATCCAGTGCCGATAGCACGACTCGGAGTTTCATGCAATTGCAACATATATATATATATATATATATATATATATATATATATATATATATATATATATATATATATATATATATATATAGAGAGAGAGAGAGAGAGAGAGATAGTGAGAGATAATATTAGTGGTCAATATATATATATATATATATATATATATATATATGTGTGTGTGTGTGTGTGTGTAAATACATAAATTCCCAAGATGATAGAATCCAGGTAGAGCTCAATGTCCAGGACAGAGTAAGTATATAATATAAAAGGCTCAAACACTAATATTCCATGGATATAATTTATTACATCGGAATCGTAATCACGATCCAATTCATCAGACTTACAAATTAAAAATTGTGTGTGTCTGTGTGTGTGTATATATATATAAGTGTGAGCCCTCCTGATTTGTAGGGTTATATATTAGTACTGTCTATATTGTTAAATTTATGGTTTAGCCCGGCTGGATATTGCGTTTTTAAACGTTGTATCCACTTATTTTCATGGAACTCATAAATCTTTCTAATGTTATCTGCTCTGAACTTTTCTATTTTCTCAATTATAGTGAATATATATATATATATATATATATATATATATATATATATATATATATATATATATTGCAATTGCATGAAACTCCGAGTCGTTCTATCAGCGTCGGATATTCTGCATATTCACTAATATATACTTAATAGCGCTGTTAACTTAAATAATATTGAGCACTGTATTTATAATCCCTGAGAAAGAGATATATAAGTACGTGCAAGTATATGGGCGTATTTGCATATATTTTTATCATATATATATATATATATATATATATATATATATATATATATATATATATATATATATATATATATATCGATGGCTGTATGGATTGTGTCATGGGTAGCGGCTCCAAAAATTGGAATGCCGAGTTCGAATTTCAGTCGTTACATTCACTTATGTGTAAATAATATTCGGAATGGTATGAATTCATCCATTCCTCTCCTCTTAATTGTGGGTTAAATAATAGGACAGGGAGGACTCTTTAGCCTTGGTTGGCATACAATCTAAGTGAAGTTAAACTATGAATTCAAAATCTGAGGAAAGTCTATGGGGACTTCGTGGAACACTATGTTCGCCTATTCTATGTTCTCGTTTCTTCTGAAAAGTATGGTTCTTTCTTCACCACTATTATGAAATCAAATGATCATATGTGTGGGTAGACTGGGTGTTCGGTTCTAGAAACTGAGCTGATGGTACTTGACACGTAAAATACAACAGGATAGTTCATGATATATATATATGTGTGTGTGTGTGTGTGTGTGAGTAATTTTTTTCTCGGTGTTGGGGGTTGAGGAGATTCTGTAAGTGAATGGTTGCGTGTCTGTTTTATAAAAAAACGCAAATAAAAATCTTATCAAATCAGTATTTGGATTTTGTTCAAAATTGTGAATATTGCCAGAGAATTCAAAAGTTCGTGGTTGGTAGTATTTTAATTGTTAGCCCAAAAAGAGGCTGTGTAGAAGAAAGATAAAACAAAAATCAAAAACAAAAAAGAAAACAATGTCCAATTCATTTTGATGGTGTTAGCAAAAGTACATTTTGAATTTTGACCTGGAGAGGGATGGGTTCCGCCAGGTCTGGCTCATCCACGACATGAATGAATACCTATCAAGACATTTGTAGGGAGGTGGTCACTACGACTGATGGAACTGATGATGATTATGATGGTGATGAAATGTTAATCCGCTCAGAGTTGCTCTTTTTGCGGGTTCAAGGTCTTTTCTTGCAAGGGCCAAGGTATTTTCTTTTTACCTACATGTTGCTAGAATTCATGCATTCATATTAACGAAAGCAAAAGGGTTCCAATTGGTCGGGAATAAACGGAAAGAGAGCTTCATTTTTAACTTCGACCGGTGTCTGTTTCAGAAAATACAAGGTAACGCATGGGTAATTTTTCTACTCAAAACCTCTTCAGCCTCTATATTTATAAGGAAGCGAGAAAACATTTGAAGTTACCAGGTCAACGACTGTAGAATCGCTAGATGAAAATGGCCGTTACGCGATGTCACATGATTTTGATAACAAATATTTTAAACCCATCTAAAGATGAAATTGGGTTAACCTTTTTTTTTTTTTTTTTTTTTTCAAATTCTGCACATTTTTGCTTGAACCGATCTTCTTTCGTCTGCCTGCGCTTGTTCTCTATGTCATTGTGTAGTGTCCTATATTCTGTTCTGTGTTTTGGCATAGTTTTTTGTCTCTTTTTCATCATGTCCAGCATTTCGTCTGTCATCCATTCATTTTTTTCTTCGTCTAATTTCCTTGGAAAAGATTATCCCTATTGTGATGTTACTAAAGCTTTTCTTAATGTGTCCCACTTCGATTTTTCATTTCCCCCGAATTTTGATGAATGGAGCACGCAGCAGAATCAAGTAATGGATAGGAAAAGAAGAGTATGGGTTCGTCAAAGACACAGGAACAAAGAACGCGATGTTCATGCACAGAATGTAATCAGAGAGAACAATACAAATGCAGAAAGACGTACACCTGTATTTTATACAGGGTGGTCCGAAATTCTTGTCATAATTTTCTATTTCAACGCTCTGTGGGGTATTTTCAAAGAGAGAGTTTCACAGAAACGATACCAGAGTACCCATTAGTTGAAGGACGCCGTTCTGAGAGCCTTTGCAACAAAACACAGCTTCGTAAGATATCACACAAGATATGGCGCCGCGTCATTTTGTGCCATGAAAATTATGGTGTTCATATAGACCTTCACGATGTGTGACAGCGTCAATGAAAATGAATAAACCGAATCCAGTACATGTGCTTTGTATTACTGTATAACTTGTTCTTCGAACTTTCGAACCACCCTGTGCATATATATATATATATATATATATATATATATATATATATATATATATATATATATATATATATATATATATATATATCAGGCGGTGCAAAAGTCTTGTCACTACTACATAATTGTGACAATGTCAATAAAAGCGAATAAACTGAATCCAGTACATATGCTTTGTATTACTTGTTCTTCTATTCTCATTATTTATAATTATGGATGACGAGACTTTCGGACCATCCTGTAGATTACGCAAAGGTGTTCGATAAAGAACGCCACAAATATCTGCTGGAACTTCTCAGCAAACTTGATCTATTTTAGAAGGATATTAGAATAATAATCAGGAATCTACACTGGCAGCAAACTGTCTGCATACGGATAGATAATGAGTTCAGCAAATATACAAAAATAGAAAGAGGTGTAAGACAAGGAGGCATTTTTTTCTCCGGATTTATTTGTCCTACACAGACTAGCCATTCTGACAGAGAGAGTCCTACCGCCATTCATTACTGGTGGCTACAATCTTAACAACTTAAGGTATGCAGATGATACAGTGTTGATAGCAGACACAGAAATAAAGCTGCAAAAGCCCCTACAGAAGGTAATGTAGGAAAGCGAAAAGAAAGGATTAAACATCAACTTGCAAGAAAACAGAATGCATGGTTGTTAGCAAAAGGATGAGTCCAAAATGCAAATAAATCGGAGATACCAAAATCAAACAAGTAAAAATAAAATCTGGGAAGTGTTTTAACAGAGAATGGAAGGCGTGACACTGAAATCTGAAGGGATATTGGGATAGAAAAAGGTGCCTTCCAAAAGCTAAGAAGAGTACTAAGAGATAGAAAAACTTGACTAGAAACAAAGAAAAGAGTGCTAAACTGTTACGTGATATATGTCTTCTTGTAATGGCAGTGAGTGCTTCAAAGATGAAGAGGAGATTTGAAGCAACAGAAATATGGCTTTGCAGAAGGATGCTGACGATACAAGGGATCGAACATGTGAGCAATGACGATGTTTTAGGGAAAATGGCAACAAAAAGGAAAATTATACTTTACATCTGGATGAGAAAATAGCAAAGCATTATGTCGTATCCTAAACAAAACAGCGATGTAATTTGGATATGTATGGCTGAATGTGTGGAAAGAAAGAAAAAAAAGAAAGAAAAAAAGAGACATCAAGTATAAACAGAGACTTGAAGATATCAAGCGATAGATAGATAGATAGATAGATAGATAGATAGATAGATAGGGAGAGTGAGAGTGGAGGAGGAAGAAAACATAAGCAAAAGTAAAAAGCCCAAAAGTTGATTGAAAAGGAAGTATAGATCTGTGAATGTCAGTGTTAGTAGAAAGAAAGAAAGAAAGAATGAAAGAAAGAAAGAAAGAAAGAAGAGGAGAGAAAAGGAGATCACATACATAGATATGAAGAGACCAAACGATAGATAGAGAAGGAAGGAAGGAAGGAAGGAAGGAAGGAAGGAACAATAAGAAAAAGAAAAGATAAAATAGTGGTAAGAAAGTATAGATGTTTTATGCGTGTGTGGGTGTATGGAAAAGAAAGAAAGAAAGAAAGAAAGAAAGAAAGAAAGAAGAGAAAATGTGATCACATACATAGATATGAAGCGACCAAACGATAGATAGATAGATAGATAGATAGATAGAGAAGGAAGGAAGGAAGGAAGGAAGGAAGGAAGGAAGGAAGGAAGGAAGGAAATGCAGATAAGAAAAATAAAAAAGCAAAAACTAAGTGGAACGAAAGTATAGATGGATAGAGTATATGCATGTGTGACTGTGTAGAAAGAAAGAAAGAAAGAAAGAAAGAAAGAAAGAAAGAAGGAAAGAAAGAAAGAATAGGAGTTAGGGAGAAAAATTGAAAAGTTTATCAGAAAGAGAAAGCTGAATGAATTATGGTAAGAAAGAAAGAAAGAAAGAAAGAAAGAAAGAAAGAAAGAAAGTTGCAATCATCTAACCACAAAACAAGAGAAAGAAAAGACGAGGTTCGGAGAAGGAGTGAGACTGCGTAGGCAACACACGAGGAAATGAGAATGGGGTGGAGTGTCTAACTGTAAACGACTGACAGTCGTGAGATGTGATTGAGGAGATGAAGCGAGGGATTTGATCGGACCGAGCACAATTTGATCAAACAGATTGGCGAGAACGAATGAGCGGCGAAACGGCGGCTGGCAAGCGACGTCGGCGTCAACGGTCACAGCGGTAGCAAAATGATTAAGCGATAATCGAATCGGGACAGGAAACGAACGAAATAAAGGCCTAATAAAAGAAATCATCCTGCATGTTATTCTTCTTTGAAACACTCCGAATGCTGAACAATAGCCAAGGACTAATTTTTAACACATTCACCTAATGCTTGATAACACACTAACCATTTCAAAGGGAAAGAAAACTGAACAACGAAGTTGACTCATCAATAGCGCCTATTTAAATACATATGTTCTTATTTAATCAACTGTCACGAATAATTGCAGGTATAAGTCTTATTATCCGGCATTCTTTTAATCCGACTAAAATTTGATCCAAATTTTTGGTTCCTGTTGACTCGAGTTTCTGTTTTTATTAATCGATAGTGCAGGTTCGAATCCTTTTATCTAATCTTTCGATTTTCTCTTAAATCGACAAAAATTTTCATTCTGGATGACTAGCGATTTTTGTATTTTTATCAATCGATAATTCATCTTTATCTTTTAATCCAACATCTACCATTTCGCCATTCTCTCAATCCGATCAAACTTTATTTGTTTTATTTCAATTTGTTTTTTTTTTTTCTAGCTCTCTTGAGGAAGAGGCACGAGTCCGACATTATTTTACTTACAATTTGATCAAAGCGTTTCATTTTATTTTTAGATACTGAATTCCACCCAATACAAGGCTTGTGAGTTAATTAAGCTAGAGTTTTATAGTCAACTGAACGGTAATGTTGAATGAGGTGTGTGATATGAATGAAAGAGAAATTGATAAGAAATGAAAATGATGGAAAAATAAGAAAAATCCTGACACTTGACTTAAAGAGGTCAAGATTGAAATTTTCAGGGAATCAATCACGTGGGATTCTGTTCCACCTAGCAGCACTCCTTGGGAAAAAAAGCTGTCTTAGTGAAACTTTCTTATATTTGGAACACAAGGGAAATAAGGATGATTCGAATCCGAGTAAATGGTAAAGCGCATCGTATCTGTGATATTATTATTATTATTATTATTATTATTATTATTATTATTATTATTATTATTATCATCATTTGTATATATGTCATGTTTCCTGCTTTGTATCCTATAAAGCCGGGTCTAAACTATGGTTCTTAGGCCCTATAGGAGAATTGTCATTTAATTGATAGCACTTTTCTTAGTATATGGGATGTTCCTACTACGACGATCTTCTGGGCAACTTCTACATTGATGTTACCCGGGACACTGTTAGTAAAACTGTCCCTTAATTTTCTCACGAGGCCCAGTGATCCGACTACTATTGGTACTGCCTCAAACTTCATTCTCCACATCCTGTCAATCTCTATCTTCAGGTCCTTGTATTTGGACAATTTCTCGATAATTTTCATGGAGATGATTCTTTCAGATGGTGCTACTATGTCAATAAGCATACATTATTATTATTATTATTATTATTATTATTATTATTATTATTATAATCTATGATATTATTATTATACTGTCATTATCTATATTATTATTATCTATGATATTATTATTATTATTATTATTATATTATGATTGTATTTGTCTTGACCTTCGTTAGTTCGTACGACCATTACGTCCTGCCAATACCTCACAAATAATGGACTATTCCGTTTTGATCGCGTATAAAGTGGTGAAAGACATAACTTGGTTTCAGTGAGAAAATGTGAAAAAGAAAGGAAGATAGAAGTGGAGAGAGAAAAATCAGATTAAGCTGATACTATACTTTGATCTTAGACAAAAGACCGAGAAGCGATTGTAATTTCTTGTTTTCCCGCGCTGGCTGGATATGATACAAGGTCAGTTTAATGTGGGGAGCCCGAGCGCGTTCACCCGGGCCAGATTCCCAAATAGCCCAGTCCTCGCAACCGTCGGTCCCGCTGGCATCGGTATTACTACCAATCCCACCCCCATCTTTAGTGCAATGAGGCAGGTACTGCCGCGGGCACCTGTTTCTCGAGAACGGGGACCTTTCAATAATGTCATCAGTTGCGCACTGTCTGCAGACCGGGACACGACTGAAAGATGAAAACTTGTTCACCCGCCCGAGGGCAGATACTACACTTTAATCCCAGTCAGAGAAGTGATTTTATTTTTTAGCACGCCCACGTCGTTACCGAAAGTGACCCAAGGTCGAAATTTAGACTTGGTTTACCGGCAATACCGTATAGAAAGTACCTAAGACCCCTTGAAAACTTCCCTTTTGGGAAAGCCTCAGTCACTGGTCAATAAACCCAGCACCCTACCGAAGAAGATGTATTGCAGCGACCTCTATAAAAGCGTCATTTTTTTTAGACGCAAAGTATCTAGCGACATCTACCGAGTGAGGCAATCGCCAAAAATCCAGTTACAATAAATAAAATATCATTGTCGAATTATTTTTAAAATTATTAAAAAGAAAATATTATTTTAAAATTATTATTAAAAGAAATATTCACAAGATGGGGATTTAGCTAGCAGAAGGGTCCATGGAAATTTCACGGCCATAACAATGAGAATATACCTTATTTCATGCCACTAGTATTCATCCTCTCTCATCCTTTATCTGTATCTTTTCATTTTCTTCCTTATCCCTTCCAAATTACGTTTCTCGTTCATCTGTTTATCTAAATTTTATATAAACATGTCTAATATTCATATGCAGCAAAAGCAAAAAGAATTGCACATAATGCAATAAGGATTTTCTAATGTAACATCTTCATTATAGGTTAAATCTATCTCTGCATAAAGAAAGATAAAATCTCAAAATTTAAACGTCTTCCATTCGCTGTGTTTTAAATATATCGCCTATTGCTTTACATCTCTATTTCCACCTTCCCTCTCGTTCTCACTCTCTCTCTCTCTCTCTCTCTCTCTATATATATATATATATATATATATATATATATATATATATATATATATAGGGAGCGATGGATAAAGTGTTGCCATTTTATATTTTAACTTCGCACATGCGCGCTGTTTGTTTTTTATTTTCTTCGACGGCACAGTAAAGTAGGGTCAGTTGGGCACCTTATGAGAAAAAAGAGGGACATGACGCAATTAACTCCGCCAGAAATTAGGAAACGGCATTCTGTACTGCTTGTCATTCGCGCCGGAAGTTCCAGTACGAACATTTCAGAGTGTTTGGGTGTCAATCTGAGGACAATGCAGATGATTCGGAAAGAGTTGAATGAGTCTAATGGTGATTACGAAAGTGATTGGTATCAACACTAGTAATGGGGACGTTATGCCAACATTCATTTTCCCACAGGGCCTCAGACTCAACACGGAGGCCTACACCAAATGCCTCGAGGTAGTTAAGATGGTGGCAGCTGGAAAGCCCTGTGCCTGTCAACAGGTTTTTGCACCGTGTCACAAAAGCAGGAGAACACAATCATGGCTGTTAGATAATTTCTACGATCATATCACCCCTTACATCTGGCTACCTAACTCTCTAGACTACAACCCCCTTCATAATTATGTGGCGGGGGACAGAGTTGAGCGAGAGGCCAACAAAGCTACTTGTCACACCAAAGATGAAATGAAGGCAAGGATTATGACAACATTCTCCATCTTAATCAAGTAGACCGTGCAGAAGAGTTGAAGGAGATTCCTAAAGTAGTCTGGAGGCCATGGTTGAAGCCAATGTCGATTTAATTGAATAAATTTACTTTTTAGCATTTCAAGATATTTTTCTGTCATTTTGGTAAATATAACTGTGAAAATGAGATGTTAATGTTATTTTTGCGTAATTTAGACACCAATTTATCCATTGCACCTTATATATATATATATATATATATATATATATATATATATATATACTAGCAGCATGACCCAGTGTTGCCCGTGCTTGATTCAAAAATCGTACGACTCATACAGCAATCGCTATCACTTGACTTAAAAGGAGTGACATTTGCCGTGCTGATGTTGCTACATGCCTTATTTCTTGCCTATCTCACACTGCTAATTTTTTCTAAGCTCTATACTAAACATTAAATCTGTTACGAAAAAAGAACTAAACAAAATGAACACAAAACGATCAGCTTTAAAAAAGGACTCGTAACTGGAAAAAACGAATGAAAAAAGAATGTTAACAACAAATACTTTTTCACACCCAAGACAGGTCTGAGGAATCAGAATCAACGTTGAGTTTAAGCAAGCGAATGAGCCAATTGGGGTAAAGATTAAAATTTTTCCCACTTGTGACGAATGCAGCTATTGATTTTTTTTGCATGCTAGTTAACATTCGTGTCAGACACCTGTTGGCTCTCACGCTGACCAATAGAATCTCCCTGCCTATTCGTGGCAGCCAGCTATTGGCTCTCACTCTGGCCAGTAGAAAATGGCCGCAAACTACATGAAAAGTGCCGTAGAAGCATGAAAAAATCGATTATTTCCACTATGGGAGTCGGGAAATGTAAAGTCGGGCTAGGCCTTCCCGCTAACTTGGAGCATATGGATGTAAGTTTTGGTGAAAATCCGTCGTAAATTGCGACCGTGCATTCGTTACCCGCACACACACACACACATCCTGTCTTTTATACACACACACACACACACACACACACACACACACACATATATATATATATATATATATCAGTTGCTGATAGCTCTGAAAAGAGGACGCTGAAGAGTCCGTCTACGAAACGCTAGAGTGGAAATGCTGAAGGTAACACCAGTCATCTGAGTGTCAAACTTAATATTTCTATCATATATATATATATCAGGTCATCCCATAAGTTCTGTCCGAATTTTAACTTTTTTTAAAATGAACGAAATTTAAAGAGTATTTTATAATGTCCAATGGAGCTAAACATTATTTTTATGTTCAGATGCATTTAAACTGATCAAATTTTATTTCAGAGAACAATAAAATTAAATTTTGTTTGATTAAAACCCTGCTAACATGGAAGTACCCAAGAATCATTTGAGGCACATAATTCTTTATGAGTTCAAGAAAGGAAACTCAGCAGCCGAAGCGGCTAGAAACATTCACTCAGTTTATGGAGAGGAATGTGTGAATGAAAGAACTTGCGGAAGATGGTTTGCAAAATTCAGAGATGGAGATTTAACCCTTGAAGATAAAGATCAAACCGGACGTCCAGTTGAGTTTGAGGAAAAGCTTCTTGAAGCAGCCGTTGAAGAAAATCCTGCTTTATCAGTTGAGGAATTGGCAGTGGTTCTTAGTTCAAACCATACAACTGTTCATCATCATCTTCAACAACTCGGAAAAGTTCCTAAACTTGGAAAATGGGTGCCTCATGAATTGTCTGAAAACAACCTCAAATCCGGAGTTGACATTTGCTCTTCTCTCCATTCTCGCCAACATGTTTCAACTTTTTTGGATAGACTTGTGACTGGCGACGAAAATGAATCTTTTATCGAAATGTTAAGCGTCGTAGAGAGTGGCTTGTTAAAGCGGAAGGACCCTAGCCACAGCCGAGAAGGGAACTACATGGGCAAAAGGTTCTTCTTTCAATCTGGTGGGATCGCCAAAAAATAATCCACTTTGAATTCTTACCACCTAATGCAACAATCAATGCTCAAATATACTGTCAGCAATTAGAGCGTTTGAACCAAGCTTTGAGGAAAAAGAAACTGCTCTAGTGAATCAAAAAGAGGTGATGTTTCAGCAGGACAATGCACGACCCCACACAGCAAGAATCACGTCACAAAAGATCGAATAACTTGGTTGGGAGAAAATTCTTCATCCACCTTATTCTCCCGATCTTGCTCCTTCAGACTACCATTTGTTTCGTAGCTTACAGCATCGTTTGGAAGAAACAGCTTTTGTAACACAGGAAGAGTTTAAAATTGACATTTGTGAGTTCTTCGAATCAAAGCCAAAAGAATTTTACAATAATGGAATTAGTAAGCTTGTTAATAGATGGAAGGAAGTCATAGATAATCAGGGAAAATACATTGTTGATTGAATCTGTAATTAAATGTAACATTTGGTCACTTGTTTTCTTTATTCAAAATTCGGACAGAACTTATGGGATGACCTGATATATATATATATATATATATATATATATATATATATATATATATATATATATATATGAGTGTGTATGTGTGTTTGTGCCCGCCCACGCGCGTGTATTTGTGCGAGTGGCTGTATGACGAGCGGTGTGTATTGCTGCTACAACTGGTCTGCTTTTTCTCTATATTTAGGGATTTAAAATCTAAAAGAATTTGCCATGTTATCGCTTCAGACCTGGCTTTTCGGCTTCAGTCACTTTCCCACAACTTGCACGTAGCTTCCCTGTGCCTTTTCTATATATATATATATATATATATATATATATATATATATATATATATATATATTCATGGTAATTGTTCTGGTGAGCTCTCATCTTTGGTACCTCGACTTTACGAACTTCAACACAGTATTAGAGTGGAATCTACGTCACATCACTTTACAGTTGAAATGACTAGATGTAACCGTAAGTTCTATGCTAAGGGTTTTTTCTTTCACAATTCTCGCTTGTAGAATTCTCTACCGGTTTCTTGCATTCTAGTCAACGTTGATCTCCAAAAATTTAAAAGCAATGTCAATCATTATCTGCTGTCTTCTTAATTCTTGTTCTTTTATTGTTCTCTCTACTTAATAGAGTTATTTTTCTTTTTCTTCTAGTCTTGTACCCTCAGCAACCCCCAGCGTTTTACTTTATTGCCAGGCTTGAGGTGAAATGACTAAAACAATACGAAATTTAAATTTTTTCGCAAGATAAGTCCTTTGAACTTTTCATCTGATAACTATCTCTCCCTCTCTCTCTCTCTCTCTTTCTCTATACATATATATATATATATATATGTGTGTGTGTGTGTGTGTGTGTGTATTAAAAATTATCTGATTTAAAATACGGTTTTTTCGCTACACAGTAATAACCATGTTTCAAAAATGGAAGCTAAAAACTTTAAATTTAATTATATAATTAAATTAAAAGCATTAGTTCCGTTTCGTCTTCAAGCGAATATTGTAATAACTTATTTTTAAATTTACTGAGTTTTAAACGCACATATAAATTCATAATTTACTGTTTCAAAGGATACAGAGAAATCTAATCATTCAGACAGGGGCGGTAGCGTGTTCATTTTTATTAACTATTGTTGTATCAGTTATGAGTTACGTTCGAAAAAGAGGTTAAGTTTAGGAAGGGTAGGGGTGTATTTTTCAACAAATTCTGACATCCGTTAAATGCATGTCGTCTGGAGTTTTTATTACTATTTTATTATTATTAACGGCAAAAAGTTTTTCGGCATTTTTTTGTCTTACTTGTATATACTTGAAGATTCTTTCTAGGGCTGTTTATATCTTTCTCTCTCTCTCTCTCCTTCACTCTCTCTCTCTCTCTCTCTCTCTCCATATATATATATATATATATATATATATATATATATATATATATATGCATACAGCGCTGTGCAAAAGTAAGTCAACCCCTAAGATAAATAACTGTCTCTTTTTTTCCAGATAATCAACAAATCTTAATTAAACTATATATTCAATAATGAGAAATTTATTAAATTTCAACCACTTTCAAAGATTTTTATCAAGCTGGAATAAAACTATTAATTAAAAATTAAAAATTAATATGTGCCAAAGTAAATGAACCCCTGCATTTACACCCTATATTTTTGTCTTACATGGTTGCCAGTGAAGAACTTTTACCTGCATGTGTAAAAAATCAAAACGACACGTGTTCTTGTTTTTGGTAAGCCATGTATACCGCAGTCAAACAATATAACTCTTAGTGTATGACAAAGTGTGCAGTTATGGACTAATTTTAAATTTTTATGCTCGCCTCAGGTATGCCAAAGCAATTATTTAAAAAAAAAAGAAGCATTTTGGCAAAAGTTTTTATAGCCGGATGAGACCAAACTACAGCTTTTGGGAAGGAACATTAAGTGGTATATCTGGTGATCTTCTAATACGGTTTTTGAAGAGAATAATTTGGTGGCAACATAGCGGTGACAGCATTATGATTTTGCGGAGTGCTTTTCTGCAGCTGGAACTGTCCAAACAGTATGCATTGATGGCACATTGGGTTCTTCAATGGTCTTGTCCTCAGTTCAAAAGTTCGACTGGCGTTTGAGATGGAACTTTCAACAGGGCAATGATCTGAAGCCTCAAAGCAAGTCAACAAAACAATAAGTCTTGGAACGGCTTAGTCTTGATCAAAACCTAATTGAAAATCTGTGATTCAAGTGAAAGAAGGCAGTGCATGAAAGAAACCCAGGTAATATTGAGCAATTGTGGGAGTTTTGCCAAGGGGAATGGTCAAAAATCGGCACCCACTAATGCTATAAACTTCTTAATTATTGGAAAAGACTGATTGACATAGTGACCTCAAAAAGCAAATATTAAATGTAAGGGTTCACTTACATTTGAAAAATCTTAGTTTTTAATTAATATTTTTTATTCCCGCTTGATAAAAATTCTTGAAAGTGGTTGTAAGTGATTTAATAAAGGATTTTCTTAATGAAAATATATTTTAATTGACATTTGTTGATCATCTGGAGAAAAGAGACAATTTAAAAAAAATATTATCTTAGGGGTTCACTTACTTTTGCACCGCACTATATATATATATATATATATATATATATATATATATAATTGAACATAGAAGTCAACACTTAGAGGCGACAGTCTGTTTCATGCTAGATACAATCGTCAGACCAAATAGCCGAGAAAAATAACAGCACTCGTGGCCTGACGATTGCATCTAGCATGAAACAGACTGTCGCCTCTAAGTGTTGACTTCTATGTTCACTTTTATATTTACACACGCTATATCTCTGATATTGAGCACTTTATCCCATAACTATAGTACATCTTAAGACTATATTTCTTCATATATATATATATATATGTGTGTGTATGTGTGTGTCTGTGTGTGCGCATTTGTGTACATTCCTTTTATTTGGCTTTCTTTCGTTTTTTACTTTCTCATCTTTTTTTTTTACGTCAAACTTTCTTTTCCTCGTTATTTCTTTCAGTTACTTTACCAAAGCCTTCGAACTTAATGATATTTTGTAAGTTTCCCAGTCAGAAAACGCAACCTATTCCATTTCAGAATGCTTGGAGATCAGACAGGTACTAAACTCCCCGATAGAAAATCGCAACGTTCTTCCAAACGTCCAAACAGAAAAATATTCTTTTGGTTTTTACAGGTAATGTGCAAGTTGCATAACGGATAATGTTTTTTTAAGCGTCACACAGATGCAACACAAGGCCGAAAGTATGGAAGACCCAGTGAGGATCCAACTCACGTTTTAGTCGTAATTAAATTAGCGAAACAAGCTCGCTAAACATTAACATCGCGTCGAAATGCCCACGGTAGCGTAACAGATGTCGGTGTTGAAAATTATAATAGGCGAGCCGAGATCAAATCACAAGCTAGGCTGTTGCTTTTTTTTTTTTTTTGCGGTAATGCGCCTTGATCATCAACTGCCTAACGGCTACGTTTCGTCTGCTCGGTGATTGTGGAACGTTACGAGTTTACTGTGGGGTGTATTGAAGGTTATTTCAATATTTTTTTTTTTTTTTTTTTTTGTAAGGCTATTCGGTGAGGACACAAAGGTTACGATATATAGCCAACTTTCTTCTCTGTTGCAAAATGACGTCGCTACTTTTTCATGGATTCAGCTTTTACAGTACAATCTCGTCCCAATTATAATTTGAAGAAACTTTGCGGGGTGTGAGCTGTTTTTATGTGTGTCTTGCATATTTAGTTAAGATTTCATGAAGATTATCATTAAAGCCCAGATTGGATACTCATGTTTAACAGTCCAGAGCAGTGTTTCTCAACTGATGTTTCCTTGAACCCTAGGGTTCCGCAAGAGGTCGCTAGGTGCTCCGCGAGAAACAGTGATAAATAAGCTACCGTATATTTCCGCGTATAAGGCGACTTTTAGATAAGACCAGGTCAAAAGATATAGCAATATTTTATGAGGTTATTCCATGCCTGTAATATAAGACGGCTGCTTATTGGTTATATAAAGATGATTTTACTGGAAATGGTACTTTACGTTTTATGTTTTATGTTAAATTCAAAATAAACGAAATGACATCACCAATTGTATATCGTGTTTTTCCTACACAAGTCCCCTAAAAAGGAAACCATTGATTTATTTACGTTTCATCATGTGAATACTGATTCATTTTCCTCCTCTTCTTTTCCTATATCTAAACAGTTACAAGCAGCCTGGTGTACTAATGGCCATTTACTTATACTTCAGCGACAATCACAAAATACAGCTAATAACAGTACGATAATGAACAACAGTCCATTGCTGTGAACGCAATCATAACTCGATGTTTACAGCTGAGCTTGCATGGATACAAGTTGATTTCATTGATATGGAATTATTCTTTGAAATAGCAATTTATTATGAAGTAATTTCAGTAATATATAAAGTAGAAATCGTTTTATTATTTTTATTATCAGTTTATTTGATAATGTGAATCTTTACAGGTGCATTATTGGTTATCGGACCGAGATTCTCCTATCGGCAAACATCACTCAGAATTTAAGGTTTCTTGTTTCAAATTCTAGTATAAGATGACCCCCAATTTTTATAGGTGATTTGGGGGATTTAAAGTTCGTCTTATACGCGAAAAATAAGGTAATTTTTGTTTAATTTTATATTGGTAATTTACTATACACTTACCTCATACTGTTGGAAAATCCTTGACTATTATAATAAAAGTTTCAGTCTCTTATACTATTTAAAATTATCATAATCGTAAGGAAGGTATTTTGGCGATGTCTGTATGGCGCCAGTGTGAAACCGCCTTCATTATTTAATGGACAGGACCTGTACGTGTCGAATTCGTGATTCACTCAAGTACAGGATGCAGTCACGGTGTCTATACGTTATGAACTGCGATAAAAAATATAAAAGAAATAGATATTAATAATGGTAGATAATATTTTTTTTTTATGCATGAGCTCCCTGAAACATGAAAACTATTTCAAGGATATGACAGGGATAAAAAGTTTGAGAAACGCCGGTCCAGTGTATACCCCGGGGTTATTCTAGACTAGACTGTTTTATACACGCGATATAACTTAGGCTAGGCCAGTTTATAACCCCAACGGTATAGCCACTGCTAAAATTGATACAAAGAAAAAACTTTTTGGGACAATTTTATGTAGATTAGCTTCCATGGGACATTCCACAGCCCAAAGAAATTCACCAGGATCGATTTTTAAGCCATTGTAGAAATGGAGTCTCTGAGTTACAATAGAAACACAGCGTCAAATAAATCTCTGAATTCTTAAAAAGTTATAGCGATTTCCAAAGCGTAGCTCAGATACGGCACAAGGCCGAAGGTATAGAACACCTACTGAAGATCAAATTCACTATTCAGCCGTAATTGATCTAGCGAGACAAGCTTGTTAACCATTACACCATGTCAAAGTACCCAAGCGATTTAGTAAGTGTATCTTACATGTGGTACAAGGCCGAAAGTATGGAAAACCCAATGAGGATCGCTACTTAAAGAGTTATATGTACTTTGATTTTATTTACAAACTAGCCGAATTACCCGCAATTTGCTGCATCTCACACATTTTTGGTAGGTAAGAAAACGTTTTTTTTTAAATTTTTTATTTGCTTTTTCTTTTCACGAACAAATTAATTTAAATAATCCCCATGCAAGGAAGGCACGGTGGAGTAATAGATATTTGTTCTTTTGTATAGCAGTGATTACTAGACAAAAATGGCGAAAGGACTTGAAGCAACAGAAACGTGATTCTACAGAAAGATTCTGAGGATGCTATGGAACGATTATGTGAGCATAGACGACATTTTAGAGAAAATGGAATCAAAAAGGAAACTTATACTTAACATCAGGAAGAGAGAGTTGAAATTTTTAGGGCACATAATGAGAAAGGAGGGGTTGGAAAATCTGTTACTCACATGACGTATTGATGGCAAGAGGGACAGAGGAAATAATCTAGAACATACTTGACGAATATCTGTCTATATTTCTGAGATGAGGTATTATGTACACTATTTACATTATTCGGACTATTGTTCCCATCTTTGTTGCCATATTTATCACAACGTTTCATTCCAAGTTTTAAAATGTGCTTACCTCATTCATAAGTTCTGTCCTTTTTCCCAATACGTAATAGTACATAATTATCAATGTCTACAGAGACAGATTCAAACTAGATATGCGCAATTAAAAACCAACCGAAATTACCCGCACTTTAGATACGGCACAGAGCCGAAGGTATAGAACACCTACTAAGGATCAAACTCACTACTTAGTCGTCATTGATCTAGCGAGTTTTATGAGCAAGAAACCTCTTCTAATATGGTAAGTGAGTGAAATCAAGGCTTCAGTTCGACATTCCAACCACCTGAAGAAGGCCGGAGCTGAAATGCTGTGATAAATATGGCTACAAAGATGAGGATAACAGTCCGAATAATGTAAATAGTATAGTTGACGAGCTTGAGAAAATAGATGGCGGAACAGGTTTTAGAAAAGGCAGAATTCATTTAGAGCTGCAAGGGACAAGAAAATGTGGAGAGCCATGAAGGGACACGGTACATAAAAAGAGAGAATGCCGAAAAGATAAACAACTATGAAAGAAAAGGCGACGAACAGAATCCGAATAAGAGAACAGAAGAGCATGCGTAAATTACGATCAGGAATGAAAGCTGCCGAACTGTCGAAACAAATATTTCCCTATATATACAATCGAAAAGATGAACCCAAAATTCAAATTACAAATTGGAAATACCAAAATCAACCAAGCACACAAATTTAAATATTTGGGAAATGTTCT
This sequence comes from Acanthosepion lycidas, assembly GCA_963932145.1. Classification (NCBI taxonomy): domain Eukaryota; kingdom Metazoa; phylum Mollusca; class Cephalopoda; order Sepiida; family Sepiidae; genus Acanthosepion; species Acanthosepion lycidas. The sequence continues at coordinate 38,189,376 of OZ010583.1, read as the reverse complement.
AACAGAGGACGGAAACGTATTGTGATGGCGAAAGATGCTTTCCAAAAGCTAAGCAGGTTACTAAGAAACTAGAAAACTTCTCTAGGAACCAAAAAAAAGTACTGAACTGTTATGTGATATCTGTCCAGCTGTATGTCAGTGATTACTAGACAATCGCCACAAAGATGGCGAAGGAACTTGAAGCAACAGAAATGTGATTCCACAGAAAGATGCTGAGGGTGCCATGGAACGATTATGTGAGCAACGACGACGTTTTAGAGGAAATGGAAACAAAAAAAAAAACTTATAAAGATCAGGAAAAAAAGAGTTGAAAGTTCTAGGGCGCATAATGAGAAAAGAAGGTTAATCTGAAACTAACAGGACATAACTCAAGACGGAGAGAGGAAAACAATGCATAAAATACTTAGTGAGCTTGAGTAAATGGATGGAGGAACAGTGTTTAGGAAAAATAACGAAAAGACATTTATTAATAGCTACAAAGGAAAGGATGTTGTGGAGGGCTATGGTTTCTACGTCATGAAAGACCACGGCACGAAAGAAGAAGAATATATCCCCTAGACCATTATATGGCCCCTCCTTTTCCCATGTAATGAAACGCATATTATTGTATTTACAGATGACCGTCGGAGATAATAAAGATCATGTAGCGTCTCACGAGCGCATAATATTCTTCTTTGCATACCGACTCCACGGTTTTATTACGATTCCTTAGTTTGAATATTAGTAGGGTTAATCACTGGATGCCCATTTGATTTTGCTCAAAATGACCTTCAATCCTTTTGAGGATTGAATACTGTGGTTTTGTGTAGTCGCAGAACTACGGGCCATTGAAAGCAATTCAAAGATCAAGAAATAACAATCTTTATTATGTACAAGGTTGTATAATCTAGAGCACACTGTTTTGCGTTTACCCAACAGCTTTACTAACTGACAGCCTATATGTCTATATCTGTCCTCAAGGACATATGGCACAGTGGATAAAGGTCTTAGTTAGATCCAGTGACAGGACCCAGAGAGTGTGAGTTCAATACCTGGATAAGGCGGCTGAGAACTTGGAGAGGGAATTAAGTAGGAGGTAACTAATAAGACATGGCACGTGGAACTAGAACAGTCTACCTCAGTGAGCGAAATAAATGGTTCAGTTCGACATTCCAACCACCTGAAGAAGGCCGGAGCGTATAACGGCCGAAACGTTGTAATAAATATGGCAACAAAGATGAGGACAATAATCTGAATAATGTAAATAGTGACTTAGCGTAGTTTCTTTTTTTAGAAACATGGATACCTGTTTAGTGTTTAAAGAATTCGTACCAGTCATTATTAGTGTATGTAGTGTACTGGGACTATCATATAACATTTTTAGTAAAAACAAATAGTTATTGGCATGCATAGTAGACTGGAATTGGTGGACTTCGACATGGTGTAATTGTTAGGAACCTTGTCTCGCTAGATCAACTACAATTGAGTAGAGAGTACTCCACACTTTCGACCTTGTGCCACATCTAAGCTACGCTTAGAAAACCATTTGGATACTTTGATGGTTAGCAAGCTCGTCTTGCTAAATCTATTGCAATTGAGTAGTGAATATCGGAGAGCCGAGTTCAAATTCCAGCCAGGGCTGTGAGTCACTTACGCGTAAATACCCATTTATTTCTATTTTTTAACCAACGTTCACCAAATACATGGCGTAATAATGGCATAAGAAAGAGCAAGAAGTGAAGATTTTAGTGCTATGCAGGAAAGAAAACGTTTCAGAGTGCAGTCGCAGACGTTACAAGTATAATGTGCAAGGAATCTTTAGAAGAAACCGGAAGCCCAACCCTAAACGAGAGATATAAACCTCTAATTGTGTAAAAATAAATAAATAAATAAACGGGGCGAAATGTGAACAGGACGATATGCGAACCTTTGGGAAAGGTAAAAATCCATCTTTTTCTCCACCCCCTACCCACCATAAGTTTGAGCAGCAAGACAGGCTTACATCCTGTAGCCTTGGTTGGCAACCAGTCTACCGCAGAAAGAAACGGCAACCTACTACGGAAAAATCTTCTGTCAAGTTGATTATGAATCGAATAAGATATGATCGCCCATGATCGCCCATGTATCACATGGTACATAACTAACTCAGCGTAGTGTAATGGTTAGCAAGCTTGTCGCACTAGAATATTTACGACTGAGTAGTGAGTTCGAACCTCAGTGGGAGTCCTATACCTTCGACCTTGTGCCACATCTAAGCTACGCTTAGAAAATCAATTTGGGACATCTCGGCGTTGTGCAATGGTTAGCAAGCTTATCCCGCTAAAACAGTTTCGACTGAATAGTGAGTTCGTTCCTCACTGGGTTCCCCATACTTTCGGCCTTCTAACACATCTGAGCTACGCTTAGAAAATCAGTATAGTACTTAAATGTTAATCTAAGTTACTTCAATGGCACAATGAAATTATTTCCATCAGAATGATGTTTCTTTGTTACGGCATACGTCTTTATTATTCAAATGATGCATTTTTTCCACCCAGTAACCATTAACCCGTATACGAAACGATGTGAGCCTATCTCTACTCAACTACTGTTCAAATGATGCATTATTTTCCAACCTATGACCACTTATCCATATACGAAACGATGTGAGCCTATCTCCACTCAACTGCTGTTCAAATAATGCATTGTTTTCCACGCTATGACCTCTTATCCATATACGAAACGATGTGAGCCTAACTGCTGTTCAAATGATGCATTGTTTTCCACCCTATGACCCCTTATCCATATACGAAACGATGTGAGGCTATCTCTACTCAACTGCTGTTCAAATGATGCATTCTTTTCCACCCTATGACCCCGTATCCATATACGAAACGATGTGAGCCTATCTCTACTCAACTGCTGTTCAAATGATGCATTGTTTTCCACGCTATGACCCCTTATCCATATACGAAACGATGTGAGCCTATCTCTACTCAACTGCTGTCCAAATGATGCATTGTTTTCCACGCTATGACCCATTATCCATATACGAAACGATGTGAGACTATCTCTACTCAACTGCTGTTCATATGATACATTGTTTTCCACACTATGACCCTTTATTCATATACGAAACGATGTTAGCCTATCTCTGCTCAACTGCTGTTTCCATGACAAATCTTCTGACAATCTACAGTCTCTAGTTCCCCCAATTCAGACATTTACAGCTAAGACACGCTACGCCATGTACACTGGGGCGAACCATTCCCATTCCATTTGTATCCCATTTGTAAGAAGGAAGTTAGAATTGGCCTGCTTCTTCCTTTGATCTTTCTGCCTTGGGGAACAAACTCCTGAGATAATGCATTCTCAATTACAATCTTAACTTTTTCAAATTTCAGGTTAACCGTTATCTTCTTTCGACAAACCCATTGAGTGGCTCTTGGGGCTTGTTTTGGGTGAACGTCTCTTATAAAGAAATACCCTAATTCCCCATGTATAATAAGTCTTCATCTATAATACGCACACCTAAAATTGTCCTGAAAATGTGGGAAAATACTTCTACCCATGTATAATGCTCACCTATGTTTGGTAATGAAACCATATAAATTGTACCTATCCAATTTCATTACGTCCAGTGTTTCCTATTCTTATTTTAAAAATGGTTTTAAACATAGAATATTATTCTAATTTAGTCTTATGATAATTGTTATTTTATTTTACGGTAATTTTTTAAAGATTTTTTGTATCTGTGCATAATACGCAGCACTGATTTTGCTTATTATTTTTTTTAGAAAAACTGCGCATTATACATGAGGAATTACGGTTGATATATAATGTTCTAAACGGTATGATTATTTCGTATTTGATACACAAATGTCGTGCTTAACGTTCTGATGTTATTCATTGTCTTCATTTTCTGTCATTTGCATTGTGTTGGATTGCAACAGAAAGACTTATTTTTTTTTATTACAGACAATATTCGGTCTAATGGCTGTGACACCTTCCTGTCGATAGCCGTATTATTATTATTTTTAATTATCATTACTATTGGTATTTTAACAATGACAACATCTTACGATGGCAGGTTTCATGTAATCACCTTAATTACATTGTACTAATAAAATACAAAAGGCTTTATGTTGCTACGCATTTTATATGTTAAATACTCGTTGAGTGTTTTGCGCCATTGAATAAATACGATTCGTACGTCATCAGAAGAGGCTGGTGACGACATCACTAAAAGTGCCCATTACCTAGAATGATGCAATTCCCCATCCCCACCAACAATGTCTTCTAGATAGTTCCAACTCTCCCTAATTTCCGATTCAACCGGTGTTTTTTTCCCAGGATAATCGACATCATTCAAAGCACCTTGATAACGACTGCAACAACTGCTACCTCAGTTCTCTAGCCAAGTAGCGATAGGCACAGTGTGTCTGAAAGAATGTATATACATTTCGAATCTTTGTCAATAAATAAGTCAAGCATCTAGAACCAACTATATGTAATTTAAATAACGCACATGAAGACAGTATTTATTATAAGGCCGTGCTCTTAATATGTTGTCATTGCATGTTTTCAAATTGATGTCCGTTTCGGTCCAGACATTTCTGGCATTGCAACGCAATGGAGTCACATGCAGCAATGAACATTTCGCTTGGACTTCTGTAAAAACTTTCCATCATCCTTTCTTGCTTCACATCGTGTACAGCTCCATCAGCTTCAAACTTATCTCTAATTCAAAAGATTGTAAGCCGTGTGGGTGAATCTGAATGAAACTCTCTTCTACTCCGCCTTTAAACTTCAACTGCATTTCCGTAGATCCAGTAGCATTTCAGGATGAACATGCTTTGTTCAAAGCTAAGCCTGGATGACATTAGTAATACTAACGTGCAAATATGAAAAGAAAGCAAGTCGACTTGATCTATACTCTGTAAAAGTGTGTGTGTTAAAAACTATATATATATATATATATATATATATATATATATATATATATATATATATATATATATATATATATATAGGATGTGGCACAAATACTTCTCAGGTATACCTCCAGCATAATGTTAAAACATTAGATAAATGAAGATACCATTGTCACTAATGTCTTAATGTGAGATTTACTTCTGGTTGGTATATTTTGATTTTTTAAGCATAGTTTAAATATATATTGCAGCTAGTGAGGATCGAATTCACTATTCAGTTGCAACTTATATGAATGTGTGTATGTATATGTATGTATGTAAATATATTTAATTGTCCATTCTTTTGTTTCCTTTCGGAAAATGGTTTTCTTCCCCCCTCCTCTCACCCTCTCCGTTTACTGTTTTTTCTTTCTTCCTTTCGTTTCCTGCTTTTCGTTTGTTTTGTTTTCCCTTCACTTATATCTCACTTTTTACCTTCTTTCCATTTCACTAATTGTTAGAGGACCTTACCCATAATAACATAATGGAGTATTCCATACGTAATAAATACTGCGCCTCAAGAGGAAGCAGAGAATTCGGAGTTCAGTCCGAAGTCCGGCTTTCATTCTTTATACTTTTGCCATCTTTCTTTTTTAGTTACATAACAGTTCCTTTCACTCTTGCTTCCCAACTTTCATCCTCTAATTTTTTTCTTTTGCTCTATTTACTAATTCATTCTCCCTCTCTCTCTCTCTCTCTCTCTCTCTCTCTCTCTCAATATTTCTTCCTTTATTTCTTTTTTCTTTTATTTCTTTTACTGATGTTACTGTCTTTCTTTCTGTTATTTTTTTCTTTTATTTTGTCATCTATCATTATCATTTCTTCTTTCTTTTTTTCTTTTTGACTTCTTCCCTTTAATTTATATAACAATTTCTTTCTCTCTCTTACTTCCCAACTTATCTCTTATTCGTGAGGTTGTCCACCGCCTGGATGGATCTGAATAAAAACTCTCTTCGACACCGCCTTTAAACTTCAACTGCATTTCCGTAGATCCAGTAGCATTTCAGGAAGTACTTTCTTTGTTCAAAGCTAAGCCTGGATCAAATTAGTAATACTAACGTGCAAATATGAAAAGAAAGCAAGTCTTCTTGAGTTATACTCTGTAAAAGTGTGTGTACATTTTTTGTAACAGCCTGTATTTATGTACAAAACATTCAGATATAACTAAAAATAAATCTGCACAAAGTACGATATGAATAAAGACAAAATGAAAACCTGTCATAACCGACGCATTTCATTCTCTGATGTTCTTTATGAAGGCAAATGTAAGGATTTTTATTTTGAAACAAGTATTTATACACAGAAGTAAATATGTGGTTAGTTTTTAGAATGTTTAAATTTAAGAACACTCATAAATATTCATCAGGGCTAACTGAAAACCGAAGTCAATTATGGAGAATGCGAAGTGTTTTAAATTAATGGCTAATAAACGAAGTATATATTTATCTTTTTATATTCTTTTGGATTTGTTATGTGGTCTGACAAGGCAGCGAAATTTATCTTCATCATGTTTTTCTTCTTGTTTCTTTATTCTTCTTCTTCTATCTGCCATGTCCTTGCAAGACGTGGGTGAGCATGGCTCTCCACTGGTTCCTATCATTAGTCCTGGGTATGACGATAAACTACATGCGGCAACAAGGCCACTATTCGGGATATTGGAGGTTTTGAAGAATGTAGAACCAGATCTTAATTGCTGTTGTTCCCACTTCCGTCCCTGACTCGGGGTGGTAGTACTTGTTAAGGTCCAAGCTATGAGCAAATAGTGAACCTCTAAATAAGAACAACACATTATAAAAGTATAAAAAGGCATTTTTATAGTAAATTTACCAGTAATACAATTCTAAAGAAAAATGACCAACAGTATATTTTCTAGTAGAAAGACCACTAATACATTTTATGACAAAATGACCAACAATACATTTTATAATAAAATGACCACCAATACATTTTATAACAAAATGACCAGCAATACATCTTATAACTAAATGACCACCAATATATTTTATAATAAAATGACCAACAATATATTTTATAGAAGAAAGACCACCAATAGATTTTATAACAAAATGACCACCAATACATTTTATAACAACATGACCAACAATATATTTTATAATAAAATGACCACCAATACTTTTTATAATAAAATCACCAACAATACATTTTATAGTAGAAAGAGCACCAATACATTTTATAAAAAAATGACCAACACTATATTTTATAGGAGAAAGACCACCAATATATTTTATAATAAAATGACCTCCAATAATTTTATAACAAAATTACCAACAATACATTTTATAATAAAATAACCACCAATACATTTTATGAAAAAAATGACCACCAATACATTTTATAATAAAATGACCACCAATACATTTTATAACAAAATGACCAACAATACAATATATACCAAAATGACCAGCAATATATTTTATAACAAAATGACCAACAATACATTTTATAATACAATGACAATCAATACATTTGATAACAAATTTCCGACAATACTTTTTATTATACAATGACCAACAATACATTTTATAATAAAGTGACCGCCAATAGATTTTATAGTAGAAAGACCACCAATACATTTTATAACAAAATGACCAGCAATATATTTTATAATAAAATGACCACCAATACATTTTATAAAAAAATGACCAATAATACATTTTATATTAGAAAGACCACCAATACATTTTATAATAAAATGACCACCAATACATTTCATAATAAAATGACCAACAATACATTTTATAACAACATGACCAACAATACATTTTATAGAAGAATGACCACCAATAATTTTAATAACATTTTATTTGTAGTTGGCAGCATGTAATTGCGCTCAGAATATATTTAGTTGAAGCGATAAACTTGTGTTCAAAATATTTCAATTAAATTTCGACAACATCTGATGTATAGAGGTGTTTATATACCGTTAAACAAACAACTTGATATCATTTGTAGCTCTGAACGATGTTTTTCTTTTTAGCATTTCACCCACATCCTTTTCTTCCATCTATGTACACGAGCCTTTTAGGTAGTTTCCTCACTGTTTCGCTCTGTCCTCCTTACATTCAATATGCCCTGAGAGTATCAGATTCTCCAAGGCCTCTTTCCTCATTACTTCTTATAAATTTCAACTGTCTCTTTCTCATTCTAAGGATAAGCACAATTTTTTGTTTGCATTCTTCTCTTCGTCTTTGAGGTTATTCCGCATTCACTACCATATTGAAGTATTGATGTTTTATAACTGTTCAGCACTCTTTTCTTTTTCACTGTTAATGTTTCAGTTTTCTGCAACAGCCTCTGGTTTTGGCCAACAGATTTGTTTACGTGGTCGAAGCTAAGTTATTTGTCCATGTTTTATGGAGACGGCCATACCCACCATTTTGCAACCTCTTTCTTACAGATGCAACGCTGCAAACCTATCGGTATTCTAACGCTATGTCTATTGCAAATGTTCCAAAGAACTCTCTTCTTTAGTTCTACCTGTTCACGCCTTTGCAACGAGGACGCGCGCAATACTTCCATCATTTCCTCTGTATTCCAAAAGTAAAAAGAAATTCTCCTTCTGAAGAACCCTATTTCTGTTGTAGCAAGTCTCCTCTTCACTGTCATATAGGAAGACTGATAATGCATATCTTTGCAATATAGCACACTTTCCATTGTTTTTAACGAATTTCTCTTATTTCTTAAAATTTTGCTTAGTCTTTGGAAGCCATATTTTATTATTTCAATCCTCCTTCGGATTTCAGTGTCACTTTTACCGTACTTTCTAATCTTGATAGATATTAAATGTTTGGTACTTGCTTGATTCTGATTGTAGGACCCTGTTTCAGAATTGTAGAAAAATGCTAACAGATTTAAGTACTGCCATTGAAAACAGATTTTTTTTTTTTTTTTTTGTACAAAACCGGATCACGCCGAACGTAACTCAATTATTCTACAAAGACCGGCTACACATATTTGAATTTTTGAATTCATATATATTATCCAACCAGCGACGTCGTACGAGACGCGCGGTATTCTTTGAATTGGCAGACGATAGAATATCTCTTAGAATTAAATCTTGAAGGCTTACTTCAGAACATGATCGATACTATTTTCTATCCTTAAAAGGGATATTTAAAAACTGGGCAGATATTTTTGACCAGTGAGATTAATAAATTTAAATTTTGTTTTCTTCTGGAGCCGATTATTTTATTATAAATATGATCAATTCTTGTTTGCTACTAGTCTTTCAGTAAACCTTTAATCAGGTTGTTTGTTCGATCGTTTGTTACACAAACAAAACTGAAATTCTAACGCTTAATTAATTACTCGTATTTTTCGCATAATTATTCGAGAATATTACAAAAATAATTGCTTAACGATAGTTTGTTTACATGCGGCAACATTAGCAACTAGTTTTCACCTGCCTTATTTTCATGCAGTCGACAACTACAATTTATACACACGAAGGAAACAACGAGAAATCGGGTCACATGCCTCCGCACACATGTAGACACATTCTGTTTATCCTATACTAACGCAATTCTTTCAGTTGTACAGTAAATAAAGGAGTATTTTGTGGGAAGTTATTCGCAAAGAATTTTTGTAATTAATTTCTTTCAATTCTGAAAGAAAATAATGCTCAAATAAATAAATATTATTGAAACTTGTAGATACGTGTTTGAAGATTAACTTAATTCTTCACTTCTACATACATATACCATTACACGGTGTCAGAAATTCGTAGTACGCATTTTCGGACTTCTAATTCTCTCAGGATCGCCTCACTGTAAATGTTGAAAAAGTTCGGTGAGAGAACACATCCTTTTCTTATGCCCCGTTCTATTTTTGTGTATTTACTGAATTCATTTTCTATCCGTATGTAGGTGTTTTGCACCCGGCGTGAATTTCGCATTATCTTCCTGGGGAAAAATAATGAAGTTGTTATCTGTCGTCTTCACCACTGTTTGCAATTCAGAATTCACTTACGCTGGTTGCCATCTAATAGCTACCTGATATTTAACCCATGGCTCAGGGAGACGTGATAGATCCATGCCTTTCCCAAGACAAAAGTGAACACAAATACAGAACTCGAACTGGGTTCGTCGATTCCACTTTTGTTTTCGCGCTGATAACCGTTGCTTTACACGCAAATCATATTGATTAAGAGATAAGAATTAGCAAAGTCAAACAATATCCTGAGTAAGCTGCTGCAGCGTCAGCGGAAATCTAGAATTGAAGCGATAAATAATTCCTTCTGAACAGAGCATAGATTAGACCATCGATTCTTTTGAGCACCGTAAGAATTTCCTTTGCGCAAAGCACATTTGGTTATTTTTTGTTTCTTTTTCATAATATCTAGATTTTGCTTTTTCTAACACATACATGCTCATAGTTTCCGCAATCGGGATTAGCATACTGGCCAGGCTTACACGTTAATTCAAAGGAAGACAATATGGCAAATGTAAAAATAAAACAAAAAACAACGGCGTCACTATCAATGGAAGAAAAGCAAAATATACTGTTTAACAACAAATTACACTACTTAAAAATTTTCCTAAGTTTGCTCTTTTTATGGCTCGCAATGATGATATTTCATCATTCTAAAAATAACCTTTTTATCATCAGTGATGATAGAAAAGAAGGCTATGTCATCATCCTAACCGTCGTGATTATAAAAACGACCTTTCCATCAAATGGAAGGACCAGTAGACAAGTAGTAGTAATCAGTAGAAGCACACCTCTGCCAGCACTCCGGAAGATCGAAAACAGACGATTTTAAACGCATCCTCACAAACGAAATTGTCGGAATCAAACCAAGTAAGCACTGACTTTTAAACAAAAAAGACACTGAGAATATTTTTACACACACCATACCAATATTCTGTAATTCATATCACAAAAAATAACAAATTCTTGCTATTTATGCCAACACGTACCTCAAGTTTTTTATTGCTTATATTATTGTTGTACCATTAATTCATTTCGTTTTCAATATAAAAAAAGAGAAAAGGATTTCTCCTACACTACAAATGCATACAGCAATGGGGTAATTACTTTAACAACACTCAAATAATATCAAGTCAGGATTGCGACTACATCATCCCTAACTTACCTACCCTGTTACACTCTCAAGTAATATACCCTTGTGCAAATTAATAGAAATAACCGCTTTTTTCACCATACGGTCAGTTTTAAATCCATTGGAGTGACAGGGTGTAATCGATTTCTATTTTTTCTCAGATTAGGTCATTTGAAGTGGTGTGCAGTAATATGAATCTATTGTCGGTGTGTATGATGAAATTTGTTTGGGCTTGAAAAATATTGGATCTTCTGTGATTGCATCAGATTTTTGTCACGCCCAGACACTATTGTCTCGACTGTCGATTAGTAGTCCTACGGCCATTGTCTGCGATGGACGTTATTCCAAGGAAGCGTACGAAAATTGAAACGCTGCTCGAAATCACTGGCAAGCCTTACCAGAGAGCAAATCAAAGTACTATAGATTGGCCCGGAAACTCTCCTGATTTAAATCCAATCGAAAATCTGTGGTCAATCTGCAAGGAAAGACTTCGTGGAATGGACATACAAAGTACTAACGTGTGCATTGGGTCATGTTTCATTGGAAAAATACGATAAAGAAGTAAATAATAACGGAATTATTTGTTTTGTTTCAATTAATTTGCACAAGGGTTTACAATAACGTAGAAGACTACTCGTTCATTTTTAACTTGGATATTGGAACACTTACGTGATACTATATTGTTATAATAGAGTACTGACGCTTAATTTTGGTAACTACAGTGTAACCCGGATATAAAAGACCCGGATATAAGAGAAACACGGATATAAGAGAGATTTTATTTGGTCCCAAAGTAGAGTCATACTAAACTAAACAAAATAGACCAAACCCGGATATAAGAGAAACCTGGATATAAGAGAAACCACGATATAAGTGAAACACCGATATAAGATACTTCTTCTCTGGTCCCGACAACTCTCTTATATCCGGGTTACACTGTACAATTAATTTATTAACAAACTCACTACTACTATGGATATCACAGTCTTCACATAATACCATATATTTTTTAGAGTTACAATTTGAAAATTTTATGTAAGATTACTTATGCTTTATTTTGGTAAATAAAAGTCAATTTATGAGCGCATTCGCCGCTATTTGACTATTTTACTTAATATCATTTATGCGATGTTAAAGTTACTATTAGAACAATAAAGTGACATATACTTTCATTTCGCCAATAAAATTCAATTTATTAAACTATAAAGAACGGCATTCGAGTACAGGGTGTCACCCCCCCCCAAAAAAAAAAAAATTAACATTATTTAAAATGTGAATATCTGAGTAACTACATGTTACACACAAATTAAATTAAATAGGCTTCATGTTGAACAATAAATGATTTATTTCTCAAAATTCGAATAAGATATTCAACAGGATGTAGATTTTATAACCGATTTCACAAATGTTCAATATGCACACCACCTGTGACACGACACATGTAGTCCAGCTCCTGCTAAACACGCTGTAGCATGTCTTGCGTAACATTCTTCAGCACTTCAGTGATTCTCTGCTTAAGTTCCTCTAGGCTTTTAGGAAAAGTTGCGATATAAACCTGTCCTTTCACATAGTCCCATAGGAAAAAAATTACAAGGTACCAAGTCAGAGGAACGTGGTGGCCATTTCAACAGCACACTGCTATTATCACTGGCATGGTCAATCCATCTTCCTAGTAGATTCTTACCGAAAGAACAGTCAACTTTGAGATCATTTCACCGATAATTGGCGATGTTATTAGAATATAAAATTAAGTCATTTTTTTTTGGTGGGGGGGGGCTATATATATATATATATATATATATATATATATATATATATATATATATATATATATAAAAAATAAATAAATAAAAAAAGTGATAGAATTTATTAGGAGGATTTGAGAAAATTATAATTAATTCACTGAGTCTAGAAGAAACATCAACAGAATGCACTGGACGACCGTTTCGACCTATATTTGGGACTCATCCGCAATACGCATCCACTACCGAGAATTGAAACCAGGCTACTTACGTCATCAGGCAAACGTCATACCAACTGTACCATCGGGTTTCGGTAACGAATTAGACGTGATATAGCACCACTCGATCACATATTCCGTGGTGGAACTCATTCGAGTTTCCCTTACCCATAGGACTGTGCTAACCACAAGCCACGACTACCATCTCCAAGCCGCTCCATCCAGAGCATCAGAAGCCGATTCAAGCAAGGATATACAAGTGATAGAAATTATTAGGAGGATTATATATATATATATATATATATATATATATATAAGAGGATTATGCAATGGACAAAGTCCGATAATTATTTTAAGACATTTTTATGTTTATACATTCTTTTTATAGATACAAATATTTAAGTAAATGCTCTGATTATAATAAACAGTATTAAACAACATTTACCGGCCTGAATGCCCGAGAAATTTTCTCAGAAAATATTCGTCCTCCGACAGGATTCGAACCTGTATCCTATACGGAACCGTCATTTATCTTGACTTGCCTTTAACCGATTTGGCCACAGAGGAACGTTCGGTTAGCAAGGTCGAATTTACTGTATTTGAACTTCAATCTTCTATGAATCTCTCACGTACATTCATATCTACTCATGGCGTATCAAATGCAAACAAATGACGTCACACATTATGAAATGGACAAAGTCCGACAATTATTTTAAGACATTTTTATGTTTATACATTCTTTTTATGTATACAAATATTTAAGTAAATGCTCCACCGAGAGCATTAAAAGCTGGTTCAAGCAAGGATATACAAGTGATAGAAATTATTAGGAGGATTTGATATATCAAAGTTCGGGGCGTTTAACGACTGAAACGTCATGAAAAATGACAATAAAGATGAGAACAACGGTCCGAAGAATGTAAATAGTGTATATACACGAGTATATACGATATCCATTACCAAAAAACAATGGAAAAATCGTTTTGATTAAGACATGCCTCTTTTGGGGAACATGTGCGTCTAGTGTTTGAAAAACTGATCATAAAAATTCGCATAATACTCAAGTACATCATGAGGTATTATAAACTATTTATACTAGTAACATTCTTCTGACTATTGTCTTCATCGTTATCGTCATATTCACGACGTTTCAGCCATTGTACGCTCTGGCCTTCTTCAGGTGATATATGTTGGAATTTCGACCGAAACAAGAACAACAATAACAAAAATTGTTATATGAGCTCTGGTAAAAAATGATAATCGAGATTACTGAGACATTACTTTTATAACTTCCAAAAAGCACATGGCCTACTGGATAAAAGCGTTGGTTGAAGTAATCTTGTGACTTGATCCAAAGAGATGTGAGTTCAATACCTGGACGCAGCAGAGGTGAACAAAAACTTGGTGAGGTGAGATACTAAAGAGAATTCACTGACACTGGGATATCTAGATAAAGCATGGCGCGTGGAACTAAAACAATCTACCTCAGCGGTTCGGTTCTAAATTCCAACGTATAACACGTGAAGAAATCCGGGGCGTATAACGACCGAAACGTCGTGAAAAATGACAATAAAGATGAGGGCAACGGTCCGGAGAATGTAAATAGTGTATATACACGAGTATATACAATATCCATTACCAAAAAACAATGGAAAAATCGTTTTGATTAAGATATGCCTCTTTTGGTATGCATTAGTGGTGATTTTCTAAGCGTTGCTTAGATGTGGCACAAGGCCGAAAGTATGGGATACCCAGAGAGAATCAAACTCACCCTTTGGGATGGATTGTCTTGATACTATGTCTGATTGGTTCGATAAGGATAAATCGATGGTTGATGTCAAAAACGACTTTCTGTCTGTTGTTAACTGGGGCAAGGATGGCGTGTTAATTTTAACGCTTTCAAAACTAAACTGCTCTGTATTAATCATTTGAGAGACCCCTTTTTGCTTTCCATCAGACATGCTAGCTTTCAGGACATTGACTCGTTGCGTCTTCTCCGGCTAACAGTCTCGGCTGACATGAAGTGGAAAAACTATATTGAATCCATGGCTAGGTCAGCTGCTAAGAAATTTGCTTCACTGTGTCGTGCTAGACATTTTTTCCTTCCTGAATCTATCTTACATATCTATAAGTCTACCATTCGTCCTTGTTTTGCACATTGTTGCCACATGTAGTCTGGTGCTTCAGCCATATATCTAGAGTTCCTTTATAAAATCCGAAGAATAATCAGTAATATTATAGATCCTGATCTGGCGTCTCGGCTTCAGTCGCTTTCCAGCCGCCGTAAAGTTGCTGACCTGTGCCTTTTCTATAAAGACTTCTATGGTATTTCTTTGAATGAGCTCTTCGCCAGGGTACATAGAATTTATGAATTTAAGCACAATATGTTACATAGGAATAAAGTGTCGCTGCCAGCACTTGAGTTTGAACATAGATCGCCAGTGAGCAAACACAGGCGATCCCATTATTGAATTAAGTGGATTACGTGACCATAGAGAAAACGCATATACAGGAAGTCGTGTGAGGTCTTGATTGATCACCCTTCTAGTCTATCCTCTATTACTATTCGGATCGCTATTTCTAGTCTATCCTCTATACTATACAGACCGCTATTCTCTACACTATTCTCTATTCGGATGAATTCGAGGAAGTATTATCGAGCAAGTACTATTAGTGCGACTGATATTCGAAGGCGTCTGACACCTGTATTGTACAACGGCGTTACTATGATTGTATCTGCGATTACAAAGTCTTTGCTACAACGAGCCTTACGAAAGTGACAACGAGTATTCGTTGACATTACAAAAGTGGCAACGTGTGTTCGTTGATATCACAAAACAATACTAAACTAGCGACGTGGTATCACCAATATACAGTTGAGTTGGCCAGATGTAACGGTAGCAGTTTCTTACCACTTGTGGAACTCTCTTCCGGCTCCATGCTTTACAGCCGACTTTAATCTTCAAAAATTTAAATGCAATGCCAATAGCGTTCTACTGTTTATTCTTCTTTTGTTCTCGCTCCTTCATAATATATTTGTTTACTAATTATTCCACACCCACTAACCCCTTGGGTCCGAGCGGATTTTCTACCTTGCATAATAGATTTAAAAAAAAGTGCGATGCTCAGCAATTTACTAAAATAAATTACTGTTACGACCTGCAAAGTCGCTCTTCACATTTAAAGGTGCAGGCCTGATCAACGCTAGCGGGAAATCATCTCTGAATTCGTAAGCTGAAATTGCATGACTTTCTTTGTGAGTTATATTCAAAGAATCAGGCCTAACGCTCAAATTGACCTGGCCCCAAAAATATCTTCTTGGATAACAATTTAACACCCGTCAAGATGTTTCACTTAATCACGTTTCTCCAAAGTGTCAGCCATCATGGCCTCTCCAAAATTTCCTTTCCTTTTTAATATCCGTATATTTGTGAATTTCTATGACTTACTGAGAAAGCTTTTCTCTGCGGTTTTAAATTCAGCATTGTCCTTCGTTTATAGCGGTTGCTCAACGAAGACTAGAGAGTTTAGTTAGCCCTATGATTTTACCCGTAACCGATTGGAGGAGAGATGAACATATGTCTTTCTCATTGATATTACTGGGAAGTGAAGAATTAAAACAGATAAAAAAGTGTTACTGTTATATATGCGATGGAGTTATACAAATCTTCACTTTTCAGATATGATTAAGTTCAAAATCGTTTACGCTGTCTTGTGGATAAAGATTTATCTCCAACACTGCAAACTTTTTCCCCACAGACGCAGAGTCGCAAGCCAAACGCTACTCTATTGCTATTTCCATAGCAAATGTTCAGATGAGTTACATTCTTTAGTTTCATCGGTTCAGATCTTTACAGAACAGACACACGATGATATTTCCACGAAACCGAATCATCTCATTTCATTCGGAATACAAAAGTAATAGGAAAGTTTCACTGACAGCTTTTTCTCCTGTAAAAACTGTTACTTTATTGAACAAACTCCAGCATGGATGCTTCCCGGAACACTACAAACTTAACCTACTCAAGTTAAGGGTCAATCGCTTTCTAGCCTTCTTATCCACACAACCTTCACTTCCTAGCGACTACTCTTTCATTCATACCACACAACTCATTCATGATGGTTACTTTAAACACTGGACCAGTCGTGGGCAGAATTTTTCAACCAATGGGTCGCACGAGATATGGTTCATCAGAACTTAAGTAATAAATAAAATTCAATGTCATTTTCCGTTGAAAATAATGTGGCCATTTTCACTACAGAAGATCATAGGCATAGACATCTGCCTTAGAAATCGGGGAAAGAGCTGACATCTTTTACTTACTTTTAAAAAATTTAAGATTTCCTATATATATCATTACCGATAACACTAATTAACATATGCTGTTGCATGTAATTTGTCTCTAATTTGTTCATTTAAAAATACAAAAAAAAAAAAATCTTTTGAACAGAATAAAAAATATATCTATTCCCCAGAGAAAAAAAACTAATATTGAAATTTCTCGTTTCTAAAGCAAAATATTTTTACCCGTATGATCTTCCTTAATGAAAATCGCCAATTGATTAAAATACTGAAAACGTTAATTTCAACGAAAGGCTAAAAAAAATCAAAAAATATCGGACTTAATTATTATTATGTGAGTGATTTAGTCCAACTGTAACTACGGCGGTATAAGCATTAATAAGGGAGATTACTCCTGCATTTAATAGTTATTTTCCTTTGACACCAGCTTCTCCCACCCTCTTTGCGTGAGAAACAATGTGTTTGAACAAGTGAGAATAAAACAAAACGCAAAGTTTTAATAAACGTTATTTTCATCATTAAATTAGATGTGACATTCAAAAAGCCAAACCGGTCGCATGTGGCCCATGGCTGCCTACCTCTCTACCTTCAGTTGATATCGAGCCTTTTACTGGGCGAAGTTTTGTTTATAAAAGAAAATCCATAACAGACTATACAGGAACATCACTTTCCGCTCCTATAACCGTACTGCCATACACATTCATTGTGCAGGAGCAGATAAGTAAATGATACATTTTGGCACAATAGTTTGAATCCATATTTTTTCAAGAAAAAAATGATTTTCCCTGATGAAGCTTTAATAAAAGCGAAACATATTAGATTTATAAACTGTTAGTTCCAATCATTTTTGGAATGACTGCAAAAATATCCCTCTGCCCAAATTTATTGAAAAAAAAAGACACAGATGCATGCTGGGATGTCTTCCTAGGCAATAAGATAGCCCACTTCTCGGTCTCATCCGATTTAATTCTGTCCTTTCTTGTCTTGAATTCAGAACGCCGCGATCACTTGCCTGTACGCCTTTTGTGTGTTAACACCATTCTTAGTTTGTGAACATTTTTTGCCTTATCTTGCTTTGCCTACTTTTGTCTCACATATATTATTTGCTTCGTATTATTTTTGTCCTGTTCTTTTCTTTCTTTTGTTATTGTTTTATTGGAAACTTTGTCAATTCTGTTTGTCGGGCATTTCTACCAATTACATTTGATCATGGCAATTACTATTTCCTATCCGTTCTTCATTCTATCATTCTGTCGGATTTCGATCGATACTCTGTATTTGATACCAATTCAGTCATTTGATATTAAATCGAATTTACGCGCATAAGACAAAAGAGGCAATACATATTTTTAATTTTTGAATAAAAGATAGAAATATAAATTTTGACAGAGCGAGATATCAGTTTGTGCTCACAATTGGTTTACATGCGTTAGATACCGATAGCTTTACATCTGTAGAAAAAGCGCAGCTCGGCACGCATGCGCATCTTCCATAAATCATTCGTCATATCCGGTCGCAGTCGGTCATCACTACATTCTCCTTTTAGCATCTTTTGGATTCATCTCTGGCCGGACGTTGATATGTGGTTAGTGACTACCTTCACTTAGGTCTGTACTATCACTGTCCTCCAACTCCCCCGCTCACTTTAATGGATCTGCAGTAGTGTGCAGCAGCCTGGATGAATAATGTTCTTTGATAACGACACGCAAGAAATATCGACACAAAAATCAAACGTATCTTGCATTTGAGCTCACAGCACGATGCCTTCCGTGTTGCACGTCTCTCTACCAGTTTGTCGCTTTGCTGTCTGTTTACTTCTTGCTTTTGATTCCATTTTTCTTCTTGGCTTTTTTGTTCTTTCTTCTTCTCATAAATTATTTTCTTCTCCCCGTTCTCTCACTGTTCCATTTCTCTCGTCCTTCGCCAATGTTCCCTCCTTCTTCTCCTCCTCCTCCTCCTCTTCTTCCGTTTTTTCCTCATCTCCTCTGTGCTCACATTTATTATTTTCTTTTTCCAGTTCCTCCTAACGATTTAATTGTCTCGTTTTCGTTTACCCTTGGACACTTCTTCTTCTTCTTCTTCTTCTTCTTCTTCTTCTTCTTCTTGTTTCTCTCCTTATTCGTTTCTTTTCTTCTCACCTAACTTTCTATTTCCTTCTCTTTTCCTTTCTACTTTTTCATTTTCTTCTTGCCATTTAACATTCCATATATTTCTCTTTTCATTTCTTCTTATTGCCATTTAAGCATCTATTTCTTTCTTTCTTTCCTCTTTTCTTCTTCGTTTTCTTCTTCTTGCAAATTAACTTTCTGTTGCTTTCTTTTTTTCTCTTTTCTTGTTCCTCTTCTTCTTTTTTCTTCTTCGTTTCTTTTTCTTGTCATTTAACTTCTTATTTCCTTCTCTTTTCTTTTCTATTTTTTCTTTTTCTTTTTGTCATTTAACTCTCCGTTTATTTCCCTTTTTCATTTCTCCTTTATTTACTTCTTTAACTTTCTATTTCTTTCTCTCCCTCCATTGTTGATTTTTAACTTCTCTTCCCCCTCTTTTCATATCAGTTCTTTTTTTATCTTCCTCTTCCAACTTAGACACTTTTTTTTCTTCTAATGATTCATTTATATCTTTTCTTTTACCTCTAACCCGTCTTTTTTTTTCACCTCTTCCTCGTCCCCCTCCTCTACCTCAACCTCCCCGCCTCTTATTGACTTCTATATTTTTCTTTTCTCATTTCTCTTTCACCCAACGTCTTGGATCTCTTTTTCATCTTCTCTCCTCTCTCTTCTTTTTCCATCTCTCCTCCCTGGCCTTTCTTTAACGCTTTCTCCTCCGCCTTCTTCTATTTTTCTATAATTTTCGTCTCCACATTTTTCTTCTTCTCCTCTTATCATTTCTCCTTCTCCTGTCTTCCTCTTCTGTCCTTCTTACCAACTTTATTCAACTTTTCTTTCAATCCCATCATGCATTCACCCGTTACCCTTTCCGGCTTCTCTTCTTCAAATTATTTCTTTATAATTTTCATCTCCTCTTCATTCTCCGTTTATAATAAGCTGTATAGTTATTTTCATCTATTAGCCTGAATATTTGATAAAACTTATTAAAGAAAAAAGTGCGAACACTGGCAGATTTCTCGAATATTCAGGCTTGTAGACGAAAATAAATATACTGTTTAAAATAAACGGAGGCTTTACTTAAATATGGTTATCCACTAAAAATGACGTTTAAAGTCATATATATATATATATATATATATATATATATATATATATATATATATATATATATATATATATAATATGAGACCTTGTTACCAATCTAATACTGCGCATAAATTCGTAAATTCTGGGTACTACAGGGGAGAGTTCATCCGAAAGATTTACATGAAAGTATTTATAGAAAAGGCACAGGGAAGCTACATTATGGCTGTGGGAAAAATGACTGAAGCCGAGATGTCAGGTCAGGACCGTCAATATTGCTGATCCTTCTTTGGATTTTATCAAGAATTTCTAAATATCTTCTTTTTCGTGAAACTTAATGTCAATTCTCCTTTTCAAACTCTATTATCATTGTTTGCTATTAATTCAATTATCTAACAGTAAACATATTCCTGTCTTGTCACTAACTCTTGCATTACTTATTGACCGCTGACAATCCCTTTGTTATTTTTCAATGCATTTCTATAGGGAAATTACAAGAAACGCATTGATGTTATAGAGATAATAGTCTTGTTCTGTCGGTTTGCTTTAAATTTCTAACTGCTGACGATTACGTTATTTAATTAACTTCAGTAAATTTCATTTCTACAATGTCAACACATCTTATAAAAAAATTAGGATTGTACATCATCTTTCCTTTAGGATATATTTTCAAATTCACATTTTACTCTGAGTACAACCATCCTTATACCAAAAAAAAGTATTGGTTAAGATTTAGTATGATCTATTCATAGATATACCGATGTCACTATATTATTGGTACGATTGTATTTTCTTTTCACATGTTTCACTTTCTCGGTCGGTGTGAACAATATTTTAATTTCTTCAGTCGGGTTCAGGCGAATGAGAAGCGGTATGCGGTTATGCTTTTTGTTTTTCTTTTCTTTCTTGATCCTAATTGTAGCTGTTGTTTTCATCCTTCTCCCTTTTATGTCTTTTTATCATTAACTTTGCTTCTTCTTCTTCTTCTTCCTCTGCTTCTTCTTCTTCTTCCTCTTCTTCTTCTTCTTCTTCTTCCTCTGCTTCTTCTTCTTCTTCTTCTTCCTCTGCTTCTTCTTCTTCTTCTTCTTCTTCTTCTTCTTCTTCTGCTTCTTCTTCTTCTTCTTCTTCTTCTTCTATACGAACCATTGACAACAGCTCGTTCCGTATATCATGTGCTGTTTTTATCTGTCCCTCTTACCTTAAATATGTCCTGTGAGTGTTAAATTTTCTAAACCCCCTTTCCTCAGCAGTTTCTTTCTGATTCTAAGTATAAGTGTATTTTCTGTTTCAATTTTCCCTAAATCTTCTTCGTTGCTCATGTGTGCCGTCTTCGGTATTCTCAGCATCCTTCAGAAGAGCCAGATTTCTAGTGTTTCAGGTCTCTTCCTCATCTTTGAGGTGATTGTCCAATTTTCACTGACATATAAAAGGACCAGTATTACATAACAGTTCAGTACTTTTTTCTTTGCTTCTAACGAAATTTTCTTGTTTCTTAATATTTTGCTTAGCTTTTGAAAGGCACCTTTCGCTATTCCGATTTCCGACTTCGCTATCGCATTTTTTGTCTTCTGTTAAAAAAAAACAAAAAAAAAACTTCCTAGATATTTAAATTTTTGTACTTGCTTGATTTTGACGTCTCCAATTTGTAATTCGTATGTTGGGCTGCCCTTTTTTGCATACAACCATTCTGTCTTCTTGCAATTGATGTTTAGTTATTTTTTCTCGTTTCGCTTTAATATCTTCTGCAGAAGTTTCCGTGGTTTCCTTTCAGTGTCTTCTATCAATACTGGGCCATTGCATATCTACGTGTCATCTGCATATAAGTTTACGGCCGCTAATAATGAGTCCTCGCGAAATCATCTCACTGTAAAGATTCAATAAATCTGGTGACAAGATACATTAAGCACTTTTCGATATTTGCATTTTTAAAACCTTTAATTTCTAGTGTAAAATTATTGCCAATGCATTTCTATAGTAAGTTCATCACCTGTACTGTACAAGAATATTATAATAACCTTATTCTGCAAGTAACAATCGCATTCTTGAAAATTAGCATTCGAAATTCAGTCTATTATTTGGGCGCAAACACCAAACTCTGATGCCAGTAGGGAATAATAATAAATATCTTAGCAACCAGGTCGAATCTTCTCCGGCTTCTGTCTCCTACTTCTTATCATCATGAATGGCAGCAACAAGATTTCTTTAATAGATGTATTTAATTATTTTACTATTAAATATCATCCGACAACGACTTCTGTCACCTCCAGCACTATCATAAGAGTTATTCTTCCTTTTCTTTGAATTTGAAGAGCTCTTTCTTTCTTTCTTTTTTTTTTTTTTTTGCTTGCTTTCTTTCTTGCTTTCTTTCCTTTCGAACCACCTCAGACAATTTTGTTACTCCTGTTCTTTCCTTCCTGCTTACATCTTTCTCGTCTTGCGTGAAAATTCGATAATTGTGCCTTATATGAGAAGAAATTACTTGCAGATAAGATCACGAAAGAGAGTAAAAGAAAAAGAAAAAGAAATAAAAAAAAGAAAAGAAAATGAAATGAAGTAAAAGAAAATGGAAAAAGAAAGAAAGAAAGAAAGAAAAAAGAAGGAAAGTAAAAATGAGCGTAAAAGAAGGAATAAGAAGATAGAAAGAAAATTACAAAAAAAAAGAAAGTAAAAAGAAAAACTAAGAAAGTTAAAAGAAAATAAAAGAAAGTAAAAAAGATGAAGAAAGAAAAGAAAAGAAAACGAACTGAAGTAAAAGAAAATGTGAAAAGAAATAATTAAAGAAAGAAAGAAGAAAGGAATAAATGCAGAATGTTCGATTTTGTTAAAAGAATCTAAATTAGACATCAAAATACGAAGAGATTTCGACCTGATGAGAGAAGCCTTTCAAAGACTCAAGATTAACAAACCAGATTGGAATCGGGGCACTGTGGATTTCTTGGTGTGTCCATTCATTCATATGTGTACAGGGACAAATATATATATATTCGCATAACAGATGTGGACGTGTACAACTCACTATGAAAAGAATGTTTCATAGTGAAGTTAAATTCTCTTGTAAATATTTTAGGGAGTGAACGAATATCTTAATGCATAGCGTATATTGAGCTTGAATGAGACCAAGACAGAATAGGACAAAATGATGTTTGACAATGCTATGCTTAGTAACTATCATCATATATATATATATATATATATATATATATATATATATGTGTGTGTGTGTGTGTGTGTGTGTGTGTGTGACTGGTATAAGTAAACGTTTGTCACTTATCTGATTTATATTACCTTCAGCATCCCGACTCCAGAGTTTCGTAGACTCATCCGTCCGTCCACTCGTCAAGTGGTATTAACAGTTGACTGCTTATACTTCTCGATCTTATCAATGGTGCAAATATTTTCGTAGTGTGTGGGTCTTCGCCCATGTGCCCGTCTACGTGGGTATGTGTAAGTGTAGGATGTCATAATTATTTGTCCTTTTTTCTCATTTTTTTTCCACTTTACACTCACACCTTAGTTTTTTTTTTTTTCTCTTTTCTTCCAATTGTAGCAATTTGTTGCTATTTGATTTCCGGGTTTTTTTCTAGTCATGTTGTCGTTTGCAATTTTTGAGCGTTCTAGTCTTTTGATTAGTTAGGAAATTTGCATTTCGTTTTATACATAAATAATTGATTTTAATTCTTAAATAATAAAATAAATATTTATATATGTCTTCACTTGCCTATTCTATCGTATTCTTATTTGGGGATGTGGGGATGTGTAGGGTGTTGTGATCATTTGTCCTTTGCTTCGTTCTTTCTTTTTTTTTTACACTTTACATTCGCTCTTTTCTTTCGACAGTTTCTGTAGCGTCGAACAAACCCTAGCATATGTCTAAACATGCAATAAGAATAATCCAAAACTATGGAAATTACAAGAAATCTAATCCTACTTAACAAGAATGACAAAATGAAAAATATACTAAAATCAATCAAAATAATTAAAATCAAACGCCAATCTAAAAACCAGAAACATATATTAACGTCATCCAAATTTAACCAACACAATATACAGGGGATCACAAATTGCAACAACAAAAAAATGTTGGATTTGTGATGTCATTATAGAAGGGAACCCTTACACTTTTGAAAACCCACAACGACATTCACAATAAATACAAATGTTATGGGGTCCACCCCTTTTTCATATGTGGACTCTACCAAATGTACTTGGACTGCTGCCGTTAAATACCTAGAGTGACAGTCAGTGAGGGTAGTCGGGAAGTCGGATAGAGAGAGGATATACGGAGAGTGAAAGAATATACGAACGGAGATAGTGTGAGGTAACCTCTTGTAGAAGTCAGTTACCAGCACGTAGACTCTAAGGAAGTCCTACTTTGAGACTGTATATATCTATCTGTATTTGCTACAAAACACGTTCCTGGACTTACTAGCAGTATTACTCTTTGTCTGATTGTGTAAATACATTTTATTTCTTATATTTAATTATTGCGTTTGTCATTCCTTGGAGACCGAATTCATCTCGGAATCCACAACAACAAATTTAAACTGCAACTCCAAAAATGTAATCTATCCACTCAAATGCACAAAATGCAAGAAGTCATGAGATCAGCCAAGCACTTAACAACAGAGTCACCCTTCACAAAAGCAACATTAAATTGCCCGACAGCAGAAAACTCTTCGTATCGCAACACATCTACGAATGCAATCAAGGCAAATTTAACATTATGCTAATATACCAAACAGATAACTACTCTTTCTTACAAATTCAAGAAAAAAACTTCGTAGACAAATTTATATCAGTACTAAAGAGAACATAACCCCACACACATGGACACACAACATACACACATGATAGCCAGATACACTGGTCGGACCGCACACATACATACACGTACACACGCGCAAACAGGTATCCATGGAGAACAAATATATATATATATATATATATATATATATATATATATATATATATATATATATATAATTAAACTTTAAATCAGTTAATCTTTTACAAATAAAGTTTCAGAGAAGTATATTTTATTTTTGAAAGAGTTTTTTTAATAAAGAGAATTATGTTTTGTTGACAGATTTGTTAATATGGCCGATATTAGCGATTTCAAAAATAATTCCAATCAATTTAAATTCCGTCTGAAATAGAGCAAAGTAGTTTGCCTATTGGAAACAACTTAATCTATTAAACTGTAATTAAACTAAAATAAAAGCCTCAAGAAATATTTTTTTAATTTTTAAAGTGAATATTAAACCTCACGTATCGCTCTATTTGGGAGGTACCTGTAGTACAGGTAATAAATCCGTTGGTATATAATCCATGTGGATCCTAGAAAAATAAAGTATTAAAACAGATCTACAACAATGCATTTATTATAATAGAGCCAATAAATAGTATTAGACAACAAATTCCAAAATTACCTCACATGGTGGTGATGGGGAAATTACCTATATGAGGTAATTTTGGATTTTGTTGTGTAATACTATATATATATATATATATATATATATATATACATATATATATATATATATATATGTATATATGGGTGTGGATGACTATGTTGGTATATATGGTCTGGTGTCCCCGTTGTTTATTTCGAGGTTCTCAACAAAATCCAAAGACTGATGTGCAATGCGATAAGTCCTGACTTGGCATCCCCACTCCAATCAATTTCTCACAGATGTGATGTGGCTTCCCTCTGTCTTTTCTACAAATATTTTCATGGCAACTGCTCTAAGGGGCTATTTTCCCGTCGAAACAATTAAATCTAACCGACTTTTCTACTCCAACAGCTTCTTCTCTCGCACTTTCTGACAGTGGAACTCCTTTCCTCTTATATGCTTCCCTGATAACAAAAATTTAAATGTAATGTTAATCGACATCTTCTGATTCCTTGATCATGATTCCCGTTCTTCTCTTTATCCTTTCCTCAGACACCCCTCTTTACTCTCACTCTCAATATTCTCATATATATATATATACATACATATATATATAATCTCAGATAGAGTGTATATTTACAGAGGACAAAATTAATAAAAACAGATAAAAGAAAAAAACTATACTTAGCCAAAGCGTTTCGTCCTCTGATGGACTTTATCGAGGCAATGTAGGATTTTGAAAAAATGTAGATTAAAAATGACAAAAAGAAAACTATTGAATATTACTCGCTCACTTTATCTTATACTAGACTAAATTAGGAGACTTTGTTTACTTGACATGCTTTGACTGACCTTTCAAACATCTGGCGAACATTCATACCCATTCCCAAACGTATAAGCCTTGATAAACCAATGATATATTCATTTCTGTATATAAACACGTGCAGTATTATAAATCTTATATTGCTATGATGAAGGCTCTCACAGACGAAACGCGTTGGCTAAGTATAGCTTTTCCTTTTGTCTATTTTTATGCATATATACTGGATGATTGAAACGTAACGCATATATGCAGGCTGATTGAAAAGTAACGCCCCATTTTAAAACACTTATAATTTATTTATTAAATATAATTTTTACAAGAAACAGATATAAGAGGAAAAGGTGTAGTTTGAAATACTAGAGAGGAAAACGTTTACTATGAAATAATAGTATATATACATATATATATATATATATTAAGTTGGTGCAAAAATAATGTCGTTTTCTCACATAGTAACAAACGACATTATTTTTGCACCAACCTAATATATATATATATATATATATATATATATATATATATATATATATATATATACTGAGGAGGCACGGATTGAGGAATCGGTGAGCCGGGTTCAAATTCCAGTCGAATCAATTACATTGACTTACGTTAATACCGTTGGGAAAGGTGTGGATCCTCTTCTTCTCCCTCCAGCTATGGGCAAATAGCAGGACAGACTGGGTTCTATAGCCTTGGATGGCAACTGGTCTAGGTGAAGGACAACTCTGAATTCAAAACCTGTCGTTTGGGGACCCTGTGGCACGTAGTGCACCAGTTCCCTGTATTCGGCCCTTCAACAAGTGTTGATGGTCCTGCACGAAACCTTCACCACTATAATCAAATCTCATGTATTGGTGTCGGGCCCTTCGGTTTCCTAGGAACTGATCTGCTTGACCCTCAAACGTCGAATTCGACGGGAGAGTCGAGTATACTAGTATACTGAAAACTCCATATGGGCACTTTCCATTCTATGTCCACTGAGTGTAAAACGAATATATACTCTAACCACCACACTATGACACCTAACACACGCAAAGAAAGATAAAACAGAGAGACATTGTAATTAGTGTATACGAACACACATGCATGTTCATGTGTAGCAATATATATGCATGTAGAAAAATGCGCATGTATGTGTGGACGTTGGCGGATGCGAGAGAGAGAGAGAGAGAGAAAGACAAAGAGACAGAGAGGGAGAGAGAGAAAGTTGTGTTCTTGGATTCTAAATTTGCTGACAATACATACGATTAGTTAATATAAGAATATATTAATTGAGTCTTGCGGCTCGAAGCCTCTTTAGATATCTCTCAGATCAAGGGTCTTCAGCTTCAATTCAAAATTACAGATGAGACATGAAAGGCAGAACCATTTGGAATATATACTGAGTGAGTCTTGTTTATATTGAAGTCGCCAAGATATTTCGACCTCTGATCATAATTGACCAACAGATGACTGAAAGATATTTGATTCTGACTGAAACGTTTCTTCCTCATAAATGTGTTGAAGTAAGCCGCATCTTCATCAGTTTGAATTTCAAAGCATCCAGCCAGTTGGCCATTGTTCTATGTAAAGTTTCAATGAAAGTAATGAAATTATTTATTCGCTGAAATTGTCGAAGAAAATGACACTTTTCTTTCAATCCTCTTCCTCTTGAGTATATATTTTATTTTAACGTTTTCTTTTGAGGCTTCTCTCACTGTTACTGCCTCTCTCTCTGTCTTTCTCATGCTTTCTCTTTCCGTTCTCTTTTCTTTCTTCATCTTTTCTGTCTGTCTCTCTCTCTCTCTTTCTTTATTTCTTTATTTCCATTATTTTCTCCTTTTCTTTCGTGATTTTTTTCTTTGTAGCCATCTATCTAGCTAGCTAGGTAGCTACTTTCTTTCTTTCTTTTTATCTTTCTTTCTCATGTGTTGCGTTTGTAGTCTCACTCCTTCTTCATTCGCTTTCCGTTCTCTTTTTTCTTTCTTTCTTCTCTTTTTTCTTATTCTCTTTCTCTCCATATTTCCATTATCATTTTACTTTCATCTTTTTTCGTTCTTTCTTTCTTTCTTTTTTTTCAATTCATCCTCTCTATGTAGCTATCTTTCTATCTTTCTCGTATCTTGCGTTTGCAGTCTCACTCCTTCGTTTTCTTTTCGTTCTGTTTTCTTTCTTTCTTCTCCTTTTTTCTTTCTCACTTTCTTTCTTTCAGTTATCTTTTTACATTCTTCTTTTCTTTTGTTCTTTGTATTGATCCACCCTCTCCCTCTCTCTCTCTCTCTTTCTAGCTAGCTTTCCTTCTTTCCTTCCTTCTCCTGTGTTGCCTTCGCAGTCCTACGCCATCTTCGTTCTCTTTCCCTTCTCTTTTCTTTCTTTCTCTTCCTTTTTTCCTTTCTCTTTTTTCTTTCTTTCCATTATCTTTTTACTTTCATCTTCTTTCCTTTCGTTCTTTCTTTCTTTGTTTCTATTTATCTAGCTAACTAGCTAACTATTTGTCTTTCTTTCTTTCTTTCTTTCTTTCTTTCTTTCTTATTCGCGCCTTTCTTTCTGCTATTGAGTTTATCTTTTTCATTTTAGAAATTGTATTTGTGGGTACTTGCATCGTGTAGCGGAAATGACCAAAGCTTCAGAATGACGACCGAGAAGCCTGAGATTTGCTGGCTCGAAGTGAATATGGTAGGTGATAACAAATCTTTGACCTGAACCGTGGTTCCTGAATAACGATATATATAATGTATCATTCACACTCACACGACACGCACGAACACACGCACGCGAAAGCACAAACACGCACAGATATGCATGCGACCACATACACTATAGATGTAACAAACATCATTTGCATATACACTCATAAAGAATAAGTCACAAATGCACATAATAATGAACATTATAACATATAAGATATTAGGTTGGTGCAAAAATAATGACGTAATAATGTCGTTTTTTGACGTTAAAAAATACGTCAAAAAACGACATTATTACGTCATTATTTTTGCACCAACCTAATATAATCACCGAGTACTTTTTTTTTTCCGAAGGCGGCTAGTCAATCCTTGTTCTAGACATTTGCTCAGGCAAATTTGTGTTTGTTCAACGCCCACTGTTCCCACCTGCAAATATGCCGAGTGGAACTAAGTGGAGCGAGCGCACAATCTGGTGCGATAAACAATTTGAACCGGGTCGGTATGCTGAAACACACGATGACATGTGAGTTCATGTTAGCAAAACCATCGATGGCTTCTGAACAGTTCCGTCAACCTAATTTCCTTCACAAGGCACGGGTCAACACATGGTATGGTTTTCAGGCAATTTCCAACAGCGCCACAAGGTCGATAACATCATACATCTAATCAACTGACGATGAATTGTTTTTGATAACGATATATATCAACACCTCTATGGGTTATAATGCCGAAATCTAGATATTTTATACGCGATTCTATGTTTATTTTTGAAGATAATAATGATTTTAGCGGTACAAGTTCTGCTAATTAATCCATAGCTGGAGTTAGAATAGTTGGAATCATGACTTTCCCAAGGGTATTTACAGGAATTGGAACAACAGGAATTGGAACTCGGCTCTCCGATTAACAATTCCGAGCTATTATCCATTACATCACACGCGGATCCAAACTCACAAAACCTGGTATTCTCAGGCGGTCACCCATTTAGGTATTGATCAGGCTCATCGTTGCTTAATTTCAGTGATCGTACGGGGACGGGTATTTGAACGTGATGTGGCTGTAAGCGAATTAGCCATGGTGGTATTCGAACCCAGGACGCGGAAAGGTAACGTTCCAATCGTTCTAACAGGTGCCCATATAAACAAACGTAAACAACAGGAAATAATCCGTCGGTATTTCTGAGATGTAATTATTTACATTTTTCCGACTGGTGGCCTCATTTCTATTGTGGCCTAAGTTTGGCAGTTTTTGTCCTCTCCGTCGAGGCCGGGGATTGAATTCACAACTATTTGGGTCAACGTACTGTTTGGATAAATCAACCGATGCTTTTAACCACTTGGGCCATGGTGTCCTTTGGGGCAGAGAAACAATAAGAACTTGGAAACATATCAAGACTAATTAACTGAGACTGAAATTTAGCCCACTGGTTCTAAGTGTTCTAATTCCACGTATCATGATTTTGTATAAATAAAGGGTTCAATTTGAAAGTCCAACGATGGCGGGAACGTACAACCGCCGAAATGTCGTGAATGTGGTATTAAATGTGGTGTTAATGATGGGTATCAGCAGTTCGAACAATGTAGTGTAAATAGAAATATATATATATATATATATATATATATATATATATATATATATATATATAAGTGAACATTGAAGTCAAAACTTAGAGCCGACAGTCTGTTTCATGCTAGACGCAATCGTCACGCCACGATTGCGTCTAGCATGAAACAGACTGTCGCCTCTGTTGACTTCAATGTTCACTTTTATATTCGCACGCTCTATCTCTGATATTGGGCACTTTATCGCATAAATATAGCACACCTTAAAACTATATTTCTTCATATATATATATATATATATATATATATATATATATATATATATATATATATATATATATATATATATATAAGTGAACATTGAAGTCAGCACTCAGAGGCTGTTTCATGCTGGACGCAATCGTCAGGCCGCCTAGCATGAAACAGCCTGTCACATCTGAGTGTTGATTTCAATGTTCACTTTGATATTTCTACTTATATACGCTCCATCTCTAATATTGAGCACTCTATCCCATAAATATAGCACACCTTAAAACTATATTTCTTCATATATATATATATATATATAAACAAAAGGCGCGCATCTGATTCTTTCTGCCATGCTTAGTCCTTACAGGTGTCAGATCAGACCAAAATGGAATATTAGTGGCATATCTTAGCGGAAGCTATCCAATCCTCACTTTCCAGTTCAAGAGCGTTGACGCGGCGTTTGACTGGTCGGGGTGACATATTTTCTATCCTACCGTTCCTTTCCTACAGATGCAAAGTCGTAAGCCTACAGTTACTCTATCGCTATTTTCATGGAAAAAGTTGAGACGAATTCTATTCTCTAGTACTAACAATTCAGATCTTTACAGCCAAGACCTTCCTTGCTACATCCACAGAGTTGAATCAACCTCATTCCTTACGTATTTCTTTGTTAAGCGGAGCGTCTTACTCCGAAAGCTGCTTCCTAAGAACCGCTACTTTGTAGGGGAAGCCTCCCGCGTAGATGCTTTCCTATACAAATAAAAACTTAACCAATTAAGATCAAAGGTTAATCGCTGTCTATCCTCTATATCGTCCTAATCCTGTCTACTTCCTCCTCCTACCTTGAGTTGCTCTTGAGCCTTGTAATGTTGAGTACGATCAGGAGGCATGGAGGAGTAATGGATAGCGGCTCGGATTTAGGAATCGGAGAGCCGAGGTCGAATTCCAGTCGAATCCATTACATTCACTTACATACAAATACCCTTGGGAAAGGTATGAATCCTCTTCTTCTTTCATCCCCCCCACAACTATGGGTAAATAGAGCGTGTTCTATAGCCTTGGATGGCAACTGGTCTACCGCAGAAAGAAATAACAACCTATATATATATATATATATATATATATATATATATATATATATACATATATATGATTATTTTAAAAAATATGATTCCATCGCTACACAAGAAAAAAATCTGCCTCGTCAGTCATGTATCAAAAGACGCATGATCACCTAAGCGTGTATCACGCATACCACGTAACTGACTGACGAACAAGAAGATGCACAGACATTCATACGATCACATACAGTATAGGGGTAACAGCCACAAGTACACATGCACTCATACATCAACAGACACAAATACGCACACAAACATCTAGACATTAACATATAGAAATACATTTACACGCACTTATATAAACCCAGCGCAGCAAGATGTACACATACATGAACATACCCGCACACACATATATACAATTAGCTAAACAATGCGAGACAAACACATACGTATGAGCACAAGATAATATCCAGATACACATACAAATACACACACACCCGCGCGTAAATGGAGAAAACTACAAATACAATGTCCCTCCAAATATATATATATATATATATATATATATATATATATATACGTACCAGATTTTGTGATGGCATTGCTGAATTAAATTTGAGTAGTAACATATTGCCTTGGAGAAAGAAGAATTACTTGAAACCAATGTAAAAAAAAAAAATACAAAAAAGAGACAGAGAAATATAGTGTATAGTTTTCTCAAATGCGGTCAGTCTACTCGTTAAAAGAGTTGTGAGTGCATCTATGTTGTTGAAGGTAACTTATTTAACTTGTTCCGTCTGCCTGCCCCAGGCGATTTCGAAACAAAAACGAAGGTAAAATCTCAATCGAACTGCGACTCCATTTTGTTTACAAAGATGGCAGATCGTCAACAATGGCGAACCAACAAGTCTCCAAACTTTGACGCGCTCGCACAAATATAATCGTAAGCATAGAGAAGTCAACACTTGTCAGCACACATACAGACCCCCACACACACACAGACACACACACGCACACACACGTGTGTGTGTACAGCTGGGTGTTTTTTTGTTTTTGTTTTTGTTTTTTTTTTGTTTTTGTTTTTTTTGTTTTCCAGCCATTTCCCAATACACTACGCAAATAAAAAAGAATTGAGTTTTATGTTAAAGGGCCGGTTATAGATCTTTCCTTTCAGTGGAATTTGCTTTAATCTCTAACCGCTGATACACGCTTTTTTCTTCATTTCCAATGAATTTCTACAGTACAGCTATTGTCAATACATTTCTACAGCAAAATCATGATCTATGCAAGAACGTTGGCCGATAACAGTCGGTGGAATTGATCAATCCATGTTCCTTAAATACTGTTTTAAGAGAAATATTTCATAAATTGCAGCCCACAGTAAAGCTATTCGTTCGGTCAATGAATGCGTAAAGTTCCCCACCTATCAAAACGGCTAATTCTCGACATTAAACATTCTGCTATTGACGTCTGCATTCTTGAACATTAACAGTCGAAATTCTGGCTTTTATATGGGTGCGAACTGCAACTTTTGATACATTTAGCCCCGAGGCAGAACCTTCTCGAGCTTCCATCTCCTGCTTCTTATTATCAGCGTCACAACCTCTTTAATTATTCTATTCATTCGATAATGTTATAATCCCGCAATTATTTCGTCCAGTTAACTGATGTTTCTGCCACATTTAGGGATGGGGGGGGGGTTATTACTAACCCCTTTTTTGTTTTGTTTTATGTAAAATAAATATATTGTAAATAATCATTGGGGTTTTTTAAATAGTTATTCCCCTCCCGCCACAGACTTTGAAATGTACATATGGGGACTAGTTAGGATTTCATAGAGAATTTGAGGTATTATGGTGGACGCAGTAAGAAAGGTAGGAGTGAATGTATTGTTTTGGTGATAGAACTATTGTTGGTATGTTTGGGTCCGTGTCTGTAACTAACTAAGTATAGAATTAAGACAGAAGACCGTCCTTCCCCAACTCCCTTTCTGGCTTTGAGCCACATTTTGTACAGCAGTACGAATAAATAACTATTCTATTCATTCGACAACGACTTCTGATACCCAAACTCCAGCACTATCATAAGAATTATTCTTCGTTTTCTCGGAATTTGAAGAACGCTTTCATTCTTTCTGATATACCAATCTTCCTATGGTTTAACTATTTTCACAGTAAACATTTCAGATCCTAGCTTTTAAACAAGGCTCGATCAAAGCCGTCTTGGCATTGTTAAGAAATAATTTTAACCACAAGGCAGACGCATAAATTATTACAGATATTTAAGCTATTTAATCTGTTTATTCTCTTTCTCTCCCTCCCTCCCTCTCTCCCTCCCTCTCTCTCGCAGCCTCTCTTTCTCTCTCTCTCTCTCTCTCTATATATATATATATATATATATATATATATATATGCATACAGTGCTGTGCAAAAGTAAGTCAACCCCTAAGATAATATTTAAAATAACTGTCTCTTTTTTTCCAGATAATCAACAAATCTTAATTAAACTATATATTCACTAAAGAGAAATTTATTACATTTCAACCACTTTCAAATATTTTTATCAAGCTGGAATAAAACTATTAATTAAACACTAATATTCCATGGTCATAATTTATTCCATTGGAATTGTAAATACGACCCAATTCATCAGACCTACAAATTCAAAAAGAAAACAGAAAAAAACAACTCTGGAAATAAAAAAATAGAATTTAGAGAGAGTGTAAGTATGAGAGTGTGGGACGAATGTTAGAGCTAAAGAGAGGGGTAACAGACGAGAGAAGGTGGGAGATTAAAGCTTAACAGAGAGAAGTTTTAGAGAGGTGAGTTGAAGACAGTTTAAGTGAAAGAAATATGAATGTTGTCGGATGTCTAATACATTAAAGATGTAACCGGAAAGGATACATTTTGTGATGACATACACACACAATAGACGATCTAATCTTAAAGATCAGAAGAAGAGGGAGTGAGAAGAAAAGAAAAAGGGGTGGGAGAGAGATGGGGTGGGGGAAACTAAAACTGAAGGGCATTTACTAAAAGGGCCGCTGTGTATTTAAGAAAATTTGACAAAATTAATATCGACTACAGGTTACAAATCAAATATAAACATATAAAAAAATAAATATAACCATTATCTAATCTAGCAAGGACCTATATTTTTTATATATATATATATATATATATATATATACATATATGTGTGTGTGTGTGTGTGTGTGTGTGTGTGTGTGTGTGTGAAAATATATAGAAAATAGGAAAGAACTGGTTGGGTAAATAATCCAAAGTTCTTTAGTATTTTTGTTATTATTTAAAAAAAAAATAGTGCTCGATACAAAAGTAGAGCATAAATATAATTATTTATTTAAAAATATGATTCCAACACGCTACATAAGAGGTCTCATGTTTCAAAACAATAGCCGAAAATTTCAATATAATTATTTGAATTAAATTGAATTAAAGTAAGCTCTGTTCCATCTTCAAGCGAAATTTTTTGGGGAATAACTTATTTCTGAAATTTACGTGTTTTAATAGCATATTCATAATTGAAATCAAAATTTCCATGGTAACAGCCAGGGCGAATTGTTTAAATAGGTAGGGGTGTTGGGTGTTAATAATTTGTCTCAGTATAGAGTTACTTTCATAGATGTCAAGTCAGGGTAAGGTGGGGGTGTCTAAATTTAAAACGGAAGATGTTTTCGCCTAGTCTGGTTTACGTGTCTATGGAGATTTTTTTTTTCTTTTTTTCTTTATGAAAGGGTTTTGTGTATATAAAAACTGCCGTAACATTTGTTTTTTGACGACTTCATAAAGGGTTATCTCTTTTTGTAGGGTATTTAAACTATTTATTTGGGCTATGGATTATAAAAGTTGTATGTTTGTTTCTAAGCTAATTATTCAATGCATAAATTTGATGATGTCGGCAAAAAACCGTTAACTCATGTCTATTGTTTAATAGATTTTTATTATTTAGAAACTTAATAATGTTCAGTTTCTCATGGAGGCACAAAGGGCATGGGTCATTCCAAGTTTTACATGTTCTAGTCCTATTTATAATTTTCCATTTTACTTTAGGTGTCCTATTTATATCCTTCAGATGCCAAAAATATTTAGATAGAGAAGTCTGATTTCTTTATATATATATATATATATATATATATATATATACAAATAAAATGAGAACGAATAAAATATAAGTTCAAACATTCACAACATTAATTTAAAAATAGGGCTCAATACAATAGTGAACATAAGACCTTAGATCTTAACCTGGAAATAAGTACTAATATCAAACAAGATTTTCTAGACGCAACATTGAATTTAGTCTATGAAAATGTCCAGCCTTTTATGAAGAACGATGCCAACCGAATCTATATCGATCCTAATTGTAATCACCCACCGTCTGTAATCCGACATATTCCTTCCTCTGTGGAATATCGGATTAACCAACACTCTTCTAACAAAGAGTTATTTAAAAAACATAGAACTGTGTATAATAAAGACCTTAGGGATGGTAAATATAAGTCCTCTGAAATTCAGTTTATACAATATAATGGTAGCTCTAAGAAAAGAAATCGAAACAGGAAGATTATCTGGTACACATCTCCATTTAACCAATTAGTACAATGTTAGGCCATAAGTTTCTAAAATTGACAAACATTTTCCGAAAAGCAATCGCTTTAGTAAAATTTTTAATTGGAATACATTAAAACTTAACTATATTTGTACTGATAATCTTGAGAAAATATTTAAGTTTCACAATTAAATACTTAACTAATTTAACAATAATAACCATAATGCAAGTACTAATTCTAA
This sequence comes from Acanthosepion lycidas, assembly GCA_963932145.1. Classification (NCBI taxonomy): domain Eukaryota; kingdom Metazoa; phylum Mollusca; class Cephalopoda; order Sepiida; family Sepiidae; genus Acanthosepion; species Acanthosepion lycidas. The sequence goes on along the minus strand of OZ010583.1, from coordinate 38,152,347 downwards.
TATGGTTAAGGATAGTAATCAATGTAATTGTAGGAATCTTAACTAATGCCCATTGTCTAACAAATGCTTGACTAAATCCCTTGTGTATGTGTTTCTATTTCCTCAATTGAAAATCCGAGAAATGAAAAGTTTTCTATTGGCAGCACAAAGAACGCTTTCAAAGATCGTTGGTATAAACATCTATATTCTTTTAATAATGCTACTTATAGAAATAGAACATCACCTTAAAAATATTTTCGAAGTTGAAAGAAGAAAATAAACCCCCTAAAGTTCAATGGAAAATTCTAAAACTAGCTAAAACATATATGAACCTTGTTTTCTGTGTTTACAGGATAAAATGCAGATCGTCAGATTTTTAAATAGGGAAGAGTTGCTAATGCATATTTCGCCTTTGACCTTACAATCGTGCTAAACTTTAAAATTTAATAATCACTTCTTTCACGATGAATGACTCCGTGGTAAACATTTTAAACTTATCATTAGTAAGTTAGATTCTTTGAGGTACTATAGTATGTACGCTACCATTACTGATATTTTATATAGAGGTATATACGTTCAGCTGACGTTTTAGCATTTCCTATTATTTTGTTTTATTAATATATATATATATAAAAACTCTTTACTTAACTGTTGTAGTCTATTAATTATAATTTTATATAATTTAGTATCTTATTAATTTATTATTTATTTGATTTATTTATATTTTATACTTTTATTAGGTTGGTGCAAAAATAATGACGTAATAATGTCATTTTTTTAGACGTTAAAAATTTACGTCAAAAAACGACATTATTACGTCATTATTTTTGCACCAACCTAATAAGTTTTAGTCAGTTCAATTTATTCATTTATTTACTTATTTATTTTATTATCTTGATTTAAGGTCCTCGTTTTTCCGGTTTTGTAAATTTGATAAATTTTTCCTGTTTTTTTCCTCTTATATTTCTTAAAGAGCCTTTTTATTTACATACTAATAAAAAATTATTGTTAAATTATCTTACCTCTTCGGCGAAAATGCGAAGTTCGCAGGCCGTTACACTGTATCAAAATTCTCTTTCAATAGGTACCCGTTGAATTTTGAATCTTACTTAACACAGACTATCTTGATTGAATCTTACTTAACACACACTATTTTTTATGTTCATACATTCTTTTTATAGATACAAATATTTAAGTAAATGCTCTGTTTATAATAAACAGTATTAAACAACATTTACCGGCCTGAATGTCCGAGAAATCTTCATAGAAAATATACGTCGTCCGACAGGATTCGAACCACATTATCATCATATGTTGTCTAGCTTCTTTACATTTCTATATCATCCTTGTATTTATCTTTCTCTCTTCTTTTTCTTTGGAAAAAAAGACTATATCTTGTGTATCTTTCCTTCTCTCTTTTCTTATTTTCTTTCTTCTTTTTTCCTTTTTGAAGAGACTATATCTTGTCTTTTCTCTTTTTTTTTTTGACTATATCTTGTGTCTTTCTTTCTTTCTTCTTTTTAGAGGAGACTATATCTTATGTCTTTCTCTCTTGCTTTTCTTATTTTCTTATTTTCTTTTTCTCGCGGGAAAAGAGGTTGTATGTAAGTAAATATTAAAAATTGTAATAACCCACATTTACCACCGCCTGATGAGATGCGATGATATGCATCGAAACATGAATGCATTTACGAAATGGTCTTACATATAAGTTCGAATGTAATATCCTATAATATATATATATATATATATATATATATATATATATAAGGTGTGACAAAATAATCTGACACATTTGTAAATTTAATAAAAGCGAAATAGAGCCAAGAACCAAAAATGAGATTTATTTTCAAAATGTGCATATAACGCCATTTTGTTTATTGTTCTCAATTTGAAAGTTTGCATCTGAAACAATAAATAATGACACAAAATATTTTTCAAACTTGAGGAAACGAGATGAAAGATTATGTTTAGGTTCAAAATCGTCGCGTTGGAACATTTGGTCGTATAATTTGTGCTTAGCAGTATTAAAGTGTTATACACATTTTTATTTTAAGACATTTTTTATGTTTATACATTCTTTTTTATAGATATAAATATTTAAGTAAATTCTCTGTTTATAATAAACAGTATTAAACAACATTTACCGGCCTGAATGTCCGAGAAGTTTTCATAGAAAATATTCGTCGTCCGACAGAAATCGAACCTGTATTCTATACGGGACCGTCATATAGCCTGACGTGTTTTTACCGATTTCGCCACAGAGGAGCCTTCGGTTAGCAAAGTCGATTTTACTGTTTTTAAATTACAATTTTCAATGATTTTCTCACGTACATTCATGTGCTCGATGCGTATCCAAATGTAAATAAGTAACGTCACACATTTTGAAATGGACAAAGTCCGACAATTATTTTTAGACATTATTATGTTTTTTATATTTTTTTTTTCTATAGATACTAATTGTCGGACTTTGTCCATTTCATAATGTGTGACACATTTTTATCTATATTTCGTTTTTATTAATTATGATCTAACAAATGATCTCCCAAATCTTATTCTTTGAGTAGCCTTTTTTGCTGTCTTACAATTTTTTACCACAGTTTTTACTTATCGAACGCAGGGAAAAAAATGTAATTTTGCTTGTGGTGAATTCTGGCTTGAATATATTTTTTATCAATGTATCTAACACAAGAAATATCAATTTTATTTGGATTTATTTTTGAAATAGTAAAATTTTGAAATCAGTTTGCAAGCAAAACACTTTGGAAATTAGATATTTCTGAACATTTTAAAGACGGTCTTTAAAACTAAATGCTCAAACATTGATAAAAGCTATGAATCTAATTTTTGGTGTCTATACTTATGACATCAAACCCTTTCTTATACACCGAGTGCAGCCTGCCCTATTGATTGTGTTAAGCGTTTTATTCAGCTGACAGTTTAAATATTTCTGAACGAATTTTGCGACAGATATGAGTCTCGATCTAACTAGGCTATTTAAGTACATCACACAAGTGATGTTTTAGTTTCATAGCAATTTATAATGGTGGGTGAAACTAGT
>OZ010583.1:37976807-38144307 GCA_963932145.1 Acanthosepion lycidas | reverse complement strand
CCCTCCAGAAACTGGGTCGCAGAGCAGTGTTCCAGCATGACAATGACCCCAAACAAACATCCAAGACAACCACTGCTTTAGTGAAGAGGCTGAGGGTAAAGGTGATGGACTGGCCAAGCATGCCTCCAGACTTGAACCCAATAGAACATCTTTGGGGCATCCTCAAGCAGAAAGTGGAGGTGCGCAGAGTCTCAAATATCCGCCAGCTCCGCGACGTCGTCATTGAGGAGTGGAAGAGCATTTCAGTGACTACCTGTGAAGCTCTGGTAAACTCCATGCCCAGGAGAGTAAAGGCAGTTTTGGATAATGATGGTGGCCACACAAAATATTGACAGTTGACATGTTGTATGTTAATATTGACAACTTTTCCTAAGGGGTGTACTCACTTTTGTTGCCAGGGATTTATCTTTTAATGGCTATATTTTGAGTTATTTTGAGGGAAAAATAAATTAACTCTGTTATACATGCTGCAGACAGGCTACTTTTCATTGTGTCAAAGTGTCATTTTGTCAGTGTTGTCCCATGAAGAGATATACTTAAATATTTCAAGAAATGTGAGGGGTGTACTCACTTTTGTGATACACTGTATATATATATATATATATATATATATATATATATATATATATATACACACACACACACACACACACACACACATAGGAATATGTATGAATATTATGATATTTCATTATATATATATATACAGTAACAGTATGCCTGTGGATGACAATATATACATGCTCCTGAAAAAAATTATGTTGATTAAGCTCACGGGGAGAAAAGTGAATTTGTAAACAGGGACTATTACTACTGCTGATGCAAGACTCTTAGTTAAGACGAATTGAGTTCTCCCAGTCAATAGCGCATTTATCGAAAAAATAAATACGTCTAAATTCACCCTCATCCCTGCCGTGCGCCAATGGCTTAGGGGTAGAGTCTCCGACTCATACCAAATAAGTCGGATTTCGAAGCCGGCTTGAGGTAATCGGATGTTTATCCACACTGATGAGCTGCGAAACTGTCTGTTAATGGATCTCTATCTATCTATCTATCTATCTATATATATATATATATATATATATATATATATATATATATATATATATATATTAAAAAGATAAAATGCTGACTGGAACACTACCCGGTTGTGGTATCCCTGAAAGGTCAGCACGGGACAAGGGTCAAAATTATCCAATATGTCCAGTGTATAAGAAACGTCTGGCAAACCTAATTTTACATAAAATGAGGCGTGCCTTTTTACTCTACCTATGTCCCTCGTGCAAACCATACCTATCTTTTTCATCAAAATTGATTCGTCATTAAATAAACTGGAAAAGTTTTACCTACCTTAAAATACGCTTCATAGCTAAAGATGCAGGTAAAACGATTGTCTCCCTGTACTCCTCCCCTAAGTACTTGACCTGAATCCTCATGTTATTATCTATAAAAATGGAGTACTGTTACCATATTTGGGAGGGAGCTGACCAGTCCTCACTTCCCAGTCTTGATATAGTTTATAAAATGTTTCCAGCCTCTCTTTCACAGACGGGATGTGACAAAACTCTCTCTGCTCTATCGTTACTTCCATGGAAAGTGCTCGGACGGGACTACAATCCCTTGTTCCAGACGGTCTAACCTACACGGCTAGAACCCGCCATACCACTTACATGGTAGCAAACCACCTACATTCCCTCCGTCGGTGAGAAGTTCCACTCAGCTTGTTCCTAAGAACCACTTCCCTGTGGAACAGACTCCCAAGAGGATGTTTCCCAGATCACTACAATCTTAACCTGCTCAAGTCTAGCGTTAACTGTTATCATCCCCTCGTATCTATATAAACTAGCACATGATGTAATCCTCTATTTCAAGTGGCTTCCGGGCGTTGTACAGGGTGAAACCTACTGTAAAAAAAAATCAAACCAAACCAAGACTTTTTCTACAGATAAGCAAACTGTTTCGAAATTTATATCTTTATCGTCATTATTTAGATTTTTTTTTTTTGTTTTTTGTATTGTTTTGTTTTGTTTGTTTTTTGTTTGTTTTTTTTTTGTTTTTTTTTTTGGGGGGGGGTCAAAATTAAAAGTTATTGTTAAAAAAAAAAAAAAAGCTGTCAGTTTATTAGCTTTTCCCCGGAGAACTCCCTACCATGTTTGGGAGAATTTCCGATATTTCTTTCCCATGTAGAAACAAAATCTCTTTCCTCCGACTTGCACAGCTAATATATCAAATTACAAGTTTGGACTTCAACTAATTAAAACTTATAATTGTCTTTTAAGTGGTCAGATTAACCTGCTTGGGCATTTAAATCGGAAAGTAAATCGACGTAGCGAGGAGAAATAATCCACAACTTGCTCACGGTGTAAAGCCTTGCTCCTTTTCATGTTTGCTTTTAAAGTGTATGTAGATTCCGTTTGCTTTTAGCAACGCGGCCTGTAAGACGAGTCATTCTAACGAATTTCCCCCCTTCGCTTTTAATGTTAATCTTCACGATATTATCCGCGATTCTGCCTTGAAAAGTTTGGCTTGTTCTCAATTTTAACATAAATGTTTGAATGTAAATGAAGTAAATGATAACTCTACATCCCAGCGGCACTTCGACGTGATGTCATCGTTAACAAGCTTGTCTCGCTTGATCAATTACGGCTGAATAGTGAGTTCAACCCTCACTTATTGCTCCATACTACTTACTTATTACTACTGCTGATTCAAGACTCTTAAGACGAATTGAGTTCTCCCAGTCAATAGCGCGTTTATCTAAAAAATAAATACGTATAAATTCATTCGATCTTGTGCCACATTAATCTACCTTTAGAAAATCACCGTAACTTCACACCCAGGGACCATTTCGACTTAGTGTAATGGTTAACAAACTTGTCTTGCAATATCAGTCACGACTTTGTCGTAAGTTCGATCCTGCACTTAGAAAATCATTTGTGTACATCAATGCGGTGTAATGGTTAGCAAGGTGGTTGCGCTATAACAATTACGACTGAACAGTGAGTTCGATCCTCACTGGGTGTCCCACACTTTCAGCCTTAGATCACATCTAAGCTATGCTTAGAAAATCACTATAAATCCACATCCCAAGAACATTTCGACGTAGTGTAATGGTAAACAAGCTTGTCTCGATAGATCAATTACGACTGAATAGCGAGTTCCGTCCTCACTGGGTGCCCTATACTCTTGTGCTACATCTGGGCTACGTTTTGAAAATCACCGTAACACCACATCCCAAGGGCACTTAAACGTGGTGCAATGGTTAACAGGCTTGTCTCATAAGATTTGAAGCAAATGTGGTTCTACAGAAGGATGCTGAGGTTACTATGGACTGAACATGTGAACAACGACGTGTTTTAGAAAAAGTTGAAACAAAAAGAAAACTTGATATAAGGAAGAGACAGTTGAAATTTCCGGGACGCTTAAAGTGGAAGGAGGGCTTCGAAAACCTGATACTCACAGGACAGATTGAGGGACAGAGGAAAACAGCGCATAACATACTTGATGAGGTTGAGTAAATTGTTGGCGGAGTTTAGGAGAGTGCAGAGGATGCGGAACATCAGAATATCAGAACAGAATGTCAGAATACCGGGACATCAATATCGGAACATCAGAATATCGGAATGTCAGAACAGTATGTCAGAATACCAGAACATCAGAATATCGGAACAGAATGTCAGAATACCGAAACATCAGAATATCAGAATCTCAGGACAGAATGACAGAATACCGTGACATCAGAATATCGGAACATCAGAATATCAGAACAGAATCAGAATACCGAAACATCAGAATATCGGAACATCAGAATATCAGAATATCAGAACAGAATGTCAGAATACCGGACATCAATACATCAGAATATCGGTACAACAGAATACCGGAACATCAAAAGATCAGAACAGAAATTTTAATATCAGAATGACATCTGTAGTAAATACGTCCCTCGTATCTCCCCAGAAAGTATGTTTCCTCTGGATGTGCCTGTTCTTGTCAATAATGAAGATGAAATATTAACGTAATATTGCTAGAGCTGCCCAATCCACAATTCCTAGCCTTGACAGAGTTCAAAACTATTTACGCGAACTTGAGAATGAGAAATTATTTATTACTATATAACATATAGGACCGAAACGCTGCTAGCCTGTTACTACTCTATCGCTTTTTTTTTTCATGGCACATATTCCGACTTTCTTTAGTTCCCACCAGTTCAGACCTTATGCTTGGACACGTCGCACCACATACACAGCATCAAATCATCCACATTCCCTCCGTATTCCATTTGTAAATCTCTTCCACACTCTGCCTCGTTTTCATTCTTTTCAGGGGTCTCAGTAAGAACAGCAGAGCTCGTCTTCTTTCTGGTTTTAATGGGATGGGTTCTAAATGTTTCTAATGGAAAAGGAATCAACTCTGATGAATATTTCTTGGTCAGAGGTACAATGCTTTGATCAAATTTCGCCTTCTCCAGTTCATTCCTCCTCCATCCAGATGGCTTAACTCGTCCACTACGGCCATATAAATAAATTTCCATATAAATTACAACTTGAAAAAGTTTCTGGGAAAAGCTTTCAGCGCCATTTGTATTCCTGCCATAATCTTGACAGGAATACGAATGGCGGAGACAATAGCACGTAAATTTAAAAACAGACACTTTTGTTTCTCTTTATTGCTACAACACTTTTAGGCTTCTGGGCAAATTTCACCACAGTTCCATATATCTTTTAGCAGTTAATGACTTTAGCAAATTTATTAAAGAACTAAGAAACATAATTTACACTATTCATATTTGGACTGTTGTCCATATCGATCTTTATCGCAACGTTTCGGCCGTTGTCACTCAGTCCTTCCTCATTGATAATTTGTATGGTTTTCTGAACTGAAACCTTTTTATTTAATCTACGGGCATAGATTGTTTTTCGTTCCGCTGGTCATGTCTAGTGATATCGTCTATTTTGTATTAACTTTTGTACTGCTCATTCGTTTTCACGGAGTACACACTACCCGATCCTGGGATTGAACACACTACCACTATGACACCAAATTTATGAACCAACAGTTTTTAATGACTTCACTTGGAAGAAACATTATATACATTATTTGGACCATTGTATCATTTTTTCGTTGTTGTTGTTGTTGTTACTATTGCGCCCTCCGGCCTTCCCCAGATGTATATCGATCTGGGTAACCAGTAGAGAATTCTGAACTGAACCCTCTATGTAATCTACAGGGAGTACACTGTTTGAGGAAAACGGCAAAAAAAAAAAAAATGTCGGAACTTAAAAGAGAATTCTTCTCGGTTCCTATAATCTTAACCTCTTCAAGTCTAATGCACACCGTTTTATTTCCTACATGTTCTGATAATCTGCACTTCTTAATCTTATGTTCATACAACAACCTCATTCATCAAACCCCTATCTTGAGTGGCTCTAGAGCCATGTAATGTTCAACAATAAATAAAAAAAGAAAGTATAAGATGAAGAACCGTAAATGTTGAAAATTCCTTTGAAAACAGGTTCCATTCCCAGATATTTTCAACAATATATGGAGACTTTCAATTCCAATTATGATGTAGCTTTTCTACAAATATTTAAACAATTTCTTAGTGGCACAAAATTTAAATATAACATGAAGGAAGGAAAATTCGAATAATGTCTCGGCTTCATCCACTTCACCCACCGCTGTTACGTAGCTTCCGTGTGCCATTTCTATAAATACTTTCATTATTTACATTATTCGGACTATTGTCGCCATATTTATTACAACGACAAAGATGATGACAATAGTCCAAATAATGTAAATAATGAAAGTATTTATAGAATAATAATGTAAATAATGTACATAATACTTCATCTCAAAAATATAGACAAATACTTTCATGCTAACTGTTCCGAGGAACTCTATGGCACCTAAATTGTATGAATTTCAACGCAGTACGAGATTGGCGGCAAGGTCTCATCTTTCTACAATTGAAATGGCTAGATGTAACCGTAAGTTTTATTATGCTAATATTTTCCACCACTCTTACGCTTGTGAATCTCTCTTCCGGCTTCTTGCTTCCCAGTTCACTTTGATTTTAAAATCTAAATGCAATGTCAATCGTTATAATCTGTCTTTTTAATTCTTATTCTTTTAATGTTTTCTCTCCTTAATATGTGTTTCTCATATTCTCTAACACTCATTAACCCCCGTGCGTCTCAGAGGTTTTATTGCCTTGCTTAGGGTGAATTCAAAAACTGATTAAAAAATGATTTTAAAAAATACTCTTAAGCAGAGAGCTCTTTGATCAACACTTATCAAAGAGAAATGATGAGAAATATTAAACAAGGCCACTGAATTACAAATAAAAAACGGGTGAAAAACCTTCAAAAAGTACTTTTTATATATTATCTCTCATAGAAAGTAAATAACTAAAATACAAGAGACATACAGTTGACCAAATTATTTTTTTTCAAGTAATGTTAAAGAATACAGAAATATCTTTTCTTTTTTATTTGATAATCCCGTTTTATTTATATGTAACATGTTAAGCTTACAAATTGAAGATACCAAAATATCTGGAAGTGTTTTAACAGAGGACGGAATGTGTGACACCGAAATTCGAAGGCGCGTTGGGATAGCCGGTAAATGAAGTATATTGTATATTCAATAAACCATTATGTGTCATCAAGCTGCCATTACTATCATAAGATTGCACAGATGACACACACACCATGACTAGTTGCCTGAATGGCCGCCTGAGTTAAACGACGCTTCGCTCAGTGTTTACGCTTAGTGTATCAGCAGTTGGGCGCGATGGGCGATGTAGTTTTAATATAATACTGGATTTGTGCTTTTATTTTATTATGTTATACTGATTTCTGTGTTAATATGCCAAATATGTTCCTCAAACACAAGTTTTAGTGAGATATATTTGTGACAGCCTGCTGGAGTTATTGTAAGTGGTGTACAGTAATCGTTAGGTATGCTATCTAATTTGTTTACCACTCAAAATTTAGCCCTACTGATAAATGAAGTTAGGTTACAGTGTAAATAATCTGTGTCAAAATTTTATAAGGTTACATTACTTACCTGTATATTAAACTGTCATTACTATCATGAAATTGTGCAGGTGACACGTATACCATACCTAATCGTCTGAGTGACCATCTGAATTTAACGGCACTTAGCGTATCAACTGTTGAACACAATGTGTGCTGTAGTTTTAACAGAATACTGTATTTGTGATATAACAGGTATATCTCACCCTACGTCGTTAATCGCTTCCAGAAGTCCTTTGGTCGAAAAACGATTTAAGTCGAAATAACCACACTACAAACCACAAATAAGCACTCCCCATTGCTTATTACAGTATTTATGATATGTACGTACATTATTCTGAATAATTTAATTAATTTCCACCTTATCTGTCAACAATATAAACTCGCGCTTAGTATTGGTACTTGCACTGGAGCTTTTCTTCAGAGCCATGGACAAAAATGTATTCTTAATCATAATTGAAATTTAAATGAAAGAACGTCAACGGCAGAGCACAGATGTAAACTAGTCTGAATTCAAAATCGGTGTTGGAGCGGAAAAAACGCACGTGTGCCGCCTGTCGGTAGGAATTTAAAATATGAACATCTGCTGAACATAAATTATTGTCCCAATTGTTTTGTTTAAGATGATTCTATGATATATATATATATATATATATATATATATATATTGTTATGGTCCGGTTCCTTGTACCACGGTGATAGTCCAAGGTAGAACCAATAAAGAAGAATGCGAACTCAGGTATGGAATAACACAGATATATTACAAACAGGAATATATACATAGAAGTAGAAGTGTTAGTATGAACAATCAGGTTTAGTAGAGAGAACAATGTAGTCTCGACCAGTATCACTATTCCAATGTCTTGCAGTAATTGCCTAAACGTGACTCTGTTTCGGACTGCCTCTGACTCGACTTGAACTACTGACCAGACTTGAACTACTGACTATTTTTAGTTACCCCCCCCCACGACGTAGGCATCATATGCCCATTGAAACCGTATAAACTGGTTCAGGGTCGGTTTACCTCCTCGAAAGAGAATCCGCCCTTCGGCGTAGCCTCTTTAGGGTTCCTCCCCGCCCGAAGGCAGAGAGTCCAACCGAACAGCCGGTCAGGAGGTGAACAACTGACTATATTTAGTCACCCCCCACCCCATGTGGGCATCATGTGGCACAAGGTCGGTTTAACGTGGGATCTCCGAGCCCGTGGGCTCAGCCAAAATTATACCCATTGAACCCGTATAAACGGGTTCAGGGCCGGTTTACCTCCCCGAAAGAGACTTCGGCGTAGCCTCCTTCGGGTTCCTCCGCCACCGAAGCCAGAGAGCTCAACCGATCAGCCGGTCGACCGAGATCGAGTGGAACGACTGACGATATTCAGTCACCCCCTCCCACTGGAGCATCAATTGGCACAAGGGCGTTTTTAACGTGCGATCCGCGAGTCTGTGGGCTCAGCCCAAAAATATGACCATTGAACCCATATAAATGAGTTCTGGGTCGGTTTACCTCCCCGAAAGAGAATCCGCACTTCGGCGTAGCCTCATTCGCGTTCCTCCCCACCGGAAGGCAGAGAGTTCAACCGAACAGTCGGTCAAGATTTGAGCGACTGACTATATTTAGTCACCCCCAACACGTGGGTATCAAGTGGCACAATGCCGGTTTAACGTGGGATCTTCGAGCCCGTGGGATCATCGAGCCGGTGAGCTCGGCCAAAAATATGCACATTGAACCCGTATAAACGGGTTCATGGTCGGTTTACCTCCCTGAAAGAGAATCCACCCTTCGGCGTCGCCTCTTTCGGGTTCCTCCCCGCCCGAAGGTTGAGAGTTCAACTGAACAGTCGGTCAAGACGTGGGCGGGTGACTAAATATTGTCAGTCGGCATCATGTGGCAGAAGGCCGGTTTAACGTGGGATTTCCAAGCCCGTGGGTTCGGCCAAAAATATGCCCATTGAACCTGTATAAACGAGTTCAGGGTCGGTTTACCTCCCCGAAAGAGACTCCGCCCCTCGGCGTAGCCTCCTCCGGGTTCCTCCCCGCCCGAAGGCAGAGAGTTCAACCGAACAGTCGGTCAAGAGTTGAGCGACTGACTATATTTAGTCACCACCCCCACGTGGGTATTATGTTGCACAAAGCCGGTTTAACGTGGGATCTCCGAGTCCGTGGGATCTCCGAGCCCGTGGGCTCGGCTAAAAATAAGCCCATTGAACCCTTATAAACGGGTACATATCGGTTTACATCCCCGAACGAGACTCCGACCTTCGGCGTAGCCTCATTCGCGTTCCTCCCAACCGGAAGGCAGAGAGTCCAACCGAACAGTCGGTCAAGATTTGAGCGACTGACTATATTTAGTCACCCCCAACACGTGGGTATCAAGTGGCACAATGCCGGTTTAACGTGGGATCTTCGAGCCCGTGGGATCATCGAGCTCGTGAGCTCGGCCAAAAATATGCACATTGAACCCGTATAAACGGGTTTATGGTCGGTTTACCTCCCTGAAAGAGAATCCACCCTTCGGCGTCGCCTCTTTCGGGTTCCTCCCCGCCCGAAGGTAGAGAGTTCAATCGAACAGTCGGTCAAGACGTGGGCGACTGACAATATTTAGTCACCCGCCCACGTGGGCATCATGTGGCAGAAGGCCGGTTTAACGTGGGATCTCCAGGCCCGTCGGTTCGGCCAAAAATATGCCCATTGAACCTGTATAAACGAGTTCAGGGTCGGTTTACCTCCCCGAAAGAGACTCCGCCCCTCGGCGTAGCCTCCTCCGGTTTCCTTCCCGCCCGAAGGCATAGAGTTCAACCGAACAGTCGCTCAAGTCGTGAGCGACTGACGATATTCAGTACCCCCCCCGCTACTGGAGCAACATGTGACACAAGGTCGGTTATTTATTGTGAATTTTCCGAGCCCGTGGGCTCTGCCCAAAAATATTCCCATTGAACCTGTATAAACGAGTTCAGGGTCGGTTTACCTCCACAAAAGAGGATCCGCCCATCGGCGTAACCTCCTTCGGGTTCCTCCCCGCCTGAAGGCAGCGAGTTCAACCGAACAGCCGGTCAAGTCGTGAGCGACTGACGATATTCAGTACCCCCCCCCGCTACTGGAGCAACATGTGACACAAGGTCGGTTATTTATTGTGAATTTTCCGAGCCCGTGGGCTCTGCCCCAAAATATGCCCATTGAACCTGTATAAACGAGTTCAGGGTCGGTTTACCTCCCCGAAAGAGACTCCGCCCCTCGGCGTAGCCTCCTCCGGGTTCCTCCCCGCCCGAAGGCAGAGAGTTCAACCGAACAGTCGGTCAAGAGTTGAGCGACTGACTATATTTAGTGACAACCCCCACGTGGGAATCATGTTGCACAAGGCCGGTTTAACGTGGGATCTCCGAGCCCGTGGGATCTCCGAGCCCGTGGGCTCGACTAAAAATATGCCCATTGAACCCGTATAAACGGGTTCAAGGTCGGTTTACATCCACGAAAGAGACTCCGCCCTTCGGCGTAGCCTGCTTCGGGTTGAAGGCAGAGAGTCCAACCGAACAGTCGGTCAAGATTTGAGCGACTGACTATATTTAGTCACCCCCCACATGGGAATCATGTTGCACAAAGCCGGTTTAACGTGGGATCTTTGAGTCCTTGGGCTCGGTCAACAATATGCCCATTGAACCCGTATAAACAAGTTCAGCGTCGGTTTACCTCCACAAAAGAGGATCCGCCCATCGGCGTAAACTCCTTCGGGTTCCTCCCCGCCCGAAGGCAGCGAGTTCAACCGAACAGCCGGTCAAGTCGTGAGCGACTGACGATATTCAGTCCCCCCCCGCTACTGGGGCAACATGTGACACAAGGTCGGTTATTTATTGTGAATTTTCCGAGCCCGTGGGCTCTGCCCAAAAATATTCCCATTGAACCTGTATAAACGGGCTCTGGGCCGGTTTACCTCCCCGAAAGAGACTCCACCCTTCGGCGTAGCCTCCTTCGTGTTCCTCCACACCTGAAGGTAGAGAGTTCAACCGAACAGCCGGTTAAGAGTTGAGCGATTGACGATATTCAATCTCCCTCCCACTGGGGCAACATGTGATACAAAGTCGGTTATTTATTGTCGGTTTTCCGAGCCCCTAGGCTCGGCCCAAAAATATGCCCATTCGTTCGGGTTCCTCTCCGCCCGAAGGCAGCGAGTTCAACCGAACAGCCGGTCAAGTCGTGAGCGACTGACGATATTCAGTACCCCGCCGCTACTGGGGCAACATGTGACACAAGGTCGGTTATTTATTGTGAATTTTCCGAGCTCGTGGGCTCTGCCCAAAAATATTCCCATTGAACCTGTATAAACGGGCTCTGGGCCGGTTTACCTCCCCGAAAGAGACTCCACCCTTCGGCGTAGCCTCCTTCGTGTTCCTCCACACCCGAAGGTAGAGAGTTCAACCGAACAGCCGGTTAAGAGTTGAGCGATTGACGATATTCAATCTCCCTCCCACTGGGGCAACATGTGATACAAAGTCGGTTATTTATTGTCGGTTTTCCGAGCCCCTAGGCTCGGCCCAAAAATATGCCCATTGAACCCGTATAAACAGGGTCAGAGCCGGTTTACCTCCCCGAACGAGACTCCGACCTTCGGCGTAGCCTCATTCGCGTTCCTCCCAACCGGAAGGCAGAGAGTCCAACCGAACAGTCGGTCAAGATTTGAGCGACTGACTATATTTAGTCACCCCCAACACGTGGGTATCAAGTGGCACAATGCCGGTTTAACGTGGGATCTTCGAGCCCGTGGGATCATCGAGCTCGTGAGCTCGGCCAAAAATATGCACATTGAACCCGTATAAACGGGTTTATGGTCGGTTTACCTCCCTGAAAGAGAATCCACCCTTCGGCGTCGCCTCTTTCGGGTTCCTCCCCGCCCGAAGGTAGAGAGTTCAATCGAACAGTCGGTCAAGACGTGGGCGACTGACAATATTTAGTCACCCGCCCACGTGGGCATCATGTGGCAGAAGGCCGGTTTAACGTGGGATCTCCAGGCCCGTCGGTTCGGCCAAAAATATGCCCATTGAACCTGTATAAACGAGTTCAGGGTCGGTTTACCTCCCCGAAAGAGACTCCGCCCCTCGGCGTAGCCTCCTCCGGGTTCCTTCCCGCCCGAAGGCATAGAGTTCAACCGAACAGTCGCTCAAGTCGTGAGCGACTGACGATATTCAGTACCCCCCCCGCTACTGGAGCAACATGTGACACAAGGTCGGTTATTTATTGTGAATTTTCCGAGCCCGTGGGCTCTGCCCAAAAATATTCCCATTGAACCTGTATAAACGAGTTCAGGGTCGGTTTACCTCCACAAAAGAGGATCCGCCCATCGGCGTAACCTCCTTCGGGTTCCTCCCCGCCTGAAGGCAGCGAGTTCAACCGAACAGCCGGTCAAGTCGTGAGCGACTGACGATATTCAGTACCCCCCCCCCCGCTACTGGAGCAACATGTGACACAAGGTCGGTTATTTATTGTGAATTTTCCGAGCCCGTGGGCTCTGCCCCAAAATATGCCCATTGAACCTGTATAAACGAGTTCAGGGTCGGTTTACCTCCCCGAAAGAGACTCCGCCCCTCGGCGTAGCCTCCTCCGGGTTCCTCCCCGCCCGAAGGCAGAGAGTTCAACCGAACAGTCGGTCAAGAGTTGAGCGACTGACTATATTTAGTGACAACCCCCACGTGGGAATCATGTTGCACAAGGCCGGTTTAACGTGGGATCTCCGAGCCCGTGGGATCTCCGAGCCCGTGGGCTCGACTAAAAATATGCCCATTGAACCCGTATAAACGGGTTCAAGGTCGGTTTACATCCACGAAAGAGACTCCGCCCTTCGGCGTAGCCTGCTTCGGGTTGAAGGCAGAGAGTCCAACCGAACAGTCGGTCAAGATTTAAGCGACTGACTATATTTAGTCACCCCCCACATGGGAATCATGTTGCACAAAGCCGGTTTAACGTGGGATCTTTGAGTCCTTGGGCTCGGTCAACAATATGCCCATTGAACCCGTATAAACAAGTTCAGCGTCGGTTTACCTCCACAAAAGAGGATCCGCCCATCGGCGTAAACTCCTTCGGGTTCCTCCCCGCCCGAAGGCAGCGAGTTCAACCGAACAGCCGGTCAAGTCGTGAGCGACTGACGATATTCAGTCCCCCCCCGCTACTGGGGCAACATGTGACACAAGGTCGGTTATTTATTGTGAATTTTCCGAGCCCGTGGGCTCTGCCCAAAAATATTCCCATTGAACCTGTATAAACGGGCTCTGGGCCGGTTTACCTCCCCGAAAGAGACTCCACCCTTCGGCGTAGCCTCCTTCGTGTTCCTCCACACCTGAAGGTAGAGAGTTCAACCGAACAGCCGGTTAAGAGTTGAGCGATTGACGATATTCAATCTCCCTCCCACTGGGGCAACATGTGATACAAAGTCGGTTATTTATTGTCGGTTTTCCGAGCCCCTAGGCTCGGCCCAAAAATATGCCCATTCGTTCGGGTTCCTCTCCGCCCGAAGGCAGCGAGTTCAACCGAACAGCCGGTCAAGTCGTGAGCGACTGACGATATTCAGTACCCCCCCGCTACTGGGGCAACATGTGACACAAGGTCGGTTATTTATTGTGAATTTTCCGAGCTCGTGGGCTCTGCCCAAAAATATTCCCATTGAACCTGTATAAACGGGCTCTGGGCCGGTTTACCTCCCCGAAAGAGACTCCACCCTTCGGCGTAGCCTCCTTCGTGTTCCTCCACACCCGAAGGTAGAGAGTTCAACCGAACAGCCGGTTAAGAGTTGAGCGATTGACGATATTCAATCTCCCTCCCACTGGGGCAACATGTGATACAAAGTCGGTTATTTATTGTCGGTTTTCCGAGCCCCTAGGCTCGGCCCAAAAATATGCCCATTGAACCCGTATAAACAGGGTCAGAGCCGGTTTACCTCCCCGAACGAGACTCCGACCTTCGGCGTAGCCTCATTCGCGTTCCTCCCAACCGGAAGGCAGAGAGTCCAACCGAACAGTCGGTCAAGATTTGAGCGACTGACTATATTTAGTCACCCCCAACACGTGGGTATCAAGTGGCACAATGCCGGTTTAACGTGGGATCTTCGAGCCCGTGGGATCATCGAGCTCGTGAGCTCGGCCAAAAATATGCACATTGAACCCGTATAAACGGGTTTATGGTCGGTTTACCTCCCTGAAAGAGAATCCACCCTTCGGCGTCGCCTCTTTCGGGTTCCTCCCCGCCCGAAGGTAGAGAGTTCAATCGAACAGTCGGTCAAGACGTGGGCGACTGACAATATTTAGTCACCCGCCCACGTGGGCATCATGTGGCAGAAGGCCGGTTTAACGTGGGATCTCCAGGCCCGTCGGTTCGGCCAAAAATATGCCCATTGAACCTGTATAAACGAGTTCAGGGTCGGTTTACCTCCCCGAAAGAGACTCCGCCCCTCGGCGTAGCCTCCTCCGGGTTCCTTCCCGCCCGAAGGCAGAGAGTTCAACCGAACAGTCGCTCAAGTCGTGAGCGACTGACGATATTCAGTACCCCCCCCCGCTACTGGAGCAACATGTGACACAAGGTCGGTTATTTATTGTGAATTTTCCGAGCCCGTGGGCTCTGCCCAAAAATATTCCCATTGAACCTGTATAAACGAGTTCAGGGTCGGTTTACCTCCACAAAAGAGGATCCGCCCATCGGCGTAACCTCCTTCGGGTTCCTCCCCGCCTGAAGGCAGCGAGTTCAACCGAACAGCCGGTCAAGTCGTGAGCGACTGACGATATTCAGTACCCCCCCCCCGCTACTGGAGCAACATGTGACACAAGGTCGGTTATTTATTGTGAATTTTCCGAGCCCGTGGGCTCTGCCCCAAAATATGCCCATTGAACCTGTATAAACGAGTTCAGGGTCGGTTTACCTCCCCGAAAGAGACTCCGCCCCTCGGCGTAGCCTCCTCCGGGTTCCTCCCCGCCCGAAGGCAGAGAGTTCAACCGAACAGTCGGTCAAGAGTTGAGCGACTGACTATATTTAGTGACAACCCCCACGTGGGAATCATGTTGCACAAGGCCGGTTTAACGTGGGATCTCCGAGCCCGTGGGATCTCCG
Organism: Acanthosepion lycidas; assembly: GCA_963932145.1. NCBI lineage: Eukaryota > Metazoa > Mollusca > Cephalopoda > Sepiida > Sepiidae > Acanthosepion > Acanthosepion lycidas. The sequence goes on along the minus strand of OZ010583.1, from coordinate 38,129,186 downwards.
AGCCCGTGGGCTCGACTAAAAATATGCCCATTGAACCCGTATAAACGGGTTCAAGGTCGGTTTACATCCACGAAAGAGACTCCGCCCTTCGGCGTAGCCTGCTTCGGGTTGAAGGCAGAGAGTCCAACCGAACAGTCGGTCAAGATTTGAGCGACTGACTATATTTAGTCACCCCCCACATGGGAATCATGTTGCACAAAGCCGGTTTAACGTGGGATCTTTGAGTCCTTGGGCTCGGTCAACAATATGCCCATTGAACCCGTATAAACAAGTTCAGCGTCGGTTTACCTCCACAAAAGAGGATCCGCCCATCGGCGTAAACTCCTTCGGGTTCCTCCCCGCCCGAAGGCAGCGAGTTCAACCGAATAGCCGGGCAAGTCGTGAGCGACTGACGATATTCAGTCCCCCCCCCGCTACTGGGGCAACATGTGACACAAGGTCGGTTATTTATTGTGAATTTTCCGAGCCCGTGGGCTCTGCCCAAAAATATTCCCATTGAACCTGTATAAACGGGCTCTGGGCCGGTTTACCTCCCCGAAAGAGACTCCACCCTTCGGCGTAGCCTCCTTCGTGTTCCTCCACACCTGAAGGTAGAGAGTTCAACCGAACAGCCGGTTAAGAGTTGAGCGATTGACGATATTCAATCTCCCTCCCACTGGGGCAACATGTGATACAAAGTCGGTTATTTATTGTCGGTTTTCCGAGCCCCTAGGCTCGGCCCAAAAATATGCCCATTCGTTCGGGTTCCTCTCCGCCCGAAGGCAGCGAGTTCAACCGAACAGCCGGTCAAGTCGTGAGCGACTGACGATATTCAGTACCCCCCCGCTACTGGGGCAACATGTGACACAAGGTCGGTTATTTATTGTGAATTTTCCGAGCTCGTGGGCTCTGCCCAAAAATATTCCCATTGAACCTGTATAAACGGGCTCTGGGCCGGTTTACCTCCCCGAAAGAGACTCCACCCTTCGGCGTAGCCTCCTTCGTGTTCCTCCACACCCGAAGGTAGAGAGTTCAACCGAACAGCCGGTTAAGAGTTGAGCGATTGACGATATTCAATCTCCCTCCCACTGGGGCAACATGTGATACAAAGTCGGTTATTTATTATCGGTTTTCCGAGCCCCTAGGCTCGGCCCAAAAATATGCCCATTCGTTCGGGTTCCTCTCCGCCCGAAGGCAGCGAGTTCAACCGAACAGCCGGTCAAGTCGTGAGCGACTGACGATATTCAGTACCCCCCCGCTACTGGGGCAACATGTGACACAAGGTCGGTTATTTATTGTGAATTTTCCGAGCTCGTGGGCTCTGCCCAAAAATATTCCCATTGAACCTGTATAAACGGGCTCTGGGCCGGTTTACCTCCCCGAAAGAGACTCCACCCTTCGGCGTAGCCTCCTTCGTGTTCCTCCACACCCGAAGGTAGAGAGTTCAACCGAACAGCCGGTTAAGAGTTGAGCGATTGACGATATTCAATCTCCCTCCCACTGGGGCAACATGTGATACAAAGTCGGTTATTTATTATCGGTTTTCCGAGCCCCTAGGCTCGGCCCAAAAATATGCCCATTCGTTCGGGTTCCTCTCCGCCCGAAGGCAGAGAGTTCAACCGAACAGTCGCTCAGAAAGTCAGCGACTGACTCCCTTGCCTACGCCTGAGGCACAGTATTTATTAAGTATGGAATAGTCCATTATTATTATTATGGGTAAGATTCCATAACAATAATATTATTTTAAGATTTATTTGAATATAATTTTATCTGTTTATTGTTATTTTGAGGTTTCTACTGTTTTTAACGGCCGACGTAAACTCGGGTAAAACGACCTAAGTCGAATTTTATTTTTCCTTATAATATTTAAGAAAAGCCGACGTATCTTCGAAAATGACTTAACTCGAAACAACCTAAGCCGAGGTATCACTGTATTTTATTATTTTATATTAATTTCTGTGTTAATATGCCAGATATGTTCACCAAACACAACTTTTAATGGGATATATCTGTTGCAGCCTGCTGGAGGTATTATAAGTGATGTACAGTAATCGTTAGTTTGTTTACAAGTCGCTGGTAAATGTTGGCATTTTATACCTGCCATATAAGTTCGACCCCTAGTTTTAGAAAGATGTTTTAGGCTTGAAAACTCGACTCGTACGCCGCAATTTAAAATACAAAAACCCCGACAGAAGGTAGTGAAGAAAAGCGAGAAGAAATGGATTAAACATCAACTGAAAGAAGACAGAATGCATGGTTGTTAACAAAAGGAGTATCTAAACATGCAAATTACAAATTGGAGACACCAAAATCAATCAATAACAACGATTTAAATATCTGAGAAGTGTTTTAAAAGGAGACTGGATGTTCAACACCGAAATCTGAAGGCCAAAGAAACATTCAAAAAGTTAATCAACGTATTAAGAGACAGAAAAATTTCTTGACTGTTACGTCATATTTGTCCTCCTATATGACAGTGAATTCGAGACAATCCCCTCATTGATAAAGAGACTTGAATCAACAGGAATGTGGTTCTACAGGAAGAAGTTGAGAATACCATGAACTGAACATTTGCGCGACGACGAAGCTTTAGGGAAAATGGAAACAAAGTGGTCACTTCTACTTAACATCAGAAAGCGACAGTTAAAATTTCTCGTACACATAATGAGGAAAGAAGGCTTGTAAAATTAGATACTAACATGACACAATGAATGCAAGAGGGACAGAGGAAAACAGCACATAGCCAACTTAGCGAGCTTCAGTAAATGGTTATCAGAACAGGGTTTATGACAGATAACGAAAAGATACATTTTACTAAGCGCTACAAAGGACCGGAAATTGTGAAAAGCTATGGCCGACAACGTCTTAAAAGGGACAAGACATATAGAAATTTTAGAGAAAATGGAAATAAAATGACACATATTTATACTTACATCAGGAAGAGGTATTTGAAATGTAGTCCTGAAGGAGGAGGATGAGAATATTATGAACTGAACATTTGAGCAACGACGAATTTTTCAAGGAAATGAAAACAAAAAGGAAAGCTATACTTAACATCAAGAAGTGACAGTTGAAATTTCTAGGACACATAATGAGGAAAGTGAACTTGGAAGATTACGCAAAGTATTATGAAACTGGAATATTTCGTTAGTAAACAAAGAATTAGATTACTGATCTGTTACCTAATGTCAGTCTTTCTGTATGACAATCTCCTCTAGAAGGAGAAACTTGAAGCAACAAAGATGTTGTTTACGTAAGGATCCTAAAGTTACTATGGATCGGCGAAGTTTTAGAAAATGGAAACAAAAAGGAAACTTATACTTAATATCATGAAGAGACAGTTGAAATTTCTAGCACTGATAATGAGGGAAGAGTGTTTGTAGAATCTGATACTTACAGGACTGATTGGAGACAACAGGGACAGAGGAAAACAACGCCTCGGTTGGTGGACTAAGACAATATTTCAAAATTTATCAAAATATCAATGTAACCACGACTGCTAAAGACGCCTAACGTTGCCACTTCTGCGCAAGGCAATGTAAGACTCAAGCGGAACACAAAAGCCATATCCATGCAGCCTATAGTTGAGGATGGGTCAAGCATTGGCTTTGCCTAAAATAAAAAAAAAATTAGAAATAGCTTTGTTTACGTTACAAATACAGAAACTGAGCCGTTCGAGAAAAAACAATCTGGACGAAGGAAGGTGCTTTCCTTAAAAATAGAAAATAGAGCCTTGCTAACCTTCGTAGACGAATGGGAAAGAACACCGGATCAAACAGTGGTTTCTTCTACAAAGGAGGAAACGGTTCCGATCTCTGCCAGAGCTCACATTTTCTTTATTAAGATTTCTCGTAGGCGCAGGCCGAGAGACATAATACACACTGTTTTATATTTTTTAAAAATGGCGTTTATTTCAAATACGAATATCCATTAACTAATGTTTGAAGCAATACAAATGTAGGATTTAAAAAAAATTTCTATTAATTCTTTAGAAATTGCACACACACATAAGCACGCAGGTATAGATGTTGTGTATTTTGGCAGCAATCACTCTTTTATACAAATTTCATTAAAGGTACCTGACAAGGTACTGTGATTAAGCATTTTATTCAGTTTTTCTTGTGTTCGTATAAGTGTTTTCTTTTCTGGATATAAAGTGTATAAAAACATTTAATAATATCAATAAGAACACGGTCATTTGTGCTGACCATGTTTGGAAAAAAAATCATTGCCATCACTGTAGCTACACATATATAAAAATCTACATATTCATTTAAAAATAATTAAAAAAATCCTTGAAAATGACTAATAGAATTAGCGAAAGCGCTCAGATATAGAGAACATTTGGACAATTTTTACTTTATGTCCAGAAAAGAAAACACTTGTACGAATGCAAGAAAAATTGAATAAAAAGTTTAATCTCAGCCCCTCCTCAGTTGTCTTTAGAGTTAAATAACAAGGCGGATTTCTGTTATAGAAAACCATTTAACAAAAAAAATCTTTGCACTGACTTTTTATTATATATATTCTACGTTATTCCATATATATATATATATATATATATATATAATTATTTATTTAAAAATATGATTCCAAAATATGATTTTTAAATAAATAATTATATTTATGCTCTACTTTCGTATCGAGCACTATTTTTTAAAAATAATTACAAAAATACTAAGGAACTTTGGATCTTTTACCAAACCAGTCTCTTTCCTATTTTCTACAATATTTTCACATATATATATATATATATATATATATATGTGTGTGTGTGTGTGTGTGAGAGAGAGAGAGAGAGAGAGAATTTAAATCCTTATTCTTATGCTTATACTTTTAAATTAGGAATTTTCTTTCAGGAAGGGAGGAATGGAAAGACGAAGGATTAGAGAAATTTCAGTTTAGCAAGGATTACAGAGAACGGTTTCTGCTTTGCAGCTTTCAAATAGCCAAAGTTTATTCCTATGTAGCATTTATTTTAAACTAATTTGGCGATCCTTATTATATACTATTAAGTCAGTGACATCGGCAGTGGCAATGGTTTATACGTATTTGTCGTCTCAAAGACAATTCCTATTCGGAAGCCAAATTCAATCTAAATGACAATGTAACTACAATTATGCCAATTACATGCAAATTACAAAAGGTTGTCAATTCTCTGCTTCGGTTGGATCCATTGATATGCAAAATGCATTACACTGATGACGTTCACGAGCTACTGCTCGAAGCGTCAGAATTCGTAAACGTAGTTAATGCCTTGTCGATAAATATTCTGTGTGGCAAGAATTCCTCATTTTAAGAACACCCTGGAATGTTAATTCATAGAAGACGACTGGTAGAACATGATTTAGTATGTTTATCTCAAAAGACATGGAGAGGGATCTCAGGATCTGTAAAATGTTTTAGAAATGCAACTTTGTAGACTTATTATTCTTCTATAAATAGCAAGTGACTTGGCATCGAGCTTAAGGTCCACCTTAAGGTCCCAGTGAGCAAATAACGAACTCTTTTTTTTATAAAAAACAGAATTCTTACAAAGAATAATAATAATAACAATAATAGCTAAAATGTTTTGGTTTTGGTTGAATTTTCTGATGAATCGTAAATCTTAAGTTAATGATCGAATAAGTTCCTTGTGAGTCTTAAGACAACAAAATACATGTTGAAATTCGCCTCTTGCATCGTTAAATATTTTAACTTAACAACTTTAATCAAATTTTGCAATAACATTCATAAGTATGAATGCGGGCCATTGTTTAAAGAAGTAAGAGGGTACAAATGTAAAGACTCAAAACTGACAAGGTTTTCTATTTCACTGAAGCAGTCTTTACACGCATGAGTGTTATCGCCTTCTCTATGTAACTTTCTTTTTTTCTATTTTTTTTCCTTTTTCTCACGGGAACCAAAGAGCGTGTCTGATATTTCTGTTCGGGCTTCCCTCCCGATCAAAAGTGAATAGTCCGTTATTCATGAGATAATGATAGGGCATAACGTACGTGCTAAATAACTAAGGAACATATGAAAAGAAGCAGAATTACAATATGGTAGTAAATAATAATAATAATAATAATAATAATAATAATAATAATAATATCAAAATACAAGGACCTTGAACTTGCAATAGAAATCTCGAAAATATGGCATATGGGAACATCAACAATCCCTGTTGTAGTTGGAGCCCTAGGAATGGTTGGAAAAGATTGCAGTAGACTAATTGAAGGGATTCCTGGAAGACCATGCCTCAAAGAGATACAAAAAATTGTTCTGACAAGTACAGCTCACACTTTACGAAGGGCTTTATCTATCTATCTATCTATCTATATATATATATATATATATATATATATATATATATATATATATATATATATATTGTCAGTGGAAAGTGTCATGATGCCATTTCTAACCTTAGGTCTCTGGGCGGGACCCGGAAAGAAATGTGTAAACGCCAGAAATCAAAGAAAATAATAATAATAATAATAATAACGTGAAATTCAGATTCTATGATAAATATCCAGAAGCGTTTGAGCATCTTGTATCAGGTTGCATGGTGTTATCCCCCACTGAATCTAAAAATCGGCATGATAGAGTGGGACAATATCTGCACTAGAAAATATGCAAATTTTACGGGAAGCAAAATACAAGAAACGGAGTAGAACATCACCCAGACCCAGTTACAGAGATAGGACCTGTAACAATTTTATGGGACTTTACAATGCACACAGACAGAACAATCAAAGCTAATCGGCCAGACATCGTGATCAAAGACCACAAAGACAGAATGTGCTTTCTTATTGACATGCTAATCCCTGCAGACTTTTATGTATCTTTGAAGATCTTTAAAAATATCAAAATACAAGAATATTGAAGTGGAAATATAAAAAAATTTGCCACATGGCATCCCAAATTCCATTTGTAGTTGGAATCCTTGGTTCTGATTGACTCTGTAAAGAGATTCCTGATAGTCCATGACTTAGAGAAACGCAAAACATTGTACACCTGACACATTACGAAGAGCTTTATCCATGTAAAATGTTTGTGATCTTAGTGTTTTTCTTTTTACAAAAATGATCAGTGAAAAATGTCATTAAGGCATTTCTGACCTTTGGTCTCTGGTTGGGATCCGGAAGGAAATGTGTATAATCATAATAATACACTATGCATTGCTCTCATAACTTCTGATTTTAATTAACTGGAGACGTTAACACATACATTTTTTGGTATATTAAGATGGGCTACATAAATATCTTGCTCACTACCACAAACTTGCTTGTCAATTGCCTGACTTTAACCAAATGGGCATGTCCCCTAGGAGCTGGAACACTATACATCTCCCTTCATGAGCAAGGTTAGTCGGGGAGTATCATAGTCGAAAGCGTTTCTTTTTTTGGAAAGTTTATAGGATGAGACAGCAAAGGCGACTTGGGAAGACCCCTAGTAGGAGAACCTCTAAGCGGACAAGGTGTTTCTTACTGGATCCTACCTGCGAGGTTATGTGCTGATTTTATGTTATAGTGGAACACACCCCTATTCTTTAGTTAATAGACTCTCCCACCTATAATAAGTAGGAGTAGTAAGAGTAAAGAGGGAGTCGCTCAGTCGTTCAGTGAGTTGGTCAGTCAGTCGATGCAGGACGACTGTTAGTCGAATACTAAAGTATCAGCGACCACCACTAGATTACTCTGCGTCATACCTATTATATGAAGTTCCTAACGTTTTGTACGTCGAACCTATTTTAGGACCGACTTAGTACAAATACAAGGCTCCATTGTGAAACCACTCCATAACATTTTATCAAAACTCGTCACCATGTCGCGCACATCTAGATGTGATACGTGTGTGTGGTATACGCTTCTCTCAGACTAGATGTCATGATGGGTACATCGTATATTTGCACCCCACCTTGCTGGCAGACTGCTCCCTCACTCAACGAAAACAACAACAACGGCAAGAAGAAGAAGAAGAAGAAGAAGAAACAAATGAGTAGAATTGAAAGAAAGTAAAAAGCTACAAAACTATCCGAACAGTGAATGAGAGCTGATGAAATTGTGGGAAAAGTAGTGGACGGTACCGACAATGATTATATATATATATATATATATATATATATATATATATATATATATATATATATGAAAATTTAAATCCTTATTTTTATGCTTATACGTTTGAATTAGTAATTTTCTTTCAGGAAAGAAGCAATGGAAAGACGAAGGATGAGAGAAATTTTAGTTTAGCAAGGATTACAGTGAACTGTTTCTGCTTTGCAGCTTTCAAATAGAAGACGAAGGAGAAGAAGAAGGAGAAGAAGGTGAAGAAGAGAAGGCGAAGAAGAAGACGGAAAAGAAGAAGAAGAAGAAGAAGAAGATGTCGATTATCTAGTAAAACAAATGAATAGAATTGAAAGAAAATAAATAGCTACAAATATGTCTGAATAGTGAATGAAAGTTGATGAAATTGTGGGAAAAGCACTGGACATAGGTACCGACAATGATTGGTATGCCTGGATCGGAATTCTTCAACCTATGCAACAAAGCGATCATGAGAGAATTAGGTTGGTTGGTTGGTTGGTTGGGTTTTATGGCATATCAACCACTGTGGGTCATTTAATGCCAAATTAAGGTATATATATATATATATATATATATACACATATACCTATACATATATTAAACATACAATACTATTAAACATATAGCTGGCAACATTAATGTTTCAAAAACACATAGCTGGCAACATTACTTTTTACAAAAAACGTATAGCTGGCAATATTACTTTGTCCCAAAAACATATAGCTGGCAACATTACCTTTTCTAAAAAACGTATAGCTGGCAACATTATTGTTTCAAAAAAACGTATAGCTGGCAACATTACTTTTTCAAAAAAGCGTATAGCTGGCAACATTATTGTTTCCAAAAAACGTATAGCTGTCAACATTATTTTTCCGAAAACATTATCTGAAGCCTTGTTGTTGGACGTAGTTTATCGTCATACACAGGACGCATGAGAGAATTAGATGATCTACCAGGATTCATTATTGGCAGCCACAATCATAACAACATAAGATATGTAGATGATACACCGTGTTGATAGCAGACACAGAAAGGAAACTACAAGAGTTTCTACAGAATGTAATAAGGGAAAGCAAGAAGAAAAGACTAAACGTCAATACCAAGAAGACGGAACGTATGGTTGTCAGCAAGAGGAATGACCAAACATGCAAATTACAAGTTGGAAACACCAAAATCAAGCAAGTACAAAAATTAAAATATCTTTAACAGAGGATGGAAAGTGCGACACCGAAATCCGAAGAAGCATTAGAATAGCGAAAGATGCTTTCCAAAAATGTAAATACGAGAATGTTCTGTGATGGTCGCAGTGTCCAAATAATGGCTGACAGGAACTCATTAAACACTAATCAGGCATTGTCTGATCCAAATTAATTACCATCCAAATGTTAGGACTACGCATGCGCAAAGCAAGGAACCGGAATAAAATTGAGGTCTGTAGAATACACGCCAGAAATCTCTGCGGTTGTATGACTGTTGTGTTGCGTGTCGTCTCTGAGACCTTGTAGTCTATCAGCAATTCCTCAGGAGGATCACTAACGCTGCATCAAGAGAGCGAATCAACAACAAATAATTTTTCTCCGGATTTCTTTTCCTTCGCCTTATTTTAGAGAGACATAGGAGTTATCGTTACTTGTAGAAAGGGAGAAGAGGATAGAGATAACGAGAACGAGTGGGAACAGGTCGGTTAGGCACCCTATCCTCTCCACGTGCGTGGGTTGTTTCCCTGCCGTAACGCAAAGGAATCTAGGAGATAATGTCATGGCTGAGCATCAGAGCTCTTCAACGCTCTACTCTCTCTAACGTAGTCTTCATTTTCACGCGTGTGCCAGTCTTATATCTTAGCAAAACAATCAATCACTGTCAAGATTCCACGCCCACCGGTTTCAAAGCAACCCAACTCAGTCCGGTCGTCAAAGTTCTGACCGGTAGGGTAGGGTCAGGAATTGTATTCACTACAATTACAGTGGTCAACACGATTTTTGGTGCCAAGTAACAAAACACATTTTTTTAGCTAATTTGATGGTGCTGATTCCGAAAATGACCTTAGTTTTTTATGGTTAGCTACCGATTTGCTGTACTGAAATTACTCAATTTTGGAAAAAAGATCAATTTATGATCTTGGCTCATCCCAAAATCTAGTTAATGAACGTCTTAGAAATCACAATTTTCAGGTAGCCCGAGCAATTTGTCAGCCATCTGAGGAAAACTATTTTTTTTTTTAAAAAAAGTGTTTTTGAATCAAAAATTTTAAAATAGATGTACCGAAGTTTTCCAATTTATCGCCAAAATTAACTGATAAACTTCATCCGTATTACACTTTAGTAAACCTGATAATTAAGGTGACATTAAAAAAAATGAAACCCTAAAATCTTCTGTTTGATATTTATAAATTTATCCCATAACATTTATCCCTTCACTACGGAAAGAAACCGAGCACATTGAGAGCATTTTGTTTTCACAGTTGGAAAAAAACTCCAACTAAAGACATCCTAATTGAATGCACCTATTCCATTGCACATGATACTGATGGAGTATCAAAAGGGACTTAAATAACATTGAACATGAGAGACAATCAAGAAAGAGAAAATATTTACCATAGTTCTTATGTTCACAAAGATTTTATTTCTGCTGTTAGTTTATTAAATGATTTGATGAAAATACTTGTTGGTCTTCGTTTAAAAGACCTAGGGTCTGATTGTTATTGCAAAAATAGTATTTCTCAATAAGCAGATCAATATTTGTTGGTTTAGATACGATTTGAGAGGTTTCTACGATTTTATTTTGAGAAATATTGCCATCAGTCGATATCATATATGCAGAAAACAACTGAAAGTAATGTTTTTTTTCCAAAAATGGTGCATTTCTGTACATCAAAAACGGTAGCTAGCCAAAGAAAAGTAAGGCCATTTTCAGATTCAGCGCCTTTAAATTAGCTAAAAAAGATGTTTGGTGCCTCGAGACCATTTCAATTTTTTTTTTTTTTTTGTTAACCAGTGTTATCAGTCTAACATTTTTGTCAAGCAACATACTAGACTGTAACAGTGACACTAATAACCTGACTATAATTTGTCAATACCATAATATACATCTTACTATATGGGAGAAGGAGTATACTCCGGTCTAGCGGGCATATATTCTAGCCTAACCCATTCTAAATCCGGGGTATAAACTGACCTAACATACCTATACCTCGGGTATAAATCAGCCAAGACTAGAATAACCCCGTTATACTATTGGCTACGGGTATCTCCTGAACCTTTACACAGTCGACGCACCAAGTAGCCTTAAATATGATTCGTCACACAACGCGAAGTGGCTGGGTACCTCAACGTGGTGTAATGATCAGTAGGCTTGTCTTGCTAGATCAATTACGACTGAGTAGTAAGTTCGATGACTAGCATATTTTTAATTCAGGGTTTATAAACTGGCTTAGCCTAATTTATACCTTGGGTATAAAGGTTAGAATAGTCCTGTTATACTCCAGGCCGGAGTATATTTCGAACTATTACACGGTCTATGCAACAAGTAGCGTTAAATATGACTTAACACAACATGAATTAGTTTGTAGCAGGGTGGTATAGCAAACTAGTTAGCTTACTAAAGAGAGAGTCACAACCAAAGAACCCTGTACGTATCTAAAAATGGGCAGGGAATCTTATAATTTCAAATCCTTTTTTTATAAATTATTAAACTTGCGACGTTAAAATGTTGCCGCGATTAAAATACAGATGTATTACTGGTTTGGTGCATAATTATCAGGCGTTTTTGTAGATGAGTTATTTGTTAATAAAAACTGCTGTTTTGTTTATTTTTTTAATAAAAATATTATTTTCAGTTTATAAAAAAGTCGGGTCATACCCTCCAGAATAATCATTTAAAAATATTATTGTTGAATTGTTATGTTTTTTTTTAATAATAAATATTGTTTAAAAACGCCTGATAATTATGCACCAGCCCAATATTATTCGTGCACAGGCCATGATAATAAAACAGTCAAGTCTAAACTATACCCACGACGTCATTTTATAGTCACCTTTACTACTAGGTTGTTCGAAAAAATAATCATCTATTTTAGGATCCGTTTTTCATGAATTTATATATCTAAAAAAAATAGGGACCCTGAACATGTATTCATTTCAGCCATCGAGTTTCAACGTTGTTTATACCTTTACGATAAAACTCTAAAGGTTTGAACGCCATGAAATCTTTGAATGTAGATTCTGTATCTTCTTTGCAACAGAAGGCCTTCTGACTTGAAGAATTTGTCAAGATACTTGAAAAGTGGTAGTCAGGGGAATACGGCGGCAACATGTGGCCGAACATTGTCAAAAAGCAGAATTGGGCCTAATCGATTAATTAGTGCCGCTTGCATTTTGCTTAACTGAATGTCCATTTCATTCAATTACTGGCAGTAAACTTCGGTAATGAGGCTCAGGTTAGATACCAGAAAACTATGGTAGATAACGCTAAAGGCAATTAAAAGACAGTTACCATAATCTTCCTTTGGTGCAATTTCGGTTTTGGAAAATGTCTGGGTTTTCGTTATGATCAGCCCATTGAGCCGATCGTATACGATAGTCATAAAGGGTTCATTTCTCATCACAAGTCACTAGTTTATCAAGGGTACTGGCTGGTCGTCTTCTTGTATGCGTCATCCCCAGCTACAATAGTCATGTCACTATGTTCGGAATCAGAACTATGTTCAATGTTACCATCTGGCTCAGGAACAGGATGGTCTGGGTCATGAGGTATTGGCCTTATGGCAGAAGGAACATCAGGGTATTGGATATCGTGCTTTTTCTTACGATTTATTCCTTTTAAATTTATCATGTAGAAATAGCAGTCCGTAACGTGATATTTTCCTTCCCCCAGACAATTGGAATGGCAAATGGTATACTCTTCCTTCTTTTTTTTACCGTTCCTCCAATCCCTCAAGTTCTCCACACATGTTTTACAGTAAAAGTGGAATGCGAATGCCTTATTCTGATCTCCTAGTTTGACTCCAAAGTAATCACGATATGCCTTCTTCACAAAGTGTCTTTTGCTTAACGGTTAGGAAGAACCACATTACCGAAGATATAACAGAACCTGTCAGAATTATTCTTACACTTGCAATCCTTTCTTACAGGAATACAAAAGTCAAGTTAAAAATAGAAAAAAATAAATCAGCACTCAGCTCGTCGTTGAAACTTGACACAGTAGATTAAAATCATTTTAAGCTGCGGGACAAGCCCCGCCCCTCTAGGTATGTGCATGTTAGCGAGTATGGTGGTACACAGTAATTAGATACATATACAACATTATATGCGATGCTAAGCATCATGTACCCACGATCAGTTGTGATATGTAGAGTCTACAGGCTTTTGAATAAGTGTTATTATTGTGTACAACTTGTTGTAAAGTATTCAAGCACATCTTAAAAAACAGACCTGACCAAACACAATGAATGGTATTTTTGAATTCAGCATAAAATGCCAACCATATATTACTTGATAAACCTTTGACCTTTGAAAAAAATTTTTTTAACGTAGTTAGTTTGATAGACTCAAAAAGTTCACTAAATGCCCTAAAGAGAGCAGTCTATAAGCTGGTAATAATGCCTGGTATGAACTCATTCAACATTAATCAAAGCTTCATATTTCTAAAAAGGAAGTACACTTGTTCAATTAATGCAGTTGTTGGATAAAAATAGACAAAGTGCCGTAGAGTTCAATAATAAATTCTTATATTGGTATTTCAAATTTTCGGAGAATCAGTATTAAATTCTGAATTTGTAGAATCAATAAATTATAAAATGTGGCTTGCGCAAAAACTGGCCACCTTTTAAACGTGTTGAATAAAATCAATAGGCATCCAGAAGTTAATCTGGCTAATATGCAAACTAAGAAATCGGAATAAATTTGAGGGCTGCAGAATGCAAACAAGAAATCTCTGCAAACTTTTGACACTGCAGAATGTATAATATCTCTGACTCTCATCTATAGATCTAATTCCACTGTCCCATCAGGCAAGAACCCCCTACTGACAGAAGATCTTTCTGTTAGCAACGCACTGATTGGCACTCGTTTCGTGACTTTCCTTCGCAAAGCTCCTTGGAATTATATTTTTTAGCATCCTGTTGAAAAATGTGCCACTGCTGTTTATTCCTGGGTGAAAGCTAGTATCAAATCTTTCGTGTCAAAACGGAAACACCAAGTAAATCCACGATCTTTGCTTTGGTTCTCCCCTGCCTGTTCAACAGCTATAGCCCACAGGAATCACTTCTTTCGGCTATACTAAAGCGACAGGTCCGATTGTATTATACGTTTCTTTATCACTGCTTGTAATGAGTGAAGACGTGTCCTCTAAGAGGTAAAATTATTATTCACTGATAGAACGAGATATTGTATAGCTTCTCACAAGGTTAGTTCTAGAGATTACTGGCGGCTTTGCAAAGTAAATCCTCAGCCCCTTGTCTACTGTAGATAAAGCAGAATCCTTTGTTCGGAAATGCCGCTCTCGACTAATCTGGAGTATCTCTGCCCGATACCCCCTCCCTAGAACAGACTTTCCACTGAGTGAGATGCACATAATTGCTCCCATGGTTTCTGATATCATTTCTAAACCTGATACCCACAATGCTTTCGAATTCGGCGGTATCTCCGTAATTATCCTAAAGAGATGTGCTCTTGAACTGGCTCCTGTTTTTTCCAAAACTTTATAATAAATGCCTCGCTGCTTCTTGCTATCCAGCTTCTTAGAAGTTCTCCACTGTAGTTCTTGTTTTTAAGAACTTCGAGTAACCTAGCGTCTCATAGTATCCTAATTCTTTTTGACAAACTTCTAGAAGCTATAATCAACACCGAACTGATTAAGCATCTTACTTCACACGGCCTTCTTTCGAACAAAAAATATAGTTATCGTTTTGCTAGGTCTACCGCCGATGTGTTAACGACCATCACTGAATTTCTCTATAAAGCTTTAGATAAGAGCTGTGTCTCTAGATATCTCAAAGGTGTTCGCCAGGGTTAAATATTGGCCTTCTCCACAAGCTCAAGAGCTACGGTATCGCTGGACGAATATTTGGCTTAATCTTAATTATTTCAAATTCCAAATCGTGTAATGAAGGTCATGTTGGACGGCAAGCTTCTAGACCATTTCATATTAATACAGCGGCCTAGCCTTGGACCTACACTCTTTCTGATATTCATCAACTACCTTCCTGATGTCATCAGTTTCTATGTATTTATGCATATGATACAGCTAGTTACTCTTGTGTTGATAGCAAGTCCAGCAGGCCAAACAAAGTAAAATTGACAACTACTCCTGAAAATGACCTCAAATTAATTAATGGGAATGCTAATGACATGTTAAGTTTAATGCCTCCAAAATAAAACAACTTCCATTTAATCACCGCCTTTTCTGCTTGTCATCTGCATGTCTGCATTCCACTTACATTAAGTGGGTTGGTTATATCGAATCAATAGCTGCTTCTACTGCTAGGAAAGTTGGTTCACTGTGTCGTGCAAGACATTTTTTATTGTCAGAATCCACCGTGCACATTTATAAGACTACCATTCAACATTGCATTGAATATTGCTGCCACATCTGGTCTGATGCTCCTACCATATATTCCAAGATTCTTGATAAAATGCAAAGAGTCTACAACAGTGGTTCCCAACCGATTTGGGGCCATGCCCTACTTTGGTATTTCTAAAATTCTGGTACCCCCCTGTAATATTTAATTCTTACATATTCAACTTTTTTTACTCCAATTTACGTGAAGGAAGCTTAAAAGGCCATTAACTTGATCTATTAGGTTGGTGCAAAAATAATTTCGTTTTCTCACATAGTAACATATGTTAAAAAACGAAATTATTTTTGCACCAACCTAATATAAACAAGCCTCCAAATGCTATGGCGTCCATGAAAGAGAAAAATTAAAAAAACAAAAAGGCAGTTAAATATATATAGTTTCAAAACTTATAAAAGAGAACTAAAAGGCAGAAATATAAAATATTTGAATGAAAGTTTATTCTGTAATATAATTTGATCTTTTTAATCATGAAATAATAATGCAAAATGAAATTTGAGCTCAGAAATTAGAAACAACTCACTGTTAATAACTCATTCTCGGATTTCTCCCTTATTCTGTTGGTATAGTAACCCGAACGGTGCACATTCTACGCATGCCCACCAAAATATGAACATGCCCCACTGGTGGGTTATGCACCTCACGTTGGGAGTAATTGGTCTATAATGTAATCCATCCTCATCAAGCATCTCGACTTTCTCATCGATATGTCAGGGTTTACCTATGTCTTTTCTACAAATATTTACTATGCAAATATTCTGATGAGCCTTTTTTTCCTCCGTGGGGCCTCGACTGCATGAATTGAAGCGTGATACTAGATTGGCAGCTGGGTCTCACCGTGTTAATGTTGAACTAGCTACATGCAGCTGTCAGTTATATTCTAATGGTTTCTTTTCTAGTGCTCCTCACCAGTGGAATTCTCTTTGGATTTCTTGCTTCCATGACATCTACAATCTTCTGTCTACTTGAACCCTATTTTTTATTGTTCTTTTCCCTAGTAAAGTATTTTCATTCTCTTACATTCACTGTAACCCCCTGAGTCTTAGTGGCATTATCCCCTTACTCTGGGTAAAAAGATTAAAAAATGTAAAGTCTATATTTTATTACTATGTAAAGGAAGGTATATATTCTGGTCTGGGAGTGGGATATTTTATAAACTTTTCCATTTTCTAAACGGGGTATAAAATGATATAACCTAACTTATAACCCGGTTATAAAAGAGTCTAGCCTAGAATGACCGCAGATATACTCCGTGTTTATTACAACGCATGTTGTTATGCAACAGCTGGGCCTTTTTCTGATAGGTATTCTCTTGAATTCTTCATCAGATCAACTCTATTTTTATCATGATTGTTCTATTAAACAGGTAAGAATTGGAACAACTTACTCTTTATGGGTATTGCGATATGCGGGTCGCGTAACAGGTATCGACCCATAAAGCGGAGCTGGCGAGGCTTGTTCGATATTATATGATGATAAATTAGGTTCTTCAAAGATAATTAATCTCGAAGAACTACTACTCAGAATTCAAAACCGTGAAGAAAGAAACTTGAAATGATTTCATTATCTTTTTAAAGAATTCAAGGTAATTCACAGATGTATGAATAGTGTAACGATGTCAGGTGTTAGCTCATATCTTGTTAAGAGCACATCTGCAGGATGTTACCGAAATCGTTTTCACAATAATCCTCTTGACAAAGAAGATGAGCTGACTGATCCAAAAAACAGTTCAAAACGACCCTGACAAAGGTCAGCTGAGTGGAGCTAGAACCTGGGCTTTGATGGATGACCTTTTTAGACGAAAGCCGGCGAGGACAGAGCAGGCTGGTTTCTCTTAAGACTAGCAACCTAAACCAGAGTACCATTCTCCCGTGACGCGAAAGGAAAGCATATGCGGCTAAGACAGTTCGCCTTCTTACTCACCTCATTTTCCCTTGTTCGTCTCACTTTTCCTCGCTCGCCTACAACCGGCTCTTACGAGGTGGGAACTGAATAATATTTGCCGACTACTACAATCTCGTCTCATGTTTTTGTTTTTGTTTTTGTTTTTTTTCTTAGGTAACGATCCGGTTCAAGAATAATTTTCCTTGCATTAAGCCACAAGTGTTCGAATGGAAGAAGCTACACTATAGACAACAACTTGATAAATTACTACAATATACTAAAATGGATGATAACTCCTTTCAACTAATTACTATACATAGGGACACAGTTAACCACTGAAATATTTATCCCTTTTGTCCTCAATATATCATATGGGTGTTAAATTCTTCAATCCTTCTTTCCTCATTTGTGCCCTAGAAATTTTAATTGTCTCTTTTTGATTCTCAGGTTAAGTGTTCTTTTTGTTTTTATTTTCCTTAAAACTTCGTTGTTGCACACATGTTATGCCCATGTCATTCTCATCAGCCTTCTGCAGAACCACACCTCCCTGGCCTCAAGTCTCTTCTTCATCTGAGAGGAATTCAACGGCGCAAGCTAAAAACAAGCTCAACAAGTAGCAATATTTTGTTTCAAGAGCGTAAATTATACCAGATTCATATCCTGCCGTTTGAAAAAAATATGTAAAAATCGAAAGAAAGAAAAAAAGAAGGAATGAAAGAAAAAGAAAGAAAGAATAAGTGCTCAAATGTGAAAGAAAGAAAGAAAGAAAGAAAGAAAGAAAGAAAGAAAGAAAACGTGTCCAAAAGTGAAAAAAGAAACGAAAGAATAAGTGTAAGAAAGAAAGAAAGAAAGAAAGAAGGAAGGAAAGAAAGAAAGAAAGAAAGGAAAAGAGAAAGAAAGAAAGAAAACGTGTCCCAAAGTAAAAAAAAAGAAACAAAAGAATAAGTGTAAGAAAGAAAGAAAGAAAGAAAGAAAGAAAGAAAGAAAGAAAGAAAACGTGTCCAAAAGTGAAAAAAGAAACGAAAGAATAAGTGTAAGAAAGAAAGAAAGAAAGAAAGAAGGAAGGAAAGAAAGAAAGAAAGAAAGGAAAAGAGAAAGAAAGAAAGAAAACGTGTCCCAAAGTAAAAAAAAAGAAACAAAAGAATAAGTGTAAGAAAGAAAGAAAGAAAGAAAGAAAGAAAGAAAGGAAAGAAAAGAAAAGAAAGAAAGAAAGAAAGAAAGAAAGGAAAGAAAAGAAAAGAAAGAAAGAAAAGGAACAATAAGCGTCCAAAAATGAAAGAATGTAAGATAGCAAAAAAGGAAAAGAAAAGAAAACAAAGAATTATTCAGGCTGCATCTCTTCATAACGCAGGAAGAGACCAAATCCTGTGGGCATTTCTATGGTCGCAAGTTAGCGATGATTAGACCGAATGTCGACTACGCCATTAATGCCGGCACTTAACAGCTGCTAGTTCATATCGTCTATCAACGCCACAGACAATAAAATATGGTTGAGATGTGATTTACATTAAGCGTGAGAGAATATCGAAAGTGTCTTAATTATTTAATGCTAATCGATGTTCGCTATCACTGGGGGAGGTCGGGGGGGGGGTTACGTATTAACGATGGTTGTACGTAAACGGCGGGTTTCAAGTTAACGAGACCATTATCCGTAGATAGGTCGATACTTATTTATTTCGCAAAATAAAATCTTGCTTTTAAAATCGAATATGATTAACGTTCAATCAATTCGTGTGAAAGTGCCTACAGTCACCTTCTACGAGGCCATCGGATTTCAGTCTCAATGTTTCAACTAAGGGAATCCGCAGCTGAACTGATGGATCACATTTTGGATCCATCGCTAGGTCAGCTGCTAAGAAAATCGGTTCACTGTCTCGTGCGAGACAATTTTTCTCTGCAGAATCTATTTTACATATCTATTAGGTTGGTGCAAAAATAATGACGTAATAATGTCGTTTTTTGACGTTAAAAAATACGTCAAAAAACGACATTATTACGTCATTATTTTTGCACCAACCTAATATAAGTCTACCATTCGTCCGTGCTTAGAATATTGCTGCCACATATGGTCCAAGTACCTCTGAACAACTTGATAAAGTTCAAAGATGAATCAGCAATATTATTGGTCCTAATCTGGAGGCTCGGCTTCAGTCACTTTTCCGCCGCCCTAAGATTGCTTTTTCTATAAATCCTTTCATGGTAATTGTTCGAATGAGCTCTTCGCTATTGTAAATACACATTGGTGTTTAGATTTTTTTAAATAGTTGTTTTATGCCCCTACCCCACAGACAATAAATTGTACATATGGAAACTAGTTTGGACTTTCATAGAGACTCTGAGGTATTATGGGGAATGTACTAAGAATGGTAAATAAGAATGCGTTGTTTTGGTGTTAGGAATATTATGGCATGTTTGGCTCAGTGACTGCTGCTAGCTAACATTAAATTTAGGAGA
Source organism: Acanthosepion lycidas (assembly GCA_963932145.1). Lineage (NCBI taxonomy): Eukaryota > Metazoa > Mollusca > Cephalopoda > Sepiida > Sepiidae > Acanthosepion > Acanthosepion lycidas. Next base: position 38,109,224 of record OZ010583.1, on the reverse strand, counting down.
GAAAAAGACCATACCTTTCCCCATACACCATTTTGGAATTCTGCCACATTTTGTAAATATTTACAAATAAATATCGCTCTTCACTATGGTACCTAGACTTTTTAAATTTAAGCGCTGTACTAGACTGGCGTAGCGTCAATATCGCATCAATTTACAGCTGAGCTGGCTAGTTGAAGCCGTAAATTCTACGCTAACAGTTTCTTTTCTCGTACTTGTCGCATGTTGAACTCTCTTCGGGCTGCATGCTTTCCAGTCAACTTTAATTTCCAAAATTTCCTATCTACTGTTCTCCTGATTACTCTTTTCTCTTCCCGTTCATTAGAAATATTTCCGTTTCTAATTCTTCCACGCCCAGTAAACCCTTGTGTCTTAGTGACTTTATTGCCTTGCATGGGCGATAGCGATTAAAAATAAGTTATCGAGGCAAAAAACGATGACGGAGACCAACGAATATTGATTACACTATTTACATTATTCGGACTATTGTCGTCATCTTTGTCGCCATATTTATTACAAAGTTTCGGCCGTTGTACGCTCCGGCCTTCTTCGGGTGGTTGGAATGTCGAACTGAACCATTTATTTCGCTCACTCGGGTAGACTCTTCTAGTTCCACGTGCCATATCTAATGGATGTCAGTTATCAGTTATCTCCTGTTAATTCGCCTCTCCAAGTTCTCCACTGCCTTAACCGGGTATTGAACTCACTCTCTTTGGCTCCTGTCACTGGATCTAACTAACTCAATAGATCTAACTCAAGGACACATGGCACAGTGGTTAAAGCCATTGGTTAAGGATCATCATAAAAATTCGGTAATAATTTTTAAATTTCAAATAAACACACAGAAGGAATTATGTAAATTAAAATAAAATTCGGTATTAATAAAAAAAAAATACGAATAAAAATCTGCTATTTATTAGAAAATTAAATTAAATTAAAATCTTGCATAAATTTAAAAAAAATTAAAATAAATCCTGCATTAGCTATAAAAAATAAAAACCCATTAGTAATCACAAAAATTATAATAAACATAAAATAAAAATCTGTAATTAACTATGAAAAATTAAACATAAATCTCGGTATTAATGATAGCAGTAAATATTAAAATCCGTCATTAATTATTAAATTTAGAATTAAAATACTGAATTAAGTATAGAAATCAAAATAAAAAAAATCCGAAATTAATTATATAAAATTAAAACAAAAACCTTCATTAAATATGCAAATTTTTTTTTAAAAAACCGGAATTAATTATAAAATAAAAATTAAAATCACGCACTAATTAAAAAAAAGAAAACGGTTTTAATTACAAAAATTATAATAAAAAGCCATTATTAATCATGAAAACGATAATAAAAGTCGTATTAAATAGAAAAAGAAAATAAATGTCCTGTATTAATTGCAAAAATTATTTAAAAAATTCAGCAATCCTATATTACTTACGAAAATAAAAAAAAAATCTTTTATTCATTTTAAAAATAAAAATCCGTTATTAATTATTCATTATGAAAATTCCTGTATTAATGATAGGTTTAAAAATCCGTTGTGTCTTTTTATTGGTTTATAAAATGTCCCCATTAAGGATTCCACAAAACATCCAGTTTAATAGTTTCTACCTCTAACACATTAATGTCCCATATAACGTTCCTATTTTTTTCATTCTCTTTATTTTGGAGTGAAAACTTTGCTTTTTCAGGTAAACTACTAAATGTAGCCGTCTCTTATACTCCAATAGCTTCATGATTCGCACCTCTCGCCTGTAGAACTCCCTTCCCTATTCCAGTTTCCCTGAGAGCTATAATCTCCAACTATTCAAATGTAATGTCAATCGACATCTCCAGTTGCTTTGATCTATCCACTATCCTTCTCCTCATCCTTTCTTCTATCACTCCTATCTGATCCTGTTCCAAATTTTATGTAACCCCTTGCGTCCTAGTGGTTCCCGCCTTGCTTGGGTTGAAACGCTTAAAAAAAAAAAAAAAAAAGTTCGAAAACAAGGGTTGGAAAATACAAGTCACAAAAATGTATAATGTTATTAGGTTGCTGCAAAAATAATGACGTAATAATGTCGTTTTTTGACGTTAAAAATACGTCAAAAAACGACATTATTGCGTCATTATTTTTGCACCAATCTAATATTTTACGACGGCTTATTAGAATTGTATTAGGTTGATGCAAAAATAATGTCGTTTTTTGCCGTTCAACTTCAAAAGAAAAACGATATTATTTTTGCACCAACCTAATATATCTAAGATGCCCATTTTTTTTTGCCATCGGTTGTAAGCTTCAATCTCGTCAAGTTCCTCACCCTATTGTAGGGAGCCTATCAACCATTTCCTGAAATTTAGACTCAATAAACATAAGAAAATCCAAGCCAGAACGGAGGTAGAAACAACCTGGAATAGCAGACTATGAAAAAGAAAAGAAAAGAAAAAAAACGATAGATATCCACTCTGGTATAAGGTCACCAGAGGGAGATATATTAAATACTAGATAAGGAATTGTCTCTGTGGAGTGAGGAAATTGAAGAAAGCTCTAGATCAGACGAATGTGGATGTTAGTGTTTCCATTTATCAGCCAGGGGGGAAGTGAAAGTTTCTGGCCTATATAAAGTAGAATCAACTGTATTACATGGGTTGCTAAGAATGGGTCTGCTTACCCGACTCGCACTAGTGAGAATGAATCGAGCCGGTTGGCGCATTAACCACCATTTTCTATTAGCCGTGTATTTCTGCTAAAAAGAAATACCTCTGAAGAAAGTACTAGAATGGTTTGGAATAACGACATAAGTAAGACAAAAAATAAATTCAGTAATTCGGACAACAACTGGTAAGATTCTTTCTCATTTCAGAATTAGGAATAAAGAATTCTATTGAAATGAAATTCTATTCAAATGTGGAATCGTTTGGACAAATGAATAATTCCTTTGTATCGCGTTTATTGTTGATTCGACCCATTCTAATCTATATACAAGTAAAGAATCAAATGTTCTGTAGACTGCAGGCCAAGTTAAGAGAATACGGCAGGTGCTGGAGGGTTTCCCACTTCGACTCTTTAAGCTTCTGAAATGTCTCTTTTGCAACATGCTGTCTTGTGTTGCCGTGCTGGAAAATGACAACTGTTCAATTTGCTAAAATCGGCTGGTTTTTCTTGGAGAGCAACATTGAGATTTGTGAGTTGGTCGCAATACTTCTTTGTATTAGGTTGGTGCAAAAATAATGACGTAATAATGTCGTTTTTTGACGTTAAAAAACGACATTATTACGTCATTATTTTTGCACCAATCTAATAGTTTCGCCGGCTGGAAGAAGCACAAAGCGAATTATCCTTCTGAAATCCCACCAAATGGACATCAACACCTTCATAGGATGCAAATTCGTTTTAGCCACGGTTTCAAAACATTCACAAACTTGTTTGCAGTTCCGTTCGCGTCGAACCTTGTCATAAACGAGCCATTCTTCATCGCCTGTGACAATTCTGTCCAAGAACCGCTTCTTTTTATGGCTGAAATCTCGATTTTCAAACGCTTATCAATCTCTTCCGTCGATATCTTTGGTCTATTCTCCATGATGGTAAGCAGATCGTCTTCGTCAACGTCGGAAATTCACCCAGAGCGTGTGTGATCGTTTCGGTTGACGAAATCTGCCAAACTCCTTTTTGACCTTCCGAAGATCTGGAACCTGATCCAAATAAACCTTCGGAATGTTGTTTGTCACGGATTATTCCATTCCGAATATCATAGAGCATAATATGGCGAAAGTACAACTTTTCATTCTCCATATTTAAGGCATTCCTTTGTGGCCAAAATGCCAACATGCAACAAAGTCTGATTCGCGAGTGAACCCTACAAGGTTTTAACCTAGAGCACACCAGAAATCGGCAACAAAACAAACGCCAGTGTCAAGTTGAGGTCATTTTATATTAAAAATGAGAACAGGACAAGAAATTTCGAAATCATCTGCGGATGCCAAAATGGCTACAATTGAAAGAAAGAGAAAAAGTATAAAAGCAATAAGTATAATATAAAGTGCCAATAAAAACGACAAAATGTAGAAATAACTGTACATTATTCACATACGCTTATACGCACAGGCGAGCGCATGAGCGCGCGTACACACACAATAAAAGTAAAAGAAATCAACCTTGCATATATAAAAACAAAAAACGAGAAATATAAACAATCTTGGCGAGTGGATGCAGTGATTGCTGGAGTGGACTGTCTACGAAACTCTGAAGTCGGAACGCTGACGGTAAGACCAATCAGCTAAGTGACAAACTTCATATTTGTATTAATTCTCACTGTCTGTCTGTCTCTGTATCTCTCTCTCTCTCACTCTCTGTATATATATATATATATATATATATATATTAACATGATCTCTATTCTTATCAATGGACTTAGCTCTTTTCGTTTCAATTAATCACTGATCAAAAATTATATAGGAAAAATTTAAGATCAAGTTTCCGTAATGACTGGTTGTTGTACCTTTATATATGCTTGTGGCAATCTCTGTCTAACCTGATGACAAACCAATAATTGATAAATGGAGAAAGACTAAAAATCTTTATTTTGTATACCGGCGTTCCTACGATGCGCCATAACGCGATTTTCCGTGTAAGTTAGAAAGTAGACGCGATTTTCTGTAAATTACCTCCTATTTCACTCACCTATGCTAATAATCTAGAACATAACAACACATTTCTCTGACATGTTAACATAATTAGGACAAAAAAAACAAAAACATAGAGGACATAAATATGTATGTGTGGTGGACGTCGTATGTACGAGGCAAACGACATTAGTCGAAACAAGATTAATTGAGATTGCATCGTAACAACGAATCGTCGGAGATTGGAACTGTCGTAACCTGGGGAACTACTGTCTTGTTTCTACTGCGCCAGAACAAAAAAATAATAATGTTTGCTTGGACCAAAAAATACTAAATCATGATCGATGAATTATCTCTCTTCTTTGAAACATGTGCATTTTGTTTAAGAACAGACAAAGTGAAAGACACACGAGACTGAAATATGATATAAATTTATCTGTGGCGTACTAAATATAGCTTACATTTAGGAAAATCTCAAATTATCGTGACTTCTCCCGTGTGTAGATTTTGCCATTAACAATATTTAACTGATTACATTGAAGAATCCTGGAAATGTGTCTTAAATATGGTTTATAGCCTGAGAGACTGCAACGAGCAATAAAGATTAAGTGCGTATGAATTGATTTCTTCAAATGACGAGACGTTCGGGTTAGTAGGTTGCCGGAAGAAGTAGGAGCTTTATGTAAGATTGCAGTCAACATAATGTCTCAAGCCAATGATTGAATTTAGAATTATATTTTGAAGTTTAAGTGATTTCCGGAGGATTTACTTCGATCGGCGAGAACAGATGTTAATCAAACATAACAGCAAGTGGCGGGTGAGTTAAATAACAAGGCGGACTTGTGTTATCGAAAACCATTTAACAAAAAAATCTTGGCTCTGACATTTTATTATATACATTCTACGTTATTCCATATATATATATGTGTGTGTGTGTGTGTGTGTGTGTGTATATAAATCCGACATTTGCATTCATAAAGTCACTCAGGGGACGAAACGCGTCGGCTAAGAATACGTTTTCCTCTTGTCTTTTTATTCATTTTGTTCCTTTACAGATATCTGAAAATAATTTACACACACACACACACACACACACACACACACACACACACACATATATATATATATATATATATATATATATATATATTTACATCGTTTGGACTGTTATTCTCATCTTTCATTGCCATATTTATAACGATTCGGACTTTGTATGCTCTGGCCTTCTTCAGATGATATACGCTGAAATTTTGAATCGAACCCTTTATTTAGTCAACGGGGTAGATTGTTCTAATTCCACATGCCATACCTCTTTGGGGATATATCAGTTTCAGTTAATTGGTTTAGTAACACAAATCTCCAAGTTTTGTACACACTGCAGTGGCCAATATCTATCTATCTATCTATCTATCTATATATATATATATATATATATGTATGTGTGTGTGTGTGTGTGTGTGTGTGTGTGTGTGTTATGAAATGGACAAAGTCCGACAATTATTTTTAAGACATTTTTTATGTTTATACGTTCATTTTATAGATACAAATATTTAAATAATTGCTCTGTTTATAATAAACAGCATTAACAACATTTACCGACCTGAATGTCCGAGAAATTTTCATAGAAAATATGCGTCTCCCGACTGAAATCGAACCTGTATTCTATACGGAACCGTCATATAGCCTGACGTGCCTTTACCGATTGGGCCATAGAGGAACGTTCGGTTATTGTTTAAATACAGTAAAATCGACCTTGCTAACCAAATGCTCCTTTCATACCTTTCCCAAGGGTATTAGCACATAAGTGAATGTAATGAACTCGACTGGAATTCGAACTCTCCGATTCCCCAATCCGAGTCGCGACCCATTACAATTTGGATTTTACGATGACTATGACCCCGACTGCGTCTATGGAAAAGAATCTGCAGAACGGAAAGTGGTTTGGGACATGAATGAGGTTGCTGTTTTTAGATGATGGTTGACATTAGAGTTGGAGAAGTTAAGCTTGTGGCGATAGGACAAGCATCCTCTCGGAAGTATGTTACACAAGACTTCTTAGGAAGAAGCTGTCCGTCTTGCTAATTGCTGTAACCTAGGTAAGGTTAATGAATAGAAAAATCAAACAGAGTTGGTAATGAACGATAATATTTAGGACAAGAATAACACAGCGGCGCGAAGTAGTAGTCAACTGCTAGAAATGAGTCAAGTGAATTCCACAATGGATTTCCAACTACAGGATATCTACCAACCGCCCCACGCGGTCAGATGTGGCACAAGGCAGAATTTAATGTAGGATATCCAAGCCAGTAGGCTTGGCCAAAAATTCCCCGTAGACAACGTATAAAACGCAGTCGGGTAGCTGTTTCCCGAGACGAGACTCTGCCCTTGGACATAGCAGGCAGAGTGTTTGACCAGCACAGCTGGAAATTGATCTCCAGCTGTACGGTATCTGCCAACCGCCCCACGCGGTCAGATGTAGCACTAGGCAGGATTTAATATGAGGTATCCGAGCCAGTAGGCTCGGCCAAAAATTCCCCGTAGACACCGTATAAAACAGGGTCGGGTAGCTGTTTTCCGAAACAAGACTCTGTCCTTCGACATAGCCTCGTCTGGGGATCCTCTCTGCCCGGAGACAGAGTGTTTGACCAGTACAGCGGGAGACGAATCTCCAGCTGCAGACCAACATACAGTATTTACTACTGTATTTATGTGAATGGGGACATACGCATTATCGTCCGTAGGTATGCTACAACAATAATATAAGATGAAGGGAATGAGGATGATTCAATTCAATATAAGAAATGTCATCACGGCGGATTGATACTTTGAACGGACTTTATATTATTATTAGGTTGGTGCAAAAATAATGTCGTTTTCTCACATATGTTACTATGTGAGAAAACGACTAATACTAAATGCATGTACAAATATGCATCTTACTCCACTTTTAGTGGTCGGAGATTTTACTTATCAATCAACCCACTTAGCCTATAGTTTTGTCGAAGGATTCACTCTTCAAACAAAAGACAGTTTGAACATTTTTGGATACCTACAAAGCATATAGAACAAAGGCAAATCAGGAGAGAAGAGGGTTGAAGATTATATTGCGTCAAGTGAAAAGGAACTGCTTGCCTTGTAAATCCACATTAGAAACCCTTGTTTGTACTTGGGTTCGAACAGAGATATCTTCACCCGCCGAAATCTATCTAGAAAAATCTCTATCTTTCAAATAAATACATACGTTGCTTGAGTTAGTCATTTTGCATTCTCGCCTGGTGAAACCTATCTTCGGACTGATTCTTATTGTCTGAGAAATCGCCTTACTATTTAATTCCATACAGCCTGGTCAGTTATTCCCCGGAACACCGGAGTTCGGCTCTCCAACCGTCCAATACAGTCTCACCGCGGCTCTCTCCTGCTTCAGAATCGTTCACAGATGTCACTTACACGCACGGAATACGACGCCTGGTCGTTTATTTAATATGCGCTTTGCAAAACCTGCCTGGAGCAGGGCAGTCAAGACGTATTCATCAGGGAATTGTCTGATCCTCTCTTTCGAATGCAATGGGAAGGGGGCGCTTCGAAGGGCTGATTAGGACAGAGAAATCAATCACAGCGAGATAAATAGTAAAAATAGTTATTACGTTTACTGCACTAGAGATGATAAATGTTATTGATTTTAGGATTAAAGCTCTTTATTCTTAGGTTAGTATCATCGTCAAAACCGACGTGTGTCTGTTATTATTATTATTATTATTATTATTATTATTATTATTATTATTATTGTTATTATTAATATTATTATTATTATTATTGTGTGAGAAAGCAACATACCATCAAAGTGACAAATATACGAAGCCTCGTCATGATACCCAGTTCAGACTGGATGTCAGGATGGGTATATTAGGCCCACATTTAAGGGCATACAGGGAACATGCATCACAGCCAAATGCTAATCATAAGTTGACAAGTTTTGATAAACAAAAACAGAGCATAAACTTTCAGACGAGGCCAACTTAGATATTCATTCAAGTCGTGTAATGCAGTCTGCTCAGATGATCACGGATTGAGAACCTTTCCATGTATCTAGATGTGTCTCCCAAGTCGCCTGGGCTGCCTCATCGTTCAAACTTAAACAAAACCCAATCCTACCGATACAAAGTTCATTTCTTTTCTTTATAATTATTTCATCCCAAGCAAGGCAATAACGCCACTAAGACGCAAGGGTTTACTGAGTGTTAGAGAATATGAGGAAAAAAATACTATTAATTAGAGAGAACGCGGTTAGGAGAGAAGAAATGAATTTATGCGATTCACAAAGTTATTTGAGCAAAAGCGAACACAACAACCTAAGCCGGAATTTGAACACGGTTCGCCGGTTTTATTTTTCGCACTGAGAACATTTGCGCTGCTTATTCACAGCCACTACTTTTATTATTATTGATTTTACTAGAAATACTATGTGAATTTTCTGATGAGTTTTAATTCTTCTTTTCCATAGACACAACGTTACAAGCCTACTGCTACTTTATCGCTATTTCCATGGCAAATGTTCAAATGAATTCCACTCTTCAGTTCCAATAATTCATACTTTTACAGGTAGGACACGTCATGATGTGCCTACGGAATCAAATCACTCACATTTCCTCGCTGTTCCATTCGTAAGTATAAAGTTCCACTCACACAGCTTTTTCGCAAAAACTCCTTCCCAATCGTATAATCTTCAACTGTTCAAGTCAAAAATCAGTTGCTATCTATCCATATATTTATCACTTCTTTCTACCTCTTCTTACACTTGTATCAAATATCTCATTCACTAATCCTCTAGTACAATGATACTCAAAGTGTGGTACGCGTAACAGTTCCCAGTCGCGAGCCATCTTAAGCCGGTACGTGGTGAGTTTCTAGGATACAAAGAAACAGCAGTAATTTTCCACGCCACGGGTGACTGCCGGGATACCTGACTCGTTTTTTTTATTTTAGTTTTATATTTATTATGTTTACATTTTTCAATTATTCACACGTTAAAAGTCATTGCTATACAACTAACGATTGCGACATAATTAACAGTAAAACAGTGAACTAAAATACGTATGCCAACACCACCCTGATGATGTGGTGTGATGCTGGAACTACCACTAAGAATATCAAAAGGTTTTTTTCATGGATATATATTTCTACAAAATCAATATAAAATGTTTAAAATGATGCAAGTCTCATTATATTCATTATATTTTTCTGATACAAGTGAACTATACTACGAATGTTCAAATAATATTTTCCTGTATTGTTATTATATTTGACGCAAATATGATACCGGTCCCTTGCGCACTGGGAAGATTTGTTGCGTCAATGATGACTCGCCTTGGAATGAATAAGTCATCATGTCCCCATATTTAGTACAGATAGTTTCAAGATGACCCTAAAATAGAGAATTGGTTAAATCGAACCGTAGGTTCTATGCTAACAGTTTCTTTTCTCGCACTTCCCGCTTGTGGAACTCTCTTTCGGCTCCATGCTTTGCAGTCAACTTTAATCTTGGAAAATTTCGATGCAATGTCAATCGCTTTTTATAGTCTTCCTGATTACGCTTCTTTTGTTCTCGCTCTTTACTAATGTTTCTGCTTGTAACTCTTCCACTCCTTGTGTCTTAGCGACTTGCTTAGGGCGAAATTGATTAAAAAAATAATCTCGGAAAAAATTCAGCGGGATCGAAAAGTTTTGCTCGTTCCCTCGCAAATTGAAACAAAAATGTCGGTTCACTAAGTTAGATAATTTGAAAAGCTCTGCTCTAGCATGAACGCCTCTTGATTTTTTATATTCGATAAATTTTAGAATTAAAGAATAACAACAAAAATGAAAATGTTTTTTTTTTATTATTATCTGACGATACACAATAAACAGAATAAGATGCAACTTAGAATAAAACTTTGTTTTCTGCTTTTCTATATTTTGTCAACATTTTCGCTAACAGACATCTTGATATACATTCGCTGAATATTTAATATTGTCACACTATTTAATCCTTGCTATATATTTTCGCCCTTTACATAGTTTTTTTTTTTTTTCGTCTTAATCTACTAAATGAGCACTCTCCCGAGCACAATGAAACAAGAACGGTTGCCAAGATACGAGGAGTTGTGCTGGAGACTGGTAGTACATATTCTTGCAAATATTTTCAACAACACCGGCAGCAGTTACCTATGAACGTGATGAACGTGCACGGTATGTGACGCTGTTTGTGTTGATTGCATTTTCTGCCTTCAGGTGGTTAAGACCGACACTATAACCTGATGCAACAAGTTGATAGAACACATCTGATGCATTATGATTGAGGCTAATACAGCCGTGTGCACAAACAATGAAAAGAAATAATCTCGAAATTTATCTACAGTGTAAAGTCATCTTTCTTTTCATCCTTGAGCTGTGTGTTTAGTTCCAGCAAAGACGCCAGTAAACCTAGTTTTCCTGATAACTTCATCTTCTGCCTTTTTTTTTTTTTTTTAGCTTTTTTTTTTCTTCATAGGATTTGCCACGTTTTCTTTGATTTTGTCTTGATACTTATCTTCTGTTCTGTTTAATTTTAACAGAGATGTTAGATTAACTTATGGAATGATTAACTTTCTAATCATGAGATAAAAAAAATATTTTTTTCTATTTATTTATGTATTTAATGTATTTATTATCTCTTATTTATTTATTATTATTTTTATTTTTATTAAATTATTATATTCATTGTTAGTTATTAGCATATATTATTTATTTATTATGTATTTACTCGAAAATAAGATGTAATACATATATGATATATAATAGAACATCTGTCTAAATTTTTGAGATGAGGTATTTACACTGTTTACACCGTTTGGACTGTTGTCCTCATCTTTACTGCCATATTCACGACGTGGCCCAATTGACAAAATAGTTGGTTGAGTAACCCATAAAAGTGACTTTACACAAAGAATTGGGAGTTAATTACCTGACCACAACGGTGGGAACACGAACTTGGGGAGTTGTGTTACTAAAGGGAATTAACTGAAAAAGAGGTATACTATGTAGAATTAGAACACTCTAACCATGTGGACTAAATAAAGGGTTCGGTTCGAAATTTCAATGTATATCACCTGAAGAAGCTCGGAGCGTACAAAAACCGAAACGTCGTGAATATGGCAATGAAGATGACGACAACAGTCCGAACGATGTAAATAACAGGACGTGTAATACAAATAATATTTTAATAAAAAATACCATAATACATTCTATTAAAAATAAAATGTATTAAAAATGCATTATTATTATTAAAAATTATTATATATTATATATATTATTATTTTAACATTAAATTTATTATATATATATATATATATATATATATATATATATATATATATATATATATATTATTATTATTATTATTATTATTATTATTATTATTATTATTATTATTATTTATCTACATAATAAATGCTAATGTCAGTGTGTCACACTTTTTGAACTTCACTCCGAGAGGCCATAGCCCAATATATATTATTTTGGAATCTGGCCGACAAGCAATCCTGAAATTTTGGATTCCAAGTTTTAATTAGTGCTATTGTTTTCGGCGATATTTCTACGTCATTTTTTTGCGACCATTTTTTTCTGTATGATAAAAATTTTTATAAACTGGAAATAAATTTTGGTATAAACGAAATTAATTGCGAAATGGAACGAAAGTCAGTCATGAAACAAAAATTGTACGTTCCGTACAATTGCTTGTACGGAAAGTAATGGCCTACGTACATGAAATTGTTTTTAAATTAAATGGTGGCAGAAGAATTATCTTTGAACTTTTAAAAGATAAACTTAAATATTAATGCAATACTTAAATGCAGCGATCAATTTTGAGTTTTTCTGTAGTTTATTGCTGCTACTCCTCCCCACCTATTGTGATGAATGTTTTGTTTGAGTTTGGGTTTGACCAATTCGTAAAAGAAAAAAAAAATAACTAAACAAAAAAAAATAAACAAAAAAAAAATAAGACATGCGTGTCCGTCAACCTTAAACAATAATCTTTGTCAATTTTATTTTTCAGTCTTTATGATGGTCAATACTTGATCTATCTCTTACTGTTACATCCCTGGGCTCTACCGCTAGTAACAGATATAAAGTTAGTTTACGCGAATATATATATTTGTTTTATTATTCTATTTATTATTATTATTACTTATTAATATTTATTACTTATTATTTATCAATTATGTATTTATTATTATTGTATTTAATTGTATTTTATCTATTACGTTTAATTTCAACAGATTACCTTATGCTAGCCAATGTTCTTGCGGTGAAAATTTTATAAAACAATTTTATTGCGATTCTCAGCATGTACTCGTATGGGAAAGAAGTATGCCTAAGTGGGAAAAAAAGTTCTGCGCGACATGTTTCATTCTTTAAAGCTTTATCGAACGCAAAAAATTTTCCTGATCACTAAAAATATGCGGTTAGCCGTTATCTTCCACGTATATCCGCATAAACTGTACCTCTTACTCCTCTACTTCGAGTGACTTTTAGGGCTTGTACAGGGTAAACACCATTAAAAAAGTATTAGATCTCAACTTACTCCAACTTCATACTGTTGAATACGAAGTCGTGTTGGCTGACTATTTAAGTTCAAACCTACTGACCAGTTACATCCAATTTAGTTCAACATCAATCATTAAAAAAAGCATTGTTGATAAATCAGTTTTCATGTACTACTTTATTCAACTCATAATATTCTCTGTGAGGTTTACTTAAAGATAGCAGTTTGGTTGCTTTCATGTTTTTCAACAATATTTTTCAGATTCTGCATATTTTCTTACTGCTTAAATTCACAACTGCAGCTTCAAATATTTTTTTCGTAAATCTACTTTTCTTGCTAATTTCGCTTAACGATGCGTTCACACTCTTTCCCTGTCTTTTAAACAGTAGTAGAGGTTTATCCCTTGTTTCCTGTTTAGGATTAGGTTTCCAGTTATGTCGCCTAAAGTCTTTCTCATTTCCTTTCACTGAATTTCCTTTCATTTTCACAGTTTAACATTTGGGTTTTACACCCACTAAGACCTTGCGTCTTAGTAGCAATATCGGATGAAATGATTGGAAAAAAAAATCTTTTAACTTTTTTTCTCAGATCTATTTTTAACGCATTCTTAAAATCCACTTTCTTCTTCTTCTTCTTCTTCTTCTTCTTCTTATTATTATTATTATTATTATTATTATTATTATTATTATTATTATCAATATTTTCTCTTTCCTTTTGCACTCTCCTGTAATCTCTGGTCACCGTTTTCGCATTCTCCAGAATTGTGTTTTCATCATTTTATTATATTTTGTTTCTCTTTTGAGAACATATCTTTCTTATGACCCATGACAATGTCTATATATCTGAAACTGAAACTAAATATCAATGGATATACTATTGACTATTGTGTCTGTCTATATTTCTGAGTTGTATTGTAACTATTTACACTATTTACGCTGTTCGGACTGTTGTCCTCATCTTTCTGGTCATATTCACGTCGTCTCGGCCGTTGTACGCTTCAGCCTTCTTCAGGTAATTGGAATTGCGAACCGAACCCTTTATTTCATCCACCGGGGTAGATTTTTCTAGTTCCATGTGCCATGCCTCTTCCAGATATTTCAGTTTCAATTTCAGTTATTTCCCTTTAGTTACTCTCTTGTATATTTACAATTTGATGATAATCTCCCGAGTTGCATAATAAAATCCTACACCGTCAAATAAATTAACAGAAAATATTCCTAATAAAAACTAATATTATAAGTAGAAATTCACGCGGTATATTTATCAGATAAATGTGAGTAAATTTAGAAAAATAATTTTTTTTAAATCGGTTGGTTATACTAAATTTACTATGGAAAACTAGACCGGTCATTTGAACTCGGCACGCCGATTTCACTTTCCACTATGCTATCCATTACGCTACCATCACATCCCGCTATTGATGTTGCTCATACCTTCTACGCCATTGAAGCAATATCCAATAACCTTTGTCATTTCTAGCTCAAGTTTTCCGAGTAAATTTTTTGACTAACTCATATGGGAGACTTCTTCAAGTAAAAGAAGTTGCGTAAAATCCGATGAAAAATTCTTTGGTTTCGCTTTCACTGCCGTATCTGAGACCTTATTACGACTTTCTCACCTCTACTGAGGTCTGATATTTTGTAAAAAAAAAAAAAAAATAACGAGGAAAGAGAGTTTAGAGTATTTAACACTCACAAGATGTTTTTAAAGCAAGAGATGCGGGACGAAGGAATAGCGGACAAACAACTCAGCGAGTTTGTGCGAATGGATGGAAGAACTGCTGTTCATGATAACGGTCGTCTTCGGGTATAGAATCCAGAGGTTAGCAGGGGAATATTTCGAAGACAGTAGGGAAGCGTATTTCAGGTTAGCAGTGGATATCCCGGTAAAAGTAGCAGAGCGTAGTTCGTCCTTCTGTTTCTCTTCGCTTGTACAAGCTGGAACTGGACATTCGGGTAGGGTAAACAAAATGGCCGCCTTTATACACGACGGATTGAATATTCTACGTCTTCTGATTGGTTAACCTTCTATTAGTGGACTATAAAGTGAGTCAAGTAATTTGGGCTAGCTCACTAGTACATATATTCACAAAAAACTGCAACAAGAACAAAGGCAAAGAAAGATGGTAACGAGTCAAAAGTTACTTAGAGCAACAAAAGATAGGAAGCTTTGGAGAGCTATGATCGCCCATCTGAAGGGACACGGTACATGAAACAAAAATATCCTCGGCTCTTTTTTCAACTAATTTGCTATGCTTTCTAAAACAAGCCAACCATATTAAGTATCACGATTTAAACATTAGGTGAGGTTCATATGCTGATTTTTTTAGATTTCCTGTTCGTTAAGGAATATTCTGAAAAGTAACAAGAAATTTTTTTTTAAATACCGTGGTTAGTATCGAAAGCATCGCTTAAATTACCGCGGTTATGTTCGTGACCTGCTTGAGCCAAGTTTTGTTGGCCAATAAACGGTAAAAATGTTAACATATTTTAAATTTCGCACAATTTGCTGCTTGTGAAGTATTTTGGGTCACCCAAGATATTTTGTGAGGCTTTGGGTTGTAGTTGCTTTCGGAAAAAATAATTACCCAAATATTTATAATAAAAAAAATAAAAATCGAAAAAAATTAAATTAAGTTTTTCTTTTCTAGAAAAAGAACAAAGTATAAAAATATGTTACATGCCTTCTCTCGGACCCTGAAAAGGACAATTAGTGGATATTAAAAAATGTCCTTTTTGTTTACATTTTCTTTAAATCTTCTTTGTTGTTCATATGTTCGGTCCATGGTATTTTCGGCATCTTTCTGTAGAATCGCATTTCATTGCCTCAAGCCTCTTCTTCAACTGTGATGAGATTTCCCAACATTCACTGCGATATAAGAGAACAGATATTATATGACAGTTCAATCGTCCTTTCTTTCTAACGAAATTTTCCTGTTTCTTTATACTTTACATAGCCAGCAGATTTTAGTGTCGCATTTTCCCTCGTCTGTTAAAACACTTCCTAGATATTTAAATTTTTGTACTTGCTTAATTTTGTTGTCTAAAATTTGTAATTTGTATGTTAAAGTGTTCCTACTGCTGACACTATACATTCTGTCTTATTACAATTGATCTTAAGTTCTTTCTTTTCGCTTATCATTACTACCTTCTGTAAGAGTTTCTGTAGTCTCCTTTCTGTGTCTTCTACCAATTCTGTTTCCTCTGCATATCTAATGTTGTTAGGATTGTGGCCACTGATAATGAATCTTATTAAGCCTTCTAATTCTCTCAGGATTGTCTCATTTGTGAGAAGATACATCTTTTGTTTGGTTTGGTTTGGTTTGGTTTGGTTTACGGTGTATCAACCTCTATGGGTTATATAATGCCGACAAAATTTTTATTGCTGGTAATATTTTTTTTTTCAAAAATGTATTGCTGGTAATATATTTTTCCTTCAAAAATCTACTTCTGGTAATATTTTTCATCAGAAATGTATCGCTGGAAATATTTTATGTTTCAAAAATCTATTGCTGGTAATATTTTTTGTTAAAAATGTATTGCTGGTAATATTTTGTTTTTCAAAAATGTATTACTGGTAATATATTTTTTCAAAAATGTATTGCTGGTAATATTTTTCTTTTAAAATGTATTGCTGGTAATATTTTGTTTTCAAAAATGTATTACTGGTAATTTTTTTTCAAAAGTGTATTGCTGGTAATATTTTTCTTTTAAAATGTATCGCTGTTAATATTTTGTTTTTTTAAAAATGTATTGCTAGTAATATATTTTTTCAAAAATTGTAATATTCATTTTTCAAAAATGTATTGCTGGTAATATTTTGTTTTTCAAAAATGTATTGCTGGTATTATATTTTTTCAAGAATGTATTGCTTTAAGATTTTTTTTCAAAAATGTATTACTGGTACTAATGTATTACTGGTAATAAAACGTATTTTTACACTTTCATGGTGTTTTGACCTCAGTTAGGGGGAGTTAACTATTTGACCATTAATTGGGACCCTAACAGATGCTGCCACCCCGGGTCATAGTGTACCACGGAACACCAGCAATTAAGTGGTTCCACGCTCCTCAAAATCTGATCAAAGTCCTTGCTGTTATCGTCTTACCCAGGACGTGGATGTAGTTTAACGTCATACACAGGACGGATACATCTTTGGTTTACGCCCCTTTCTATGTTTGTGCATTTACTGAATTCATTTTCTATCCGTATGCAGGAGGTTTACTGCCAGTAGAAGTTCTGGTTTATTCTAATATTCTTTACCGTTATTTAAATCTCATCCTGGATTCTTCACAAATGTCTTTATTGTGGCTGAATTATATTTAGAAAATGAACAAATTGGCTCCAGTTTCAGTGATGTCACCAAAATTCAGCAATCACATTAAATTCAGATGAACCAATCTCTGTGAAGACTTGGAGATTTTTGCAATATTTTCATCCTCACAAATGATAGCGGCAATTGTGAGATTAGCTGTTTGATTATGAGAAAATATTCAACATTCATTGACAAAAACTGTTAGTGTACGTTGAAATTTATAAAAATAATCTTTCTATTAGAACAATTTTCTTTGGGAAAATAGTTTTCTCGAGTTCAAAAAATGTTATCGCTGTTTCAAATTTTGGTGACTTCCTTCCGAAACTTTTGTTTGAAATAGCTTAGAAAATCACCATCTTCAACGTTTCCAGTATTGATGGCGGTTTCCTTCCTACCCTTTTGTTTGAAGTAGTATGGAACATCAACATCTTTATTATGTCATTATTTTCTCTTTGAGTTACATTTTACTTGTTACTGCTGTTGGTAGTCCTCAAGTAACGTGGTTTGTATTATGTAGTACAGTTCTTTGTTTGTGATTATGAAGCGCCAATCTATAATGTGATCAATTACTGACTCTATCCTGGAGATTTTGGAAAATTGGATGGCTTACTTTCGGATCTTGAATAGAAGAATAAAAGAGGAAGTTGGAATAAGCGGTGCAGGTTGCAAATTAGTTTTAAAATCTAATAAACGGGCTGATTGGAATAAGCGAGCAGGTGAAAAATATCTGAGGAGTGATTCAGATTCGTTTAGAATTTTTTTTACTTGAATAATAGAATGGTATGTAAACCTATAGCAAATTACTCTATGAGAGTTAAAACAATTTTCTTTGATACCATATTTAGAATGATTTAGAACATATGTCTCAGTGGGAATATCAAGGCAAGCAGAAAAATACAATAATTCTTGTTTATTCTCAGTACCATCCGAGAAACATTTCTAAAAACAAATAATGTTGGTTCAGGAAAAAAACACAGTTACAAGGAAACTAAAGTTGAGCAATCTATAGCGTCGCTTTCCGGCATTGATTCAAAATTGCCAGAGATTCTCTTTTTCTGGGCTGGGATGCCGCCCAAATAGATATAGGGTTCTCCTATTTGTTATCCTATCAGTGTTAATTAGCCTTAAGTGGTCAGATGCTATCGCTATGTCTCGAGTCTTATCTGAAAACATCCCTGTTCTAGGCACACCACCAGGAAATGACCTTTGCAACACTTTATCTTGTAACGCACATGATATACATATATCTTTCGTATCGCCTGAAAAATTTTGGATGCATTATTTGTTTTTAATTTGACTTTTTATAAAATGAAGCACTGTCAAAAAATTATTTATTTTGACTCATATTTACATACGACTTAATTTTTAGTTGTTTTGTATCGCAACTTTGCTCTCGTCGTAAGAATATTATGCAGACGAACATCGTCGGTTGAATTTAACAAAAGATACCCACACAAACACTCATACACACACACGCGCACATGCACGCACGCACACACACGCATATATATATATATATATATATATATATATATATATATATATATATATATATATATATATATAGTCAAATGATGAAATGGGCTTGCCAGTCCTATTTTATTCACTTTCTCTTCTTTACAGATTTATTCTGAGAAACTGAACTTTTTGTCTGCTCTTTTTACAATCATTCCACCCCCCCCCGCAAGCAATACAATAAAGCAAGGGGTTATTGAGTGTGAAAGAATATGAAATAAAGGTGCATGCGGAAATGAATATACCTCAGTTGCTGAACTAAAACGTCATATGAAATTTCATCAAAATATTCTCATAACCCTAACCGCAAGTGGTAACCAACGTTGCCACTCCAGTGCAAGGGGATGTAAGTCCGCAGCAGGACTAAAATATCAATTCTGCGCTGCCCATGGCTGAGGAGAAATCAAGCGATGGCAGGACTCGAAACCGAATCGCATCTATCATCATCAGATAGATAGATAGATAGATAGATAGATAGATAGATATGTACAGATTGAAATAGATAACAACAGACTGAGATAGAGAGTGTGAGAGAGAGGTCAACAGACTGAGATAGATAGATAGATAGATAGATAGATATGAACTGATTGAAATAGATATCAACAGACTGACATAAGTATAAACAGAGATAGATAGATAGATAGATAGATAGATAGATAGATAGACAGACAGAAATAGAGAGAGAAAGAGATATCATCAGACTGAGATAGATAGATAGATAGATAGATAGATAGATAGATAGATATCAACACTGAGATAGATAAATATCAACAGAGATAGAGAGAGAGAGAGGGGGGGTCAACAGACTGAGATAGATAGATAGATAGATAGATAGATAGATAGATAGATAGATAGACATGAACAGAATGTGATAGATAGATAGATATATAGATAGATAGATAGATAGATAGATAGATAGATAGATAGATAGATATGAACAGAATGTGATAGATAGATAGATAGATAGATAGATAGATAGACATGAATAGAATGTGATAGATAGATAGATAGATAGATAGATAGATAGATAGATAGATAGACATGAACAGAATGTGATAGATAGATAGATAGACATGAACAGAATGTGATAGATAGATAGATAGAAAGATAGATAGATAGATAGATAGACATGAACAGAATGTGATAGATAGATAGATAGATAGATAGATAGATAGATAGATAGATAGATAGATAGATAGATATGAACAGAATGAGATAGATAGATGTGATTCACTGTGATCAACATCTGAAAATTCCAGTAAAGCATGAACCTGAGAGGCCACCTATGTCTACGGTGTTTATATCTGTAAAGCGGTATCTTTGATGATGAGAACTCGTTTCCTATAAATATAACAAATTTTGAACAATATATATATATATATATGCGTGTGTGGATGAGAGAGAGAAAGAGAGAGAGAGAGAGAGCGGATGTGCGTGTATGTCTGTGTCTGCGTGTGCCTGTGTGTTTTTTTAAAAAAAAAGGAAAGCGAGAACAATATTGTCATCGTTTTAGTAATGTCAATTTAAAATGGGAAGACATGTTTGCATTAAAATTAAATTCTACGTTTCAAAGAATTAAAAAATATTTCATTGAGATATACATCTCTAATTATATCGTAATTTCGTTGGCATCTGATCGCCCTGATAACACAAGACATATTTCTAATTATAATTATCTCTTGGGCCTTGTTTGGGTGGCCTTATACAAAAAAAAGGTCTTTTAATGGACTGTTAAGTTTCTATAAGACGTTCTGCCAATAGAATGAACTCCTACTGTACCACATAACGTTGGAACACACATACACACGTCTGTAATTATATAGATTTAAATTTAAATGAACATATACACATAGAAAACTTATTTAGAAAGACTTCTCGACCTCTAAGCCGGTTGACATTAATTTCACTGTTTCAAATAACAAAGACGTCAGCTCAAACATGTGTACCCAATAAAATAAGATTATGGCCACATTACGTTGAAACACCGGTTCCCGTACGATCGCCGAAGTTAAGCAACGTCGAGTCTGGTCATTACTTATATGGTTGACCGCTTGGGAATACCAAGTGCTGAAAGTTTGGATGTGCAGGTGGTGTAATGGTTAATGGCTCGGTATTGTGAATCGGAGAGCCGAGTTCCAATTCCAGTTGGGTTCGTTATATTCACTTACGTGCAAATACCCTTGGGAAAGGAATGAATCAGCCTATTCTCTACTCAGTCATGGTTTAATTGGTAAGACTTGTATCAATAAACTTTAAAACATTTCTTACAATCTAGAAATAGTCCTGGCTTTAAATAACCTGAAAAGGGTTGATAAACCATAAAAACGGATCAATCAATCAATCAAGGCTACTCTATTAAAAAATGTTTTGTATTTAAATTTGAAATTGCAATTCATATTCGATTTTTATTTGTCATCATTGATGGTTTCTTGATTATTTTGCATTCTGGTTTGTTTTATGGCATATCAACCTCAAAGCGTTATTTAATACCAATTATATATATATATATATATATATATATATATATATATATATATATATATATATTTAATCCCAACAATTAAATATATATATTATATACATATATATATATATGTGTGTGTGTGTGTGTGAATAAAAATTATCCTTGGTAACAAAATCACTTTGTAAATCAAGTTTCCGTTTGCTTTGGTTTGCTTTGGTTTGCTTTGGTTTGTTTTACGGTATATCAACCTCAAGTGTTATTTAATGCCGACAAGATTTTAATTGCTGATAATATTTTTTCCAAAAATGTATTGCTGGTAATATTTTTTTCTTCAAAAATTTATTTCTGGTATTAAAATCTATTTTTACACTGTCATGGTGTTTTCACCCCAGCTTGGGGGTTAACTATTTGCCCATAGTTGGGACCCTAACAGGTGCTACTACCCCGTGTCAGGGTGGAGCTGGGAACACCAGCAATTAAGTGGTGATTCCACGCTTCTCAGGACATCCTGATCAGAGGCCTTGCTGTTGGACGTAGTTTATCGTCTTATCCAGGACGCTATATGGCAGTGAATGCTGAAGAACACTGTTCTTTGGGCCTTCAGAATACTCCGACTCCACCTCTGCAGAGGGGTAAGACCCCCCACCCAAAGTAATGGGGCCTCCTGGGTATGCCGATAAATAACACCCAGCAGCAGGAAATTTTGAGGAGCGTGGAAACACCTCTTAATTGCTGTTGATCCCAGGTACAACCTGACCAGGGGTGGTAGCACCTATTATGTTCCCAGCTATGGCAAATAGTTAACACCCAAACTGGGATCAAAACAGTATGAAAGTTTAAAATGAGTTTTTCTAGTAAAAATTAATTTATAATTTTTATTATTATTGATTTTGGGTTTAAATAACCTGCAAAAGGTTGATAAGTCATAAAAACGGATCAATCCCTCAATCTGATTCTACTAAAAACGTTTTCTTTTTTTTTTTTGCAAGTCATTTTCAATTTTTATTTACCATCCATAGTAATCAATTCAATTTTTTGCTTTCTTTATGTGAATTTTTTTTTATTTTTGCTTTAACCAAATTTTTCCCGAAGTTTCAAGAGAAGTTGCCGCTCTTCAAGACATCCTCGTATTATATTTTTATCCACGGTAAGCATCGAATTCGCTTGTACAGCCAAGAGAGCCGGTGAATAACAGTGAGCAGCAACTCTAAAAATAAAAACATATCTTATAATCCAGTTAATATCGTTATTTCTTTTGACAAAAAGTGCCATTTTTTACGATGATTTTTACCCTGTATAAGACACAAGAGCCGCTTGAGGTAGAGGGTAACTGAGTAAGAGGCACATTTTATGGGGATACTTGGGGAAGATAAAAGTGAATCCTAAACTTGAACAGGTTAAGATTCAAAACAGGGGTTCGTGGGAAGAAGCAAATATGTATTGGTGGCAATATTTATTTTCTTCAAAAATGTATTGTTGGTAATAATGTATTACTAGTAATAATTTTTCCTCAAAAAATTTATTGCTAATATTAAGGCCTATTTTTACACTTTCAAAGTGTTTTCACCACAGTTTGAGGGTTAACTATTTGCCCATAGTTGGGACTCAAACAGGTGCTACTACCCCGTGTCAGGGTGGACCTGGGACCACCAGCAATTAAATGGTGTTTCCACGCTTCTCAAAACCCCCTGATCAGAGGTCATGCCGTTGGACGTAGTTTATCGTCTTATCCAGGACGCTATTTTACTTTATGTGAATTTTTTTTTATTTTTGCTTTGCCCAAATCTTTGTCGAATTTAGAAAAGAACTTTCCGCTCTTGAAAATATCCATGTACTATGTTTTTATTCGCCGTAAGCATAGAATACGCTTGTTCAGCCAAGAGAACCAGTGAATTACGGTGAGCAGCAAATCTAAAAATAAAACATATCTTATAATCCAGTTAATATCGCTATTTCTTTTGACAAAAAGCGTATTTTTACGATGATCTTCACCCTGTATATGACCCAAGAGCCGCTTGAGGTAGAGGGTAACTAAGTAAGAGGCACAGTTTATGGGGATATGTGGAGAAGATAAAGATGAATCCTAAACTTGAACAAGTTAAGATTCAAAGCAGGGGATCGTGGGAAGAAGCTGTTCGAGTGGAAACTTACATCTCACCAATGGAAGACGAAGGGAATAAAGTGCTTCGCTACAATGCGCCTGGCATAGGTGATCATAATTGTGAAGGTTAGAACAGGTGGACTTAACACACGGATTAAGTATAGGACGCGAGATTAATGAGTAAATCAACCCATAAACAAATCATGTCTTCCTCCAGTTAAAATAAAATAATTTGGCATGAAGCCATACGTATGGGACGGCAAACAGGATCCAATTCCAATTCTCCATATTGTAGTGATTGTTTGCGATATTTGCATCCAATGCATTATCACATAGCATGGCAATTCCTTTAAAATAAAATGGACGTCAAGCTTCAACTGTATTTTTTTCTGAACATGAATATCTGCAGAAATTAAGATACAAGACACGAATTTATACAAACCGGCTTGCTTTATTAATTTTCATCAGGCAATAGAATTAAATAATTTATTTCTATAAAAATGGAACGGCCTTTTCTTTAAAATATCAATATTTCTTGAAGTGGCTGAAAATAACCACACCTACGTCTAAATATCATACCGTCTTGTTAATATAAATTGACAGTTAATAATATTGTTAGATTTCGGAATACAAACGTATCTCTCTATACAGAACCGAACTAGTTGCTATCGACACGGAGATGAAAGTGATAAGTAGGGGTTGTGTCCGTTCCAGGAGAGCATGGGGTGAAATTAAAACGAATGGACAAAATTCAGATATGTTATCTTTACCTGAAAATTGCAAAATTGACGATAACGATCGTGGCTGCAATTATTGGATGACTATGAACGGTTCCCAACAAACTCGTAAAGAGATTATTTTGCAATTAGAAATATTAATACAAGGAAAAATAAACTCGATTCAGACAACGAGGCCGTTCATATATAGAGGAATATTACAGTTGTTGAAAATCTTATATTTGCTGTCTTTTCGTTTTCGTGACAGCTCTGTGCATATTGGAATCAACACAAGATGAATTAAACATCTGACGAGGAATCAAGATGGTTCAGACCACGATGTTGTTGGAAGCTACTCGGATACTGAGAGAAATGATGAAGATTCAAATTATGACTCTCCACAACTTCCTATTATTTGAAACTTTTATTAGGTTGGTGCAAAAATAATGTCGGTTTTTGACGTATTTTTTAACGTCAAAAACCGACATTTTTTTTTTCACCAAACCTCCCATTACTTGATCTTTTTTTTTTACAATGATAATCACCCTGTACAAAACCCAAGCGACAGAAGAGGGTAACATAAGAGACTCAGTTTATGAGGATATAAGGGGAACAAAACTGTTAACCCTAGAATTGAACAGGTTAAGATTCTAGTGATCTGGAAAGCATCCTCTTGGGAGTCGGATCCACAAAGCAGCTGTACGTGGGAATACGAAGGGATGCGGGTGGTTCGTTACAATGTATGTGGGATGGTCTGTTATCTCTTTACAAAAGCTTGCTAAGTTGTTTTGTTACTGTTTTTATCCCTCTTGCCTTCAGTATATCCTGTGACTGTCAAATTCGCCAATCCTTGTTTCCTCTTGTTTCTCTTATACCCTTATGTCTTCTTTGTTTCCATTTTTCTTTAAAATTCCATCGTTACTCGCATGTTCAGTCCATGGGATTCTCAGCGTCCCTTCTGTAGAACCGCATTTCTCTTACCTCTTGTTTGTTCTTCATATATGAAGAGATTGTCCAACATTTACTGCCATAGTAACAGTATAAACATCTCTTTTTCTTATTTCAGATCAATTGAATCTGATTTAGAGTTACACAAAATAATCAGGTTATCTTTTGATTTCAAGCCAAACTCCGCCTAAAACTTTTCATTTTGGACTCGTATTTACTTTCAACACAATTCTGAGGGTCGTTTTTATCGCAGCTTTACCCAGACCGTCAATCTACGGCAGTAAATTGGACATCGCCTACCTGAAATAAAGAATAGGTTCTCTGTGAGATTCAAACTTATTTCGTACTATTAACTTTACCGGTGTAAAAAATAAAGAAAATAAAAACCTCTATGGGCTTAATAAACACATTTTCTCTTTTATCCTCAACTCTTTTCTCATTATACGAACAGATTCGAGAGATAAGCACTAGATGACAATGGCAATCGTAATATTAGCTGTTTGTGTACAAGGAAACATTCGGCATTTATTCGGCATTTATTCGGCATTTATTGACCGAGCAGCCAGTACTACTTTCATTTTTTTCAAGCCCAGTAGCTGTTATTGATCTTTCCGGTACTGGTGGAGTTTCCTTCCGAACATTTAATTTGAAATAGTGTGAAATGTTACCATCTTTATTATGTCATTATTTTCTCTTCGAATAACATGTGCTATCCATTTTAGTTGTTGCTGCTGTTTAAAGGACTCAAGTGATGTGGTTTCTGTTAGTTGATGCGGTTCTTTGTTTGTGATTCTGTAGCGCCAGTTTACAAGTTTGAAAGATGGTTGGTCTTTGCGAGCATAGGCACTTAAAAAAGAAAATGCATGAAATAATAATAATAATAATAATAATAATAATAATAATAATAATGATAATAATAATAATAATAATAATAATAATATAAAATACTCTCAACATTACCACAAGAAATTTAAGAAAATGTACAAACGAGAAAAGAATGGAGAATGCAACAAGGAAAAATAATGGAAAAGTAAAAAAAAAACTGTACAAAGATTTTAAAAAAACTGTACTAAGATTTAAAAAAAAACAAAAAAAAAACAAATAGAAAATATCACTGACGAACAGTAACTGAGCAGAGAGCACCAGAAGAGGTCATTTTTAATAGCGGTTCAAAACAACATCTAAATCTTACTTATTATAAAACGCAGTGTGTGTGTGTGTGTGTGTGTGTGTGTGTGTGTACGTTTATATATTGGATCGGATTTCCTATATTTTTCAACCGATTTCAAAAAAACTTCACATGACTACGTAAAATTACCTTGCGGTGGTTCTGACAGCGCCAAAAATTGGAAAAACACAATTGTTTTTGCACGAAATCAATTTGAAAACACGATTAAGAGGCATCGCGAGAATGAAAGGGGGACAACTCATATCGTTATATTTATTAATATCGAGTTATCGAGTTATACTTATTATAAAACCCAGGTTGGTTGTGTGTGTGTGTGTGTGTGTGTGTGTGTGTGTGTGTGTGTGTGTGTGTGTGTGTGTTCGTTTATAAATATATGGGATTGGATTTCCTACATTTTTCAACCGATTTCAACAAAACTTTTTTTTTTTTTTTGGCAGGTAGTGTTTCTTATTGGCTTGCATACTCTTTTCTTTATTTTCACATTCAGAATGCTTTAAAAATTTCATTTACAAGACAATTGTTTATAATAAAATTCTATTCAATCGGTAGACTCATAACGATTGAAAACAATGTTTTGTTTGAGTTTGGGTTTGACCAATTCGTAAAAAAAATAAAATAAAACTGATTAAGACTTGCGTGTCCGTCAACCTTAAACAGTAATCTTTGTCAATTTTATTTTTCAGTCTTTATCTATCTCTTACTGTTATATCCCCGGGCAACGCCGGGCTCTACTGCTAGTAATCTATATATATGCAAGTAGATAAAGAAAAAAGAAAAGAAAATGCAGACGGTGTTGAACAAAAGATAAGATAATGAACCACATATTTAACGAATGTCGCAAAGTGATCCCAGAAGGAATACAAGATTACAGTGTGTAACAGCAAAATTGCCCAATTGTTAGATTAAGCTTTGAACCGAGGTATCTTAGAAATGATTAAAGATATCTTACTGGAATTCTTCGAGGTTTTTATAACACTAATGGACTCTACTTTGAGCAATAAAAATGCATAATTACTCTCCAAGCTCAACAGAAGAATCGTGATGAAACCTATCAGAAACAAAAATGACATGTTCATCATTAATTAATCATCACTAAGGATCGGAAGCTCATGAAGGAGTGATATAAAGTCCATATATATATATATATATATATACATATATATATATATATATTATTTCAGGATCATTTTCCAACTTATTTAAGATGATCTTCGCCCTCTCTAACCTTCTAACTTTCTGTCTTCGAGTAACAAGATGCCTCACAGGTTTCACGGACGATTTCATTTTCAAGTCTATTTTCACTGCTCTTTGGATTGCCATGACTGGCACTCCTCTCTCTCACGTGACAAACGTCTTATGGATTGAGTTGGGTTTTTTCTAATTGATCTCTTTAGCTCTAAATTGCAATGCCGATCCCCCTTCCTGCTGTAACCTCCTGATTCCAGTTTTTCCTTTGAAAATGGAAGCGAGAGTATGAATGTTGGTACCATTACTGAAGGCCTGAATGAGCTTTATGCTCTCACCATTGCTCAATTGGAAAGAGAGTGCGTCTGACAAAAAATGATTATAAATCTGTTCTCTTTCTATCTGAATAGCTCAAAGTGTTTTTTCAGTGATTCTTACGACAAATGGTGTCAAGATAACTAAACGTCTTATCGAAAAAATTGGAAAAAAGTCATTCAGTTTAGTGGTTTTTTAGATATTAAACGTTTTGTAGAATGGACAATTATGCCGTAACACGATTTGGACAATTTTGCTGTTACACCCAGTATATATGAATGGGCGGTGAAGATTGTCTGTTGGGAACTGTGCAAGCGACTACAGTTTGACTTCTCTCGTCAATAGTAGATGTACAGGCTAGAATAGGTCTTAGAGAATCAAACGAACAAAAGTCTCTGAAACTCTTAGAGGTTCATACGGATCCACTAATAAAAGCCAGAAAACTGGATTTGGTATTAGTAAACAAAAAGAAATTATGCCAAATATTGGATTCCAGTGTTGCGATCAGTCAGTAAGGAAATTTGAAAGAATATAAAAAATCGATAAGTATCTTGCCAGAGAATTGAGTAATTTGAGGAGCATGAAGGCGAAAGTCGTACCAGTCATTATCAGAGCAATGGGAACGGTACCGAAGAGGGTAGACTGAAGTAACTGAGAATTAGGGGAAAAGTTGAAACCATCTGGATGAGATCATTACTGAAAACAGCTAGCTCAATTCTAGCGTATTGAGCAGACTTACTGTTGCTTGATTCCTCGCATATACTATCATTTACTACTGGTGTGAACATTTAATTATCGAATAACGATAATAAACAGGCTTCGAGGATATAAATGATATAAGCACAGACCAGGGGTTTTCCTTCAAATTAAAACAAGAGTAAAATACACTGCGATTTTGAGATCCAGAACGAGCGCCCTATTTAAGCAAGAAAAAACTCGAATAATAAAAAAAAATGGCGGGAAGAAACTAGTGAATGAAAAAAGCATATTGAGTGTTTGCCAGTAATTGTTCCACTTGGAACAGTGCCAAAAACTCCGAAATCGAGATTGCATGAGCTTAGAATCCGGGGATGAATTACACAGCGATAATCATTAAACGTGTGAACACGTAAATATATTTGAATCTAACGATAATTTACCAGTTGTACGTCTGTATAATTAAGGCTCCGTTGTTTCTGGCACGATATTAGCTAAAGTTTCCCTACTGATTAAAATTATCCATGAGAAGTTTTTAAACTCTATTGAGTCGGTCATCTTTCAGTTTTCCGTATAAAATGAGACTAACTTCTGATGTTTGTAAAACGTAAAATACTGCCATGCCATTACATGCAAGGAAAATAGCAATAAAAATAAGGAAGACCTATCACGAATTCGACCTGGGAATCAGCTGGGAAACCCAGACCGTGGATAGTACAAAATCAGGAATATTATATGATCCGGAAAGTAATTACATTTTGCCACAAACGTAAAGTAAAATTGATTTAATTATTTATATTTATATTCGGACTATTGTCGTCGTCTTTGTTGTTTTTATTACAACGTTTCGGCCGTTGTGCTCATCCTCGGGCTTCCTCAGGTGTATATCGATCTGGGCAATCTACAGGGAATTCTGAACTGAACCCTCTATTTAATCTACGAGGGTATACTGTTCTCGTTCCACTGCTCATATCTAGGGATATCTCGTCTGGTTCTTATTTTGTACTGTTCAGTTATTGATCGATCGTTTCCACTGAGTGTAAGTACACACTACTCGACCCAGGAATTGAACTCACAAACACTTTGTCACCAAATTCACAAACCAACGCTTTTACCCACTATACCATTGTCCCGAATATCAATAGTATAAATAAAGATGGACGCCCTCATCCCAGACATTCAGACACAACTGATTTACTTATTATTTATCAAAATGTAATCCGCTTCTTTTCAACAACTGCAGACCACCTGGAAAGCAAATATTCGATTCTCTGTTTAAAGTAAACTGCCCCCCCACTCTAAACGAAAAAAAACGTTTAGATAACTATTTTCAATTTGTTTCTAAATGTTCTATCACTGCTGAACATGTAAGAATCTTATTTTTGTTTTTTTGTTTTTGTGTGTTGCAGAGAGTACCCTTGCGTTGAAATGCTGGAGAATAACACTATTTCTATTTATCAAAGCAGGACCCTTTCAATATAATCCTTCTTATACTCGATGAAGTCACCGTCAATAAATGTCTGTAGTGATGGCCTTTCCATGTTCCATGAGCTCGTAATGGATGAAACATTTTATTTTCCACCAGACACAAATAAAGGTCTTCTGCAAATGGACCCCACAGTATTTTTTTTTTTTTTGCAGCTGACATGCAAACCTTAATAGCTGTAAAAATGAAAAGATGGCATTCCTTATTAAAAGATTACTTAGTTTGTGAACATTTTTGGCTCATTATTGTTACTTTGCCTACTTTTGTCTCGCATATATTGTTTGCTTCGTATTATTTTTGCCCTGTTCTTTTT
Source organism: Acanthosepion lycidas (assembly GCA_963932145.1). NCBI lineage: Eukaryota > Metazoa > Mollusca > Cephalopoda > Sepiida > Sepiidae > Acanthosepion > Acanthosepion lycidas. Next base: position 38,078,815 of record OZ010583.1, on the reverse strand, counting down.
CTTTCTTTTGCTATTGTTTACTGGAAACATAGTCAATTCTGTTTGTTGGGCATTTTTGCCAGTTACATTTAATCATGGCCACATACACTACATTTTCCCTCTTAAATTCTGAAATGAATTATAAGTGACATATTAACGGATAGAAAAGCTGAAAACCTAATTCTTTATACAGTTTTCTGCCATTTAAACTTCGTTCTACGTTGGTTGGTTTACTCATAATTCATAGTGGTGAAATACGCAATTACTTTCCGAACACTCATTATAGTAGAAATTATAAAGTAATTATAAAGTTATATAATCATATACTAAATTTATATAATGATATACTAAAGTTATATAATGATATACTAAAGTTATATAATGATTTATGAAATTATAAAGAAATTATTAAGTAATTCTAGATGCCGTTTTCCACCATTTAAGGTTGGTTCTGTCTTGATTGGCTCATAATTCATAGCAGTGAAATACTTTTTTACTTTCCAAACACCCTTAATAGAAGAAATGGTAAACTAATTCTTGATAGAGTTTCTTGTTATTCAGCTTTTGTTCTAGCTTGGTTGGTTTACTTATACTTCCATAGTGGTGAAATAAGTATTTATTGCCCGAACACCCTAATATATTACGAATCGCCAAGATTGCGTAGAGTTTGTCTATATTTCTGAGATGAGGTATTATATACACTATTTACATTATTCGGACTACTGTACTCACCTTTGCTGCAATATTTATTACAACGTTTCTGCCGTTGTACGCTCCGGCCTTCTTCAGGTGGTTGGAATGTCGAACTGAACCCTCAAGGACACATGGCACAGTGGATAAAGGTGTTGGTTAGATCCAGTGGCAGGACCCAGAGAGTGGAGAACTTGGAGAGGGGAATTAACAGTAGATAACTGACATCCATTAGACATGGCACGTGGAACTAGAACAGTCTACCCCAGTGAGCGAAATAAAGGGTTCAGGTCGACATTCCAACTACATGAAGAAGGCCGGAGCGTACAAAGGCCGAAACTTTGTAATAAATATGGTGACAAAGATGAGGACAATAGTCCGAATAATGTAAATAGTGCGTAGAGTTTACATTAACATGGATTTAGAACTATTATTAGATAGAACTCCCCAGATGCTGTTTATATTAGTGAGTAGAAATAATCTTATTTATCATCGTATTTGACGGCATATAAAACGCACTTTTTATTAAAAATATCTTTCAAAATTACTTATATACCATATGTAAGTTTAAAATTTGCGATAGTCGGCCGAAATTAGCTACCTGACAACTCCTATTAGCTTAGGCTTTAGAGTAACTTTTATATACCCATTTTCATTATTTAAAAGGCTATTATGCAGATTAAAAATTTTATTATTGACGATATCCATTATATTAATTTCATCACATTTAATATTAGTACTTTGTTTCACTAAAATTATATACAATAAAATCAAATTATGTATTTGTAAATTATATTTGTTTCATTAATATTTGTCTTGCGATAACTTCCGGTTGCATTGGTATAAATACAGATTTTTTTTTTTTTATATCCACTAAGACGTTTACCAAACGCAGGATGTATAGATCATATAAAGGAAAATTTTTGACTGAATTTTTATGGTAACTGTACGGTTTTGCTCACTTGTAATAATTGCTTGATATTTATTTTGTTTTCTTACCTTTGGATATAATAAAGTTTTAGAGGCTTGTGTTCTTATTTTCCTATTATTTTTCGTTTAATTGTAATCATGGTTTGTTTAACCAAAATAATACTTTATAAATATAGCCTAGGCTTTACCATTTACTAATGATTTTAGTAATTTTACTAATTACTATTTTTTTTCTTTATTTGCCCTGCTGAAATTGGGGTGCGGCTTATACACCCGTGCGTCTTATATACCGTCAAATGCGTCAATTAAAGTGAGTGGCACTTAAGATATTTACAAGCTTAAATCAATTTTGGTTTGTTCCGGATTTTTAATCTAAATTATGCTATGTAACTATTGTAAACCGAGTCCCTCACTTATTCACGACTTCATTGGATAACTTCACGGTACGGTGAGCTTCAATTCACGGTGTGAACCAAAAATGGGAAAGCCCCCGTCTACATTCAACAAAGGAACGGAGACTGAGATATCGTCACGGCGAGAAAATCCCGTTTGCCAATCTGCTGGGTTCTTCATTCATGGTTTCACCTGGCACAGTCTGGTGGGGAGGTAAGAACAATTGGAACATCTTCGTTGCTACTTGTTTTCGCTCATGACAGATTAACAGACCATATTTACCTTTCGGCCAGCGAGAAATTTGACTACCCCTCTGTCCATTTGAGACAGTGACTCTCAGTCTCACTGCCATCCTCTACATCTCGACAGACGGCTTGCGACTGACCATCACTCTGACTGCTTCTACCATTTGACGGACGACTCGTGACTGACCCCCTTAACCATTCATTGGCCGTTATCTAGACTGTGGCTTGACAATATAAACAAACGATTTTATATAAACATTCCGGCCGAATGACACTTGATCCCGAAAGTTTCTTTATTCATTCATATAATTAATTTGCTTCTACCTACTTTGAAACTATCACATTTCGATTTTACTGTTGATTACCATAAAACCCCAGATGACCATTGAACCCCAGATGAAAACATTTAGATTTCGCTTGATTAAGTGGGTGCCCTAAGCCAATCGAGCTATTGAGATATTATTCCCACATTATCAGCTTGAAGAAATATAATCCAATAGGAATAATTATTTTAGTAACATAGGCAATCCTAGCTATTTTAATAAATTCCGTGTAATTTCAATGGCGTAGGTGATCATGATTCTCTGCGTATAGCTTTTATTTTTATTGTCAGTGAATTGCCACGCTTTACTGAGAAAGTGGGTGAAGTGGTTTCTCGTTGCCTTTTCCTCGATTCTGAATTCACATATTTTACTCGCTTAGACCCGGTTGCCACCCGAGGCTAGAGATTCCAATAAATCACACCTGATGAGGAAGAGACAGATTTATGCTTTTGCCAAAGGAATTAAGATGAAAGTAAACGTAACAGACTACTAGAGAAATATTCTCTATTGTGTTTTCTTGATCACCGCTGGTCTTTCAAGAAATTTCTTACTTTAAAACTACTTTATTCATTTTTCATCAGCGTCACACCCTTCTTCAATTACAGCGAGACTGGCATCAGTGATAACCCCCAGTAACTGTTAATATGCCATCAGCGATGGCTACACTAACAGTTAATGTCATTTGTGACAGTAAGAGTCAATATGACATCAAAGATGACACCAGTGACAGCATTTTTTTTTAAATCTTTTCACGCCAAGAAAGACAACAAAGCCACTAACACACAGGGGGATCTTTAATGTGAAATAATATAGGAAAAACATTATTAATGAGTGAGAACAGTAAAAGAACAAAAATTAAGAGGACAGAAGATAACGATTGTTATTGCATTTAATTTTTGAAGATAAACCTTGACTTGAAAGTAAGTAGTGGAAAAAGAGTTCTATAAGCAAGATGTGCGAGAAAAAGTTCTTAGCATAGAACTTAAGGTTATATCTAGCCATTTCAACTATAAAATGATCAGAGTTTGCCGCTAATCTACTAATGCGCTTGAATTCATAATTTTGGTGCCATCAGAACAATTACCATAATTCCCCATGTATAATACGCTTCTTTTTTTTTTTCTAAAAAAATAATAAGCAAAATTAGGGGTGCGTATTATGTAAAGATACAAAAAATCTTTAAATAATTGCCGTTTCATAGGTCGATTTCAGTTGCGAAATGACTACTCACCCCAAACACACGACAATTTGACACTAACATTCGGCGATTGCGACCCCATAAGGATGTCAAATACAATCATATGTACATAACAATACTTACAAATTTAAAATAAAAAAGAATTGTCATAAAACTAAATTAGAATAATATTATTCTATATTTAAAACCTATTTTTTTAATAAGAGTATGAAATGCCGGCCGTAATGAAATTGGAGAGGTACAATTTATCGGCTTTGATTACCAAACAAGGAGTGCGTATTATACGCGAGTAAAAGCATTTTCTCACACTTGCAGCAAAATTTTAGGGGTGCGTATTATGGGTGAAGGCGTATTATACATAGGGAATTACGGTACTTATGTGACATATGTGAAGGACCCGTAACTGTTCATGTGAAGCAGCAAAAATGTTGTCTACGTAAGTATCCTGAAGATACTATGGAGACCGAAGAGACGAGCAACGACGAAGTTTTAGAGGAAATGGAAACAAAATGGAAACTTATACTTAACACCAGGAGGAGACAGTTGAGTTTCTAGGGCACATAATGAGGAAGGAGGGCTTGGAAAATCTTATACTCAAAAGGACAAATTGAAAACAAGAGAGACGGAGGAAAACAGTGCATGACATACTTAGTGAGCTGTGTGAATGGATTGCGGAACAAGGTTTAGGAAAAATAAGAGAAAGACAAAATTTATTAAGCGCTACAAAGGATAGGAAGTTGAAGAGAGCCATGATCGCCTACGTCCTGATGGGACACGGCACGTAAAGAAGATTGTCTCCAGTTACAGTTAATATGACATCAGTAATGAGCCCGTAACTGTTAATGCGATGTCAGTATTGTCTCTAGTAACAGTTAATGACATCAGTATTGGCCCCAATAGTAGTTAATATGGCGTCAGTGGTGGCCCATGTAAAAGTTAATGTGACATCAATGTGATCCCCAGTAAGAGTTAACGTTACATCAGTTTCTGCTGTGTGAAGGTGACGACTTAATTCAATTTTTTTAACAGACTTTATACAGTGCATCTGAGCCTACAATGATATCTTTGCTATATCATTACTTGGAAACATTGAAGATCGATTTCTGCCACGAGCAATATATGATCGAAATGTGTGTGCAGAAATTTCCACAGGGACTTTCTCTGTCGGCAGAGACACCCAAAAATGACCCATCCCGATTCACAACTATGGGAAGAATCTTGCATTATTTATATTATTCGGGCTGTTATCCTGATCGCCATATTCACGACGTTTTGGCCGTTGCGCGCTCCGGTCTTCGTTAAGTGATTGGAATACTTTATTTTATCCACCGGACTAGATTGTCTAGTTCCTCATGACATACCTCTTCCAGATGTCTCAGTTATTTCTCTTTAATTCAACTCTTCAAGTTTTGGTTCGTTACTGCTGTAGCCTGGTATTGAACTCACAACACTTTGGGTCTAGTCATCGGATCTAACGAGAACATACGTGTATGAAATTTGGGACTTATAAACCTAATGTCTCAGCAACCTTTTTTTTAACCAGTGCTCATATTGTCATTTTTCTTTTATTATTATTTCATTTTTTTACCAGAGTTTATATTGCAATTTTTTGTTGTTATTGATTGCTTTTCTCTGGCACTCTTTATTACTGGTTCCCATATTGTATTCATTTCTATGTTCGGTCGGCTCGGGAGATTTTTATGGCATAGCATATATAAAGGGTTCGATTCGAAATTTCAATCACCTGAAGAAAGCCGGAGTATACAACTGCTGAAACGTTTTAAATATGGCAATGAAAATGAGGATAACAGTCCAAATAATCTAAATCATTGCCCACATTCAAAACAATTATTTTTTTCGTCTTTAAACAAGACTCGAATTCTGAGGAATCAGTATTCTGTAAACGTTTGCAAGAAAAAACTGCAAGAAAAACCATTCTCCTCAGATATCTCATCAGCGATCCGACGACGATTTTCGTTGATTTTGTTTAATATTTTATTATTTAGCTTGAAATACATATATAACCCATATTCGTGTGGTTATGTACCCCAGTCTCCACATTGAGACGAGATGTGGGAACCGAGCGCGGACATTCGGGCCAAAGATAAAAATTACCCAGTTCCCGCAACCGTCGATTGCGCTCGCAATTGGTATGATTAACGATCCTTTCTACCCTGTATTCGTGTGTTTCACTTCAAGCATTTTTTTTATCTTTAATAACCTTCTCAAAGCATCACAACACTTCCAGATGTGTCCCCCACCTAACAAAAAACGTCACGGAGGCTCTATCTTTTTTCTTATCAGCCACCGTGAAAATCGCGAAACGTGCTTGAAAACACTAGCAAAGAAGGAAACAAAACATTCAGTTCAGAAATCACGTTAAATGGCAGACTGACGGAGAATAGAGTTAGCGCGTGAATAGCGCATCAAGTCGGATTTGCGGATGGGGTAATGGGAATGTTATGCAGAATGTGAAACCGAAAATTTGAGTTCGAATTCGAGTCGAATTCGTTACATTCACTTACGCGCAAATAACCATGAGAGATGGATGAATCAATGAATTTTCCGTCAGATATTGGTTTAGTAGTAGAACTATTGAGTTAAATAGTCAAACTACTGGATTAAATAATAGAAATATTGAGTTAAATAGTAGAACTATTGGGCTAAATAGTCGAATTACTGGGTTAAATAGTAGAACCATTGGATTAAATAATCGAACTATTGGGTTAAATAGTAAAACTATTGTATTAAATAGTCGCATTATTGGGTTAAATAGTCGAACTATTGGGTTAAATAGTAGAACTACTGGGTTAAATAGTAAAACTATTGGATTAAATAGTCGCATTATTGGGTTAAATAGTCGAACTATTTGATTAAATAGTCGAACTACTGGGTTAAATAGTAGAACTATTGGGTTAAATAGTAGAACTATTGGATTAAATAGTAGAACTACTGGGTTAAATAGTAAAACTATTGGATTAAATAGTCGCATTATTGGGTTAAATAGTCGAACTATTTGATTAAATAGTCGAACTACTGGGTTAAATAGTAGAACTATTGGATTAAATAGTAGAACTATTGGATTAAATAGTCGAACTATTGGGTTAAATAGTAGAACTATTGGGTTAAATAGTAGAACTATTGGATTAAATAGTCGAACTATTGGATTAAATAGTCGAACTGCTGTGTTAAATAGTAAATCTATTTGATTAAATAGTCGAACTATTGGGTTAAATAGTAGAATATGTATCTGGGAAAATATTTATTATTCTTTTTAAAAAAATGTTAATGCAATATTCAGTCGTCGAAAAAATATTTTTACAATTCAAAATATCTTTCGGCTTTAAATAATTCACAAACGGTTGATAAGCCGTAAAAAACAAATCAAATAATCATTGCATCAAATTGCATATATCTATCTTGGCATATTCCAGTTTATGTTTCTTTTTTGTTACATTCCTTTTCATTTCAACTCTTTCTGACTACCTGCCTGTCACGCTACTCTCATCATGGAAGCTCCATCGAATACTGCAAATACAACTACTTTTCACAATGACTTGGATATCCTTTACCTTGAAGAAGACGACCTTCACCTTGATTGGTTTGGTTTGTTTTCTTATACAGCATATCAACCTCAATGGATTATTTCATGCCGACAAGACTTTTATTGCTGGTAATATTTTTTTCCAAAAATGTCTTGTTGGTAATATTTTTCTTTTTCAAAAATGTATTGCTGGTAATAATTTTTCCCAAAAAGCATTGCTGGTATTAAAACCTATTTTTATACTTTCATAGTGTTTCAACTCCTTTTGTGGGGTTAACTATTTGCCCATAGCTGGGACCCTGACAGGTGCTATCACTCCAGGTCAAAGTGGACCTGGGAACACCAGCAATTAAAAAGTGGTTCTACAGTCCTCAAAATCTCCTGATTTGCTGTCGGGTGTAGTTTATAGTCTCACCCACGACGCGGATATAAATTATCGTCCTACCCAGGACGCCCTTCACCTTGATGAAGCTAAAGAATATACATCGTATACTGGTTTCAAGTACAGACAGGCAAAAATTAAGGATGAATTAAATATACTTTAAGTTTATACATTATTGTAATATATGCATTTTCCTGGTTCTCATTAATACAGACACTTTGGGCACTTCGACGTGGCCTATTGGTTAACAAGCTCCTCTCGCTAAATCATTTGAGTTTGAGCCTCACTAGGCGCCCATATTTTCAGCTTTGTGCCACGTCTAAGCTATGGATAAAAATCATTTGGGTACCACAACGTAGTGTAAAGGTTAGCAAGCCTTTCTCACGAGATTAGTTACGACTGACTTTCGGCCTTGTGTCGCATCTAACTTACGCTTATTAAATTACTAGGGGCACTTCAACGTGGTGTAATGGTTAACAAGCTTCTCTCGCGAGAACAATTACAGTTTAGTAGTGATGTGGGCCCAAAGACGGGACCACAGAAGGAAAACACGGAACACGGATTAGAGGTAAGAAAGATATATTAAACAAAAAGGTTACAAAGATAGTGTAAGTGTAAGCGGAGTTTACTATGTGCTCGTGTCCAATATTGGTCGTCGTACGCGGCTGATACTACGGTATTACAATACTCTCTCCTCTCCTCCTCCTCCTCCTCCTCCTCCTCTTCTTCTTCTCTCTTAGAGTGTTATGTCGCATACTTTATATAGTCCTAGAAGAGTCCATGTTGTAGGTATGTTACGGTCTCACAATAAGTAGTGAGTTTGATCCTCACTGGGTACCCTATACTTGTTGTCTGATGCCACAACTAAGCTATGCTTAGTAAATCAACATATGGGCAGTTCGACGTGGTGTAATGTTTAGCAAGTTTCTCTCGCTAGATCAATTATGACTGAATACTGAGTTCGATTCTCACTGGGTGCTCCATACTTTCCACCTTGTGCCACATCTAAGCTACACTTAGAAAATCACCATTATTGCGGATATTTTACTTCCGACTTGCCCATAGCTGAGTTCAGTTGTTGAATGTAACTACAGGTTCAACAGGTTTTAAAACTCGTGGGCCAATGTAATATCTGGATGTCAGCTGAGAGTCCTCTCTGAAACCAGTTTTGTGTCACTAGCGTAAAATTGTTGGTGATTGCGTTCTCTTGCTGAAAGAAATCGTTACTTCCTGGAAACATAGCAGGTATAAAGGACTGCGAACAGTCTGCAAAAAGATTTGTGTATTTCATACCTGTCAAGGCAGACCCCAATTTCACCATTGCGAATTCCAAATGAACACGTCTTCCATGTTTACAAAATCAGCACCGGCCTATAAGCCAAATTATGCAACTTTTACATCACGTCATCTTTGCACTGCACTGTAGACATTACTATAGCAAATGTTCGAACGAGGTAAATCCCTCAATTCTACTGGTTCAGACCTTTACAGCTAAGACTCATCAAATCATCCGCATACCTTTCTTAATCCTTTGGTAAGGAGTAAGTTCCAATCGAACAGATTTGTCCTAGAACTGTTACTTTGTGGAACAGACACCTGGGGACGGAGGATGGTTCCCCGACAAATACAATACAATCTAACTACTATGGTCAATAGGGCAATTTAATTTTTCAGTTTCTTTAGAAAATCAAGATAGCACTCTATCTGTAAGCTGTGGTTTGGTGTTATAAGTACTAACTCCAAAAAATTAGATTCCTAGCTTTTACCAACGTTTTAGTATTTAGTTTTAAAGATTATCTGAAAAAGTGTTTTGTTTTATTTTACGGCATATCAACCTCAATGGGTTATTTAATACCGACAAAATTTTTATTTTTGGCAATATTTTTTCTTCAAAAATGTATAGATGGTAATATATTTTTTCAAAAATGTATTGCTGGTAATATTTTTTTTACAAAGTATTTCTGGTATTAAAACTAATTTTTACACTTACATAGTGTTTTAACCCCAGTTTGGGGGCTAACTATTTATCCATAGTTGGGACCCCAAACAGTTGCTACCACCCCGGGTCAGTTGGTTGGTTGGTTCAGTTTGTTTTACAGCATATCAACCTCAATGGGTTATTTTATGCTGACAATTTTTTTTTTGTTGCTGGTAATATTTTCTTTCAAAATGAACTATAGTTGGTAATATCTTTTTTTCTAAAAATGTATTGCTGGCAATAATTTTTTTTTACAAAGTATTCCTGATATGTATTAAAACCTATTTTTACACTTTCATAGTGTTTAGACCCCAGTTTGGGTGTCAACTATTTGTCCATAGCTGGGACCCTAACAGGTGCTACCTACCCAGGTCAGGGTGCGAACCTGGGAACATCAGTAATTAAGAGGTGGTTCCACGCTCCTCAAAACCTCTTCATCAGTGGCCTTGCTGTTGGATGTAGTTTATTGTCTTGTCCAAGACGCGGATGTAGTTTATTGTCTTACCCAGGACGCGGATGTAGTTTATCGTCTTACCCAGGAAGCGAATGTAGTTTATCGTCTTGCTCAGGACGCGGATGTAGTTTATCGTCTTGCCCAGGACGCGGATGTAGTTTATCGTCCTACCCAGGACGCGTATATATTGTATCGTCTTACCCAGGACGCGGATGTAGTTTATTGTCTTACCCAGGAAGCGAATGTAGTTTATCGTCTTGCTCAGGACGCGGATGTAGTTTATCGTCTTGCCCAGGACGCGGATGTAGTTTATCGTCCTACCCAGGACGCGTATATATTGTATCGTCTTACCCAGGACGCGGATGTAGTTTATCGTCTTACCCAGGAAGCGAATGTAGTTTATCGTCTTGCTCAGGACGCGGATGTAGTTTATCGTCTTGCCCAGGACGCGGATGTAGTTTATCGTCCTACCCAGGACGCGTATATATTGTATCGTCTTACCCAGGACGCGGATGTAGTTTATCGTCTTACCCAGGAAGCGAATGTAGTTTATCGTCTTGCTCAGGACGCGGATGTAGTTTATCGTCTTGCCCAGGACGCGGATGTAGTTTATCGTCCTACCCAGGACGCGTATATATTGTATCGTCTTACCCAGGACGCGGATGTAGTTTATCGTCTTACCCAGGAAGCGAATGTAGTTTATCGTCTTGCTCAGGACGCGGATGTAGTTTATCGTCTTGCCCAGGACGCGGATGTAGTTTATCGTCCTACCCAGGACGCGTATATATTGTATCGTCTTACCCAGGACGCGGATGTAGTTTATCGTCTTACCCAGGAAGCGAATGTAGTTTATCGTCTTGCTCAGGACGCGGATGTAGTTTATCGTCTTGCCCAGGACGCGGATGTAGTTTATCGTCCTACCCAGGACGCGTATATATTGTATCGTCTTACCCAGGACGCGGATGTAGTTTATTGTCTTACCCAGGACGCGGATGTAGTTTATCGTCATACTCAGGACGGGAAAATATGTACACAAATACCTAATTTTCGCAGATGTTTGCTTACAAGCTGACTTCAAAATTTGACTATTTCAAGAATAAGTTCTACTAAAGTTGATATTTTTGGTAGTAGATACTTTGAATGGGAAATATATTAAAATTAGAATTGTAATTATGAAGCAAAATATGTAATTTTTTTTACTGTATTTGATAAGTAAAAACTGTGTAAAAAATATTGTAAAACCCTACGAAAAAAGGTGACTCAAGGAATAAGATTTGTTAGATAACTTGTTAGATCGTAATTAATAAAAACAAAAAATAGATAAAAGTGTATATAATGCCATTATACTGCTGGGTAGAAATAAGACAAAATGTTTTAAATTAGCATTGTTCATTGAAAATCGCACGCTCTAAAACTACTGCACTGTATAATATATTTCAGGCTCATCCTTTTACTGATGACCCTGCATTCTGTCTTCTTGTAGTTTATGCTTAGTCCCTTCTTCACGCTCTCTGTCGCTACCTTCTGTAGGAGATTTTGTAATTTCTTTTCCGTGTCTTCTATCAGCACTGTGTCATCTGCGCATCTTATGTTGTCAAGATTATACCTGCCGAAGCTGAATTCCGGTAGGATTTCCAAAACTGACACTAAAAATTAGATTCATAGATTTTACAAACTTAAATATTTAGTTTAAATATAGTCTGAACAAAAATAAACAGATATACATAATTTCCGCATGGTTTTGCTTACAAACTGACTTCAAAACTTTACTATTTCAAAAATGAATCCAAATAAGGCTGATATTTTTTGTATTAGATACACTGAACGGGAAATATATTCAAGCCAGAATTTTAATTATGAATCACCACAAGTATTATATGCAATTATTTTTATTGTATTTGATAAGTAAGAAGTATGTTAACAAATTGTAAAAGATTACAAGAAAAGGCTACTGAATGAATAAAATTTGTTAGATGATAATTAATAAAAACGATAAATAGATAAAAGTGTATATAATACCATAATACGGCTGGGCACAAATTATAAGACAAAATGTTTTAAATTTGCATTGTTTATTGAAAATCACACTAAAACTACTGCACTGTATTACATATAACATCATAATATAGTTAAATTGTTCAATATAATTTCACTTTAAAGTAAATTAAGGTCTTATTTGATGGCACAATGATTTAGTAATAATGTGACCATATTCAATTTGTAAAGATTCAGTAAAGTGTAAATTTTATAAGGCTGTGCTATAAGATTTCACTGATCACCGGAATTAAATTCCAACGAAACGATTTTGAACTTAAACTCAATCTTTAAACTCGTCTCCTAAAACAGTAACGATTTGGAAAAAAAACTTCTTTTTTTCGTTATTTATCATATCAAAGCCCAACTTTCAATTTGAGTGCAACACCACGATTCCAAAATCGATCGGCCCTTATGGTTAACCGTTATCTCTCCCATATATCCTTGTAATATACACAATCTCTCCCCGCCCCCCACCAACTCGCTTATAACAATCCCGCTGAGTAACCTTCTATATTGAGTGACTTTTATGCATTGCATTGGGAGAATAAATCCAAAAAAAAAAATCAAATACTAACATACACAATGTCTTGCTGGGAGATAAGATCTATCATCTTAAGTGGTCTCCTCCTTACACAGTAAAAAATGTTTTGAACAATTATAAATTGAAGTCATCTAATTAAGAATATTTTAAAACTAATTTCTTCTGATTTTTTTTTTTATTCAAATTTAATGGGACAGTAAAAAGATACAAAAAAACACGTACAATGTTAGAAACAATTGAGACTTAAAAAGATTCGATCTGAGGAAAACTTGTGACTTCAAATTTAATGACGTCAAGACGACTTTAAAAAAAAGATGGCGGCGGATATTTTTTTATTCCACCATTACAACAGACAGTCCCAGTAACACCCTTTCGACGAATACATGATTACTAATTGAAAACAAATAAATTAAATTCACTGCGTTAAAACAGGAAACGGATCGATGAATGATCTCTGATCGCTGATTGCAATTCCTCCTTTTAATGTAACTCCGAACACTTTTTTTTTTTTTACTTCGATTTCTGTTTATGTCAGAATTGCTGTTTCTTTTCGTCAAGTCATCTTTGCGACCGGATGAATTGAAAGATACATTGTATAAATATATTGAGGCAAGTCATCGGTGATGTTCCCTGAGTTCATTGAGAATTCTGGATTTTACATGGAATATTTTCTCTGCCAGTAACCCAACCTCCTTCTGCTAAAAGCAGAGTATCGCTTTAAACAGGATACGAAAACAAAATACATAACGGTAATAGTAATATTAATCGTTTCCTTATAAGGAAATATTCGGAATTCATTGACCGAATAGACACTGCTATTTTCGATGGAAATTTATGAAATTTTATCAAAACAATTTTTCAGTGCAAGAGGTTTTCTCAAGTCCAGTAACTGTTATTGCTCTTTCCTGTATTGATAGGGACTTCCTTTCTAACCTTTTCTTTTAAGCAGTGTGTAACGTCAACATCTTAATTATGGCATTACTTTCTCTTCGAATTGAACGTGTTATCCATTTTAGTTTGGTTTGGTTGATTTTGTTTAGCGGCATATCAATCTCTATAGGTTATTTAATGCCGAAATCTAAAAATTTGTTATGCAATTTTATGGCTTCAGCTACATATATTTTGTACATAATGTTATGCTTTCAGGGTAAGCGTGTGTTTTATAGATATATAGTTTGTAGATGATGAATTGTATTGTTGCTATTTTTATTATTTATATTGCTGGTTATTTCACTACAAAAATGTATTGTTGGTAATTTGTTTATAAAAATGTAGGGCTGGAGTAATGGATATTGATTGTATTCTTACTATAAAAAAATACTTTTCTACTTTCCTAGTGTTTTGACTTTTGTTTGCGGGGTTCACTATTTGCGCATAGCTGGGACCCTAACAGGTGCTACCACTTGGGGTCAGGGTGAATTTGGAAAGAACAGCAATTAAGAGATGGTTGCACGCTCCTCAAAACCTCCAATATCCCGATCAGAAGCCTTGCTGCCGGATGTAGTTTATCGCCATACCCAGGAACATTATCCATTTTAGTTGTTGCTGCTATCAAATGTCCTCAAGTGGTGTAGTTTCTATCATTTGGTACAGTTCTTAGTGATTCTTTAGCATCAGTCAACGGGGTTCGAAGCAAAGATGGTCCTCGCTAACACCTACATGCTTCATTTACTCGAAGCCATTTTTAATCATTGCATTAAGAAAGTGTTTATACACTGCTTATAGTTTAGACGAGCAGCATGGCCCGGCGTTGCCCGTGCTTGATTCAAAAATCGTACGACTCATACAGCAATCGCTATCACTTGACTTAAAATATTTTTGCCCTTCCTTGCCTTTAAAGGAGTACCCTTTGCCGTGCTGATGTTGCTACATGCCTTACTTCTTGCCTATCTCACACTGCGAATTTTTTCTAAGCTCTATACTAAGCATTAAATCTGTTACGAAAAAAGAACTAAACAAAATGAACACAAAACGATCAGCTTTAAAAAAGGACTCGTAACTGGAAAAACCGAATGAATAAAGAATTTTACTTTTTCACACCCATTTCACACATTCTGCGGAATCAGAATCAACGTTGAGTTTAAGCAAGCGAATGAGCCAATTGGCGTAAAGTGCCATGCAGATTTAAATTTTTCCCGCTTGTGACAAATGCAGCTATCGATTTTTTTTTTATTCCTGTCAGTCAACTGTTGGCTCTCACACTGGTCAATAGAATATTCCTGCCTATTCGTGGCAGCCAGCTATAGGCTCTCACTCTGGCCAGTAGAAAATGGCCGCAAACTACATGAAAACTGCCGTAGAAGCATGAAAAAATCGATTATTTCCACTATTGATGAAAGTTGGGAAATGCAAAGTCGGTCTTGGCCTTCCTGCTAACTTGGAGCATGTGCATGTAAATTTTGGTGCAAATCCGTCGAATATTGCGTCCGTGTATTCGTTACACACACACACACACACACACACACACACACATCCTGCCTTTTATAGATAGAGATATTTCGGAACGAATTTGGCGCCATGATTATGAGAATCTCGATCTGACAAAGTTATGTACGGAGGTTAGCAACTATAATATACACCCGGCGAAGGCCGGAGATACAGTTGCAAATGCCTGTAAATTTACCGACTACAATATTAATACCAGACTACATCTGATTCCCACTGCTATCGCTTTTCTGATCTTTTGTTTAAAGTAGTGTGGAACGTCAGCATTTCGATTACTGTATATACTCGCGTATCATGCGACTTTTGAATACAGTGTAACCCGGATATAAGAGAGTTGTCGGGACCGGAGAAGAAGTATCTTATATCCGGGTTTCTCTTATATCCGGGTTTGGTCTATTATACATACATTAACACAGGCTCTAATTTGGGACCAGATAAAATCTCTCTTATATCCGGGTTTCTCTTATATCCGGGTTTCTTATATCCGGGTTACACTGTACCTAATTTTCATATCATATACGAGATATAAAATTAGCGTCCTTATTGTTGGCTCTTTACTGTAGTCAAAAAGTACAGTTGTATTTAAAATAAACATGATTTTGATAAAACTGATATTTTATTTAACTGTATCCAATAATAATGCATGTAATATTCACATATTAGTATCGTGTCATATACAAATATAGCGAATATTATCTTTTCCATTGTTTACGTTGATAAGATGTTTAGCTGTTTCTTGTTCCACTGTTTATGGCCGTACGCGTTTACGCAACGAGTATAGCGTTACTAAGGATACTTTTATCATTCCCTTTTACTTATTTAACTAGAAGATGAGATAAAGAGATAGAGGAAAGAAAGATCAGTCTATAGTAATTTGGTTTCTCAAAAAAAGAAATCGTATGCTGCACAAGATACATGATAAAATCATTTTTTATAAGTGAAAAATTTGGGGGTCGCACGATACGTGAAATCACGCATTACGTGAGTATCTACAGTATATCATTATTTTCTCGTTGTTTCTGTTATGTGGTAAATTTCCTTGTTTGTGATTCTGTAGCGCTAATCTATGAAATCTGATGAAGGATAGTTTTTCTATAAAACCTACTGGGTTCATTTGCTCGAAGACGTTCTTATCGTTGATCTCAGAAGGCAGTTGGATAGATCTCATAGTTTAAACTTAGACAATCTCATATATTATTACTTATCGCAAGTTCCTATAGTAAAGCCTATTAGTAATGCATTTCTATAGTCAAATTCATTAACAATGCATTTTTATAGTAAAACCTATTAGCAAAACCTATTAACAATGCATTCCTCTAGTAAACCAGATTACAAGTATTTCTATTCTAAAATTCATTAGAAAAGTTTCTATATAAATCCCATTAGCAATGCTTTTCTATTCTAAATCCGATTACTAATGCAAGTCTGTAGTAAATTCAATTAACAATTCATTCCTATAGTAAATCCTATTATAAGTAATGTTGCATTTCTACTTTAAAATTCATTAGTAAAGTATTTCTATTTCCATTAGCAATATTCTTTTATTCTAAATTTTATTACTAATTCATATCTATAGTAAAAAATAATTAGCAATGCAATACTAAAATAAAATCCATTAACAATGGATTTATGTAGTAAATCCCATTAAGAGTAATAATGCACTTCTATTTTAAAACCCCTTACTAAAGCATTTCTATACAAATCCCGTTAGTAATGCTTTTCTATTCTAAATCTCATTACTAATGCAAATCTATAGTACAGTGGAACCTCGCTTCACGAATTTAATTCGTTACTGAAGGCCGTTCGTAACCCGAAATGTTCGTAAACCGAAACTATTTTTCCAATAAGAATCAATGTAGAGAAAAAAAAGTCACAGTCCAATAAAATTAGAAAAGAAAAGCACGGCACAAAACACGAATGTATACAACATAGTGGTTGACTCGGAAATGATTCCGTTCGGGTTAACACGGTTCGGCAATGTGGTTCGAGAACCGAAATTTTATTCGATAACTGAGACATTTTCATCTCGAATTTCTGTTCGAAAACCGATTTGTTCGACATGTGAGACGTTCGAGAACCGATGTTGCCCTGTAAATATCATAAACGCCACATTTCTATATTAAATTCCATTATAAGCAATAATGCATTTCTACTCTAAAACCCATTAGTATTTCTATATAAAACCCATTAGCAGTGCTTTTCTATTCTAAATTCCATTACTAATGCATATCTATAGTAAAATCTATTAGCAATTCAATACTACAGTAAAGCCCATTAACAGTGTAATACCTATAGTAAATCCCATCACGTGTAATATTGCATTTCTATTTTAAAACCGATTAGCAATGCATTTCTATATAAAACCTATTAGCAGTGCTTTTCTAGTGTAAATCCCATTACTAATGCATTCATATAGTAAATCTCATTAGTAGTAGATTTTATGTCTTAAGGATTCTTTGTTGTATAATTCGAAACAGAAGTGAGAAAAATAAAGAAAAAGATATATCTGACCTTTCTCGCTTGGACCAAATCTACCCGACAAAGGTATGATGATATCTATTTGTTAAGAGACAGGTATGTAAACATTTAAATATTTAAGAGATTTGCAAGTAATAGATTAGCTGTAAAGAAATCTCTGCTTTTATTTAAAGCAAGTTTCCCTTTTCTTTTCTTTCTCTGACACTTTCTCGCCTGACTATCACATAACATCAAACCTAATAATATTACAGGCTTCAGCACCTAATAGCCTCGTCCACTGATTTAGTCTCTTAGTACAACATCTGTTGAGTAAGTGGTTACAAATGATAATGGTGAAGGTTTTAAGAATAATAATAGTTATAAGTCGTGGTCGAAAGAATTGTTCTTGTCCGATGGATTCGAAACAAGTGGCAATAACAGACTTGTTGCTTTTTGTTCCCAGTGCGAGACTGAAGATTAGTGAAGAAAACAAATGCACTTCCCTAAAAGAGAAATTACTTTTTCAGCCAGCGATAAGTATTCTCACCAACCCCAGCCTTGAAACTCCGAATTCATTCACACGCAGATAGTGTTACATGATACACACGTATCCAGATGAGTGGAGACTTCCAATACGAACCGCTCGTACAAAACAAAATGAATGACGCGTAAGCATATTCCCCCCCCACCACCACCTCCGCCCCCGTTGTTGAATAGCAAAAGACGCCCTCTAAAAGAGAGGCAAAGTGCTAAGAAACAGGAAATTTTCGTTTGAGTACTAAACTGTTATCTAATATCAGGCCTCCTCTATGGCCACATCACGTTGAAAGTACCGGTTCCTGTATGGTCACCAAAGTTAAGCAACGTCAAGCCTGGTCAGTATCTAGATGTGTGACCGCTTGGTAACACCAAGTGCTGTAAGCTTGGATTTGCACGTGGTGTAATGGATAAAAACTCGGAATTGTTATATGGAGAACCGAGTTCCAATTCCCATTGTGTTCGTCATATTTACTTACGTACAAATATCCTTGGGAAATGATATGAACCCGCCTCTTCTCTCCCAGCTATGGGTTAATTAGTGGGATTTGTATCACCAAAACCCTCACTAGCTCAAAAAAAATTTTACAATCTAAAAATATTTTCTGTTTTTAAATAACTTCCGTTTGGTTGATAAACCGTAAAAAAACCGAATCAATCTATGGCAGTGATTGTTGGATAATCTCCTCACATATGAAGATGAGAGATGAGACAACAGAAGGATGATGAGAATGAATCTCATGCTGAGAATCTCATGCACTGAACATGTGAGTGTCGATGAAGTTTTAAGGAAAATTGAGACAAAAAACGCTGATACTTAAAATCAGAAAGAGGCAATTAAAATTTCTAATGAGAAAAGAGGGCTTGGAAAATTTGATACTCACATGGCATACTGAAAGCCAAGAAGGACAGAGAAAAGCAACGAGTAACCTACCTAACGGGCACCTCGACGTGGTGTAATGGTTAGCAAGTTTGTCTCGATAGAACCATTATAACTGAATAGTAAGTCCGGGGTAAGACGATAAACTACATCCCCGTCCTGGGTAAGACGATAAACTACATCCACGTCCTGGGTAAGACGATAAACTACATCCGCGTCCTAGGTGACGATAAATTACGCCCAACAGCAAGGCCCCGAAGGAGGAGGTTTTGAGGAGCGTGGAACCACCTCTTAATTGCTGGTGTTCCCAGGTCCACCCTGACCGGGGGTGGTAGCACCTGTTAAGGTCCTAGCTATTGGCAAATAGTTAACCCCAAACTGGGATCAAAACACAATGAAACTGTAAAAATAGGTTTTAATACCAAAGAAACTTTGTAAAAAATTATTACAAGCAATACATTTTTTTTTAAATATTACCAGCGATACTTATTTGTAGGAAAATTACCAGAAATAGATTTTTGAAAAAAATATTACCAACAATAAAAATTTTGTCGGCATTAAATAACCCATTGAAGTTGATATGCCTTAAAACAAACCAAACTGAGTAGTGAGTTCGATCCTCACTGGGTGCCCCATACTCTCGGCCTTGTGTCACATCTAAGCCGTGCTTAGAATAGTGATTTTCTAAGCCCGGCTTAGATGTGGCACATCTGTTAGTATGGGGCACCCAGTGAGGACCGAACTCACTACTCTGTCGTAATTGTTCTAGCGAGACAAGCTTGTTAACCATTACACCACGTCGAGTTGCCCAAGCTGTGCTTAGAATATCATTTAGCCACAACTGCTGTATGTTAACACAATAAATTTCGAGTAACCTACCTAATCAACCTGTGTAAATGAAAAGCAGAACAGAGATTAAGAGAGAAGACAACAAAAAAAAATTACTAAGAGCTACAAACGACGGGAAGTTGTGGGGAGCCATGATTGCCTACATCTTGAATGGACACAGAACATAGACGAATGCAACTAATTCTAGATTAATTTTTTTTCTCTCTTTAATGTTTTACTAATAAGTGTCAATCGAAAGTCAGTTAATAAAAAGAGGAGCATTCCCAATCAGAAGCATAAGAATATACTGACTTGGTTTGGTTTATTTTGTTTTACGGCATATCAACAACTCTATGGGTTATTTAATGCCGACAACATTTTTTATTGCTGGTAATATTTTGTTTTGTCAAAAATCTGTTTCTGGCAATATTTTTCCTTCAAAATTGTATTGCTGGTAATAATGTTTTTCAAAAAAGTATTGCTGGTAATAATTGACTATTTGCCCATAGCTGGGACCCTAACAGGTTCTACCACCCTGTGTCAGGATGGACCTGGGAACACCATCAATTAAAATGTGGTTCCACGCTCCTCAAAACCTTCTGATCAGAGGCCTTGCTGCTGGATGTAGTTTAACGTCTTACCCAGGACGCGGATGTAGTTTAACGTCTTACCCAGGACGTAAGAATATACTGGATAATGCAGAATGCAGATTGTCAATTTGAGTAGAGAGTCATCCAATGGGAAAAGCTAAGACAGCCTATCCAGTCCATCCTTAACCTTTGAGAATGGTAGTATCGAGCTTCTCAGTCAAGTCTTATCTCGTTAGGAGAATTAATGTTTTCACGCAACACGAAGAGCGGGCGGGGACAATTCCTCACTCGGGTCTATATCTATATTACTTTCAGGCCAGACAGTATTTACTATTTCGGTAAATCTATGATCTATTATCGTTTTGATTTCATTCGTTCTCATGCTTTTGCGTTCTGCTGCTATTACTCATCAATCTCTTTTCATACATATTTCGCATAAACTGCCAGCGAATACGGTCGTTAAGCTCAATTTCCAATCATTTCTCATTTATGGATTTTCAAATTATTTGCTAAGAAAAAAGTAAATAAATAAGGGAATGATTTAACAAATACATTGAGTCAATTGCTTCTTCCACCGCAAGGAAAAGTTGGCTCTCTGTGCCGCGCCAGAAAATTTTTCTCCCATGAATCGATACTTCAAATATACAAAACAACCATTCGCCCTTGCATGGAGTATTGCTGCCATATATGGTCTGGGGCACCTTCTGTTTACCTCGGAGTTCTTGACAATATCCAGAGACGGATATGTAATGTAATTGACCCTGATCTGGCGTCCCGTCTGCAATCACTATCTCACAGACGCACCGTCACCTCTCTCTATCTTTTCTACAAATACTTTCATGGTAATTGCTCCGATGAGCTGCTTTCACTGGTTGCCAGTCTCCATGAATTCAAGCGCCCTCCGAGGCTGGCATCCCGCTCTCACCCTTACACTGTAGAAACTTTTAAATGTAGCCGTCTCTTCTACTCCAATAGCTTCATACCTCGCACCTCTCGCTTGTGGAACCGCCTTCCCAATTACTGTTTCCCTGAAAGCTATAATCTCCAACTATTCAAATGTAATGTCAATCGACACCTCCAGTTACCTTGATCTACCCACTATCCTTCTCCCCATCCTTTCTTCTATCACTCCTATCTGCTCTCGCTCCAAATCTTCTGCAACACCCTGCATCCTAGTGGCTTCACGCCTTGCTCGGGGCGTAATGCTTAAAAAAAACAAAACACTATTATATTTACATCGTTCGGACTGTTGTCTTCATCTTCATTCCCATATTCTTGACGTTTCGGCCGTTGTACGCTTCGGTCTTCATCGGGTGATATATGTTGAAATTTCGAACTAAACCCTTCATTTGGTGCACGTGGGTAGATTTTTATTTCTAATTCCACGCCTCTGCGGATTTTTTGTTTTGTTTTTTTTTTTTTTGTTTTTTTTTGGGTGGGGGATATCTTAGTTTAAATTAATTCCCTTTCATAACTCAAAATTCTCCAAGTTTTTGTTCACTCTACTGTGGTCAGGCATTGAACTCACAACTGTTTTAGTCAAGACACTTTCTGCGTTATTGAACCAACTCTTTTATCCACCGGGCCATGTGAAGAAGGCCGGAGTGTATACAACGGCCGAGACGTCGTGAATACGGCAAAAAAGATGAGGATAACTAGCGTAAATAGTTTCATAACTCATCTCAGAAATATAGAGAAATAAGAGGAACAACTCTGTAATGAGGAATTAATTTTATTTATTCTGTAATGAGCAGTGAATTGTATTTCGATAAAAAAATACATAAAAAGTATAAACTAAAAGTATAAAACGCAAAGAAGTTAAGTTACAGAAGAGACAATAACTAAACCCAGTTGTTAAGCAAGCGAACCAAAATATGAAAATTATTAAATAGTAGCTTAAAAGCCGCCCTATTTAATCTAGCACCTGCGGAGGGCTCTTTATTGAGCCTTCATCACAACAAGTAGGTAAGAGTAGATGTGATAGGGCACAATAAACTACAGAACTCAAAATTGATCGCTGCATTTATGTATTGCATTAATATTTAAACTTACCTTTTAAATGTTCAGCGATAATTATTTTGCCGCCACTTAATTTAAAAACAATTTGATGAACGTAGGTCCTTACTTCCCGTACAAACAATTATTTTTATTTCAGGGATCACTTTCGCTGGATTTCGCAATTAATTTCGATTATTCCCAAATTTATTTCGAAGTTATAAAAATTTTTATCATACAAAAAGAAAAAAAAAAAAAAATTCGTCGCCAAAAAAAATCACGTTAAAAAATTGTCGAAAACAATGGCAGTAAGGAAAACTTGGGAATCCAAAATTTAAGAATTGAGGGTCCGGATTCAGTCCGGAATGTTTTTAATTTGCTCACGGGGTCAGCCTGATTCCAAAAATTGGTATGATATGTTGAGCTACGGCCTCTGGGAGTAAAGTTGAAAACACGAACAATTTTATTTTGAAACACTGTAATATGAGAAGAGTATTTTTTTTTTTTCATTTGAACATGAGCTATTGGAAGTTACACAGTTGTGTCCCTTTAATTGTTTTTATCATTAGAAGCCAACATGGCGGAATCCGAAAACAATCGCAGTAATGAAAACTTGGGAATTCAAAATTTCAGGATTGCAGGTCCGAATCCGCCCTGAATATTTTAATTTGCTCATGGAGTCGGCCTGATTCCAAAATGGTTACGTATATGCTGGGCTACGGCCTCTAGGAGTAAAATTAAAAACTGTGACATACTAACATTCGCATTTATTGTATAGATAACATTTAATATATGAAAAATCATTATGTTCTAAATCAAACGACTACAATTAAAAGTGATTAAGTATTTAAATGAGACAATAAATGAACATTTTAAATTTAATGGATATGCTATTTATAAACAGTCAGTATGTTGATTATATGAGTAAGATGCAACAAAATAGCACAAGCGAAAATTAGCTGTAAATATACAATGAAGCATTTGAAATAATTCCATTTTGCAGTAATGCAGGGCATTTGGAAAATGAAAATATTGAAATAGCAGACCCATTTCACTAAGTTTGTGACCCTCTTACTCACGGCCAACGAGCCTTAGGTTGGTGTTAGTTGGAGATTTTTCTCGCTGGTTAAGTGGTAGGGTCATCGGCGGCATTTGTAAGATAGCCCTCAGTCGAAATTTTGGTCACGGACCGTTCTCCAACTCTCTGCTGTTGGATTCAAACAGGAGATCGAAATGGATCGTCCAACGTCCTGTTCTGAGTTTATCAAACGACGCAGTCCTTGTGCTCAAGTCGAAACGTTTCCTAGTAGGATTCACGTTGATTGAAATTGTAGACACGAACGTAAAGTCAGATACAGCAAATATGTTACGTTTTGAAGAAATCCCAAGAACTCTTCTCTGTGTGTGTGTGTGTATGTGTGTGTGTGAGAGAGAGAGAGAGAGAGAGGGAGAAAGAGCGAAAGAGAGAGAAAGAAAGAGAAAGACTGAGAGAGAATGGGAGATTGCAATGAAACTTTTTGTAAGGTGTGCTGAGTTTTGAGGCAAGTATATTTTAGCGTTCTTCGGGAAAAGGTGTCTACATTTTAATCCTTGCAAGTATTATGGTGATTTTCTAAGCATAGCTTAGATGTGACACAAGGCCGAAAGTAGGGAGCACCCAGTGAGGATCGAACTCCCTACTCAGTCATAACTGATCTAACGAGACAAGCTTGCCAACCATTACACCACGTCGAAGTGGCCCAGTAATTTATTAAGCGTAGCTTAGATGTGTGTGGCACAAGGCAGAAAGTATGGGGAACCTAGTGAAAATCGAACTCACTACTCAGTCGTAATTCTTCTAGCGAGACGAGCTTGCTAACCATTACACCATGTCGAGGTGCCCCCGTGATTTTCTAAGCGTATCTTAGACGAAGCAGAAAGCCGAATGTATGGGACACCCAGTGAGAATCGAACTGACTACTCAGTTGTAACTGATCTAGTGAGACAAGCCTGCTATTACACCACATCGAAGTGCACATGTTTACAAGTATTACGCACGTGTTTCTCTCTGAATTTTTGACGTGTGCAATTATTTACATTAGGACTATTGTCCTCATCTTTGTTGTTATTATCACGTTTCGGTCGTTGTACACTCCGGCTATTTTCAGGCGTCCGTCGATAAGAGTAACTTTCAGAAAATTTCAAAGCAACCCCTTTATTTAATCTACGGTGGTAGATTATTCTCGTTTCGCTGTCCATGTCTCGGGATATCTCGTCTGGTTCTTATTTAGTACTGATCAGTTATTTGTTCGGCCTGTTCTCATAATCTGTTCTACCTAGCCCAAGGTTTGAATTCAGAATTACTATGCCACTAAATTTACTAACCAACATTTTAATCCACTAGCTAAATTGTCACCGAAGGCTACCTGGATCGAGAAAGAGTATATGCAATGGCTGGCTGTTCATTTACGAGTACACCCATCTGCTAGGGTGGATAGCTAATTCCTGTTGCAGACACCCGATCAGGTAAAAAAAAAATAATGATCTCCCTCTCTCCTCATATATATATATATATATATAGATAGATAGATAGATAGATAGATAGATAGATAGATAGATAGATAGAAAATATTAGTGGTAAATATACACATATATATGCAATCATATATCTAAAATATATATACCTACCTACATACACATACATATATATTTGTATAAAAAATAAATCCAAGAGTATAGAATCCAGGTAGAACTCAATGTCCAGGACAGAGTAAGGATATAATAAAAAGGCTTAAACACTAATATTCCATGGTCATAATTTATTCCATTGGAATCGTAAATACGATCCAATTCATCAGACCTACAAATTAAAAAAGAAAACAGAAAAAACAACTCCAGGAATAAAAAAATAAAATTTAGTGGGAGTGTATGTATGAGAGTGTGGGACGAATGTTAGAGTAAATGAAAGCTATAGGGAGGGGTAACAGACGAGAGAAGAACAGGAATGTCTAATGATGAAGGTGGGGTTAAAATTTAACAGAGAGAAGTTTTAAAGAGGGGAGTAAAATATATATGGAGAGAGAGAGAGAGAGAGAGAGAGAGAGAGAGAGAGAGAGAGAGAGAGAGAGAGAGAGAGAAGAAAGAAAAGACAGAGAGGAAGAAAGATTATTTTGGGGTTTTGTTTTTAAAGACAGAATTAATATAATGGTTTCCGTCAGAATTTCAAGTGACACCATACGACTTGCGTATTTCGTCAACTATTTCCACTTTCATAGTCATCTTCGGAAAAACTGTTCTTATTTTTGTTTATATCTAGATGAAGAAAAGCCTTGAAGCAACAGAAATGTGGATCTACAGAAGGATGCTGAGAATACCATGGACCGAACTTTTCAGCAATGACGAAGTTTTAGACACAATGGAAACAAAATGACACTTATACTAAACATCAGGAAGAGACAGTTAAAATTTCTAGTGCACATAATGAGGAAAGTGGGCTTCGAAAATTTGATACTCACAATAAAGATTGAAGGTAAGAGGGACAGAGTAAAAACCAACCTAGTAATCTTGAGTAAGCGCATAACGGATCATAGTTAGGAGAGATAAAAGCACAACGTTTGTTAAGTGCTATAAAGGACAGGAAATTGTGGAGAACCATCATCGATAACTTCTAGAAGGGACACGGCATATATAAAAAAAAAAAAGAAGTTTACTTGGGATTTTGTCTTCTAGTTTTATTTTTATTTTTCCTCTAATTTTATTTTGTACAGTTCCAGTGCTCATAAAATTAAAAGCATGCCCGTCATATTAGGATATTTTTTCCTATCAGAATTTTTTGCTGCTTGCAGCCGGAAATGAAGTGACAGATTTTTCAGATCAATATCACCATTTTTTTTTTTTAATATCGTTTATATGTCTTGCAGGAGTTAGTGTTCTTTCTGTTTTTAACCAAAGTTCGATCTGTTCTAGTTTTTTTTTTTCTATTCGAAGAATCTCGAGGCCATTCCTGATTCCTGTCACAAGTGGATACGATACTATTGGCAGATTACTTAAAGCGAATTTCTGAAACTTTTTCCATTTTTGTCTCCGTATACTTCTTTACACAGGCATCGTCAGATTTTCGAATGTTTGGTTTACGCCACTTTGCTTTCGCGAAAGACTGACATTAATAAAATTTCCCCCGTTATCCGAAATTGCATAAAACAAAGAAGCAAATACCATTAATTTATACGGGAATAATTTTTGTGCGTTCCTTCACAGAAACCCCCAAAGTAACATATCTGCCTGCCTAGGTGTCGAAGTTTGAGGTTCGTCCCTTTTTTTTTTATTGTTTAGTCGCATATATTTCCCTGTCACACAATTCTTTGCAGTCAGGGTATTATAAGGATAGACTACATCCGACAACAAGAACTCTGATCGGGAGATGGGAGGATTTGAAGACAGTGGAATCTCCTCTTAATAATTGTTCTTCTCAGGTTCACCCTGATCCGGGGTGGTATCACATTTTAGAACCCTAGCTATGATCAAATACTGAACGGCCAAACAAAACAAACACATTTTTATAGTAAAAATACTAGCAATATATTTTTATATATAAAAACATTTCTAACAATACATATTTATAGTAAAATTAGCAACAATACATTTTTATCTATAGTTGAAGGCATACAATTGTGTTCAAAATATATTTAGTTGAAGCCATAAAATTGTTCAAAATATTTAGATTTCGGCATTGAATAATCCATAGATATTGATATGCCACTAAAGAAAATCAACCATCATAAAAGAACTCTTTCGTGACATAATATCTTATAATTTCTTAAAGAAATCAAACTCTATTCCAAAACATAAATTCAATAAAACTACAGCATGAAACACACGTCAATGCTTCTAATAATCCTGCCTATACAAAAATGTATATGCATAAAAACAGAGTATCATCTACCATGCATTCAATTGTGAAATCAGAATAATATGAAATGACCCATAAGGTGTTGATGTGCCGTTAAACAAACAAATCAAATCTTTCCGCTCAAAACATCCTAAATGCTGGATCTATACCGACACGCCCTTTCAAAATAAAAGTCATTTTTTTTTTTTTTGCAATCACAGTAGCACTCAGTCGTAACAATAATGTGAAGGTTATTTGGTGGGGAGTCTGGGAATTTTCAAACCTGTTCCCATGTCAATTCGCTTTGCCATTTCAACTTGCGAAAGGTTTAATTGGAACGCTCTATTTTTGAATAACGGGGAAAACAAGTAATTATACATTTTTTTTCCTCCAATAATTTCTTGTCTAGAAACTGGATTATTATATTTGGCGTTGTATGAGGAAGACAATCAGTCATAATTAAATATTTTCTGAAATTCTATGGCTATTTTTCGTCTTCTTCAAGACCTACGTCTCCCTACCTTCATTTGGCGCCATCTTTTTATTTTGTCCTTTGTCGACAATACTTAGTTCGGTGTTGTCCTGGATTAATAAGCGAACGGCAAAATTCTGTGGGACCGAACTAACCAAGAAACCAGCAGGAATGTGGTTGATCCAAGAAAGGCTTGAATTTTGACGTCTTCTATAACACCATGTCGTTTGTTTTCTGTCTCAGTTGTGAAAGCGACAGTAAAGAAAACAGATCATTAATTTTTACATAGTAATTGTATCTGTTATATTCCGTGCTAAGAGAATAAACACATGACACCAAGTGGATACTAGAAGGAAGGTTTATTGTACACAACAAAGTACAATATGAAATATAGTACAGTTATACACACAGGTCAATCTAGTAATGAATGCCACTAATGGAACGGTCGGACGTGCTTTCGTCGTTTCACTCTTACGCTTCTCTCTCTCGTAGATAGTATACTTTATGGGTACTTACTACCTATAGTGTAATTATTCATGAGGATGACTGGTTATTCCATTACATCAGTATTAATACAGTGAAGAACCATATTTGATGACATAAAAACCGTACCACCATGTTAGACGAACCGCCGTCTCAGAAAGGCATCTTTTAATGTGCCGTCTCCCTTCAGGGCTTTGGTGATCATGGCTCTCCGCAATTTCCTTTCCTTTGTAGCGCTTAACAACTTTTATGTTTTTGTTATCTCTCCTAAACTTTGCTCTGTCGTGCCTTCACTCAAAATTACTAGGTAGTTTTTCCTTCTGTCCCTCTTACCTTCAATCTGTCCTGTGAGTATCAAATTTTCCAAGCCCTCTTTCCTTATTAAGTGCCCTAGAAATTTTAACCGTCTCTTTCTGATGTTAAGTGTAAGTGTCCTTTTTGTTTCCATTGTCTCTAAAACTTCGTCGTTGATCACATATTCGGTCCATGGTATTATCAGTATCCTTCTGCAGAAACTCATATCTGTTGCTTCAAGGCTTTTCTTCATCTAGATACGAACAAAATAAGAACATTTTTTCCGAGGATGACGATGAAGGTGGAAATAGTTGACAAAATCAGTAAGACATATGGTATCACTTGAAATTCCAGCAGAAACTGTTATATTCATTCTGGCTTTTTTTTTAAATCTTTTTTTAAAATCCTTTCACCAAGCAAGGCAGGAATGTCACTAGCAAGCAGTAGGTTACAAGGAGTGAAAATGAAAGAGAAAGACTGAATACAGAGAGGATTGAGGAAAGGACAAAAGATGAACGGGATTCAAGAAGACAGAAGATGGCGATTGATGCTGCATTGAAATTTTTGAAGATTGTAATTATCAAGGAAGCAAGTAAACGGAAGGAATTTCCACGGGTGGGAAGTATGAGATAAAAAAAACTGTTAAAATAGAAGTGGAGGTTGCATTTATCTATTTTAACAGTAAACAGGTGGAACCTAGATGCCAATCTAGTAGCACGCTTAAATTCACGTAGTTGGGCCACCAAGGTAAAAAGCTCGTCAGAGCAGCTGTCATGAAAATATTTATAAAAAAGACAGAGGGAATCCACATCATTTCCACGCATTTATAAGACGTCGTGTTCTCTGATTGGTCCTTCTCTCGCGACAGTGTTCCTGGCCTAATAGTCCAGGGAATTTTGGAAGACAAAATATAAGACGTCATTTCGTAACAGCAACAAAGTGACATTTCAATAATGAGTTATGACAAATACTTTGATACTCTAAATCAAGTCTTGTGATTTGTTCGACTGAATTATTTTTTGATGAAAGATTCATTGTTTTTTGTTTTTTTTTTTGTGGGGGAGTGTTTGTTTTTTTGTTTTTTTTTTTTTGTTATTTTTAATCATTTCATACCAAGCAAGGCGGGAATGCCACTAGTACGCAAAGGGTTACAGAGAATGAAAGTGAAAGAAAAGACGGAATATAGCGGGTGGGGTTGAGGAAATGATAAAAGATGAACTCGATCCAAGACGACAGAAAATGGGGATTGACGTTAAATTTAAATTTTTGAAGATTGTAGCTTTCAGGGAAGCAAGTAAACGGAAGGGTGTTCCACGAGCAGGAAGTGCGAGAATAGAACCTGTTGGAGTGGAAGAGTCCTTTACACTTAACTAATTCAACAGTAAAAGGGTGGGACCTAGATGCCAATCTAGTAGCACGCTTAAATTCATGTAGACGGGGCACCAGGTGTTAAAGCTCATCAGAGCAGTTGCCATCAAAATATTTGCAGAAAAAACAGAGGGAAGCTCAATAATCTCGTTTAGATAGGAAAACTTCCTGAAAAATAAATAAATGTTCCCACTTCTATTGGGCACCTAAGGATATATATTGTATTTATTAAATATTTTCTCATTATATATTCGAAACGTAAATGGACCCATTTTGAAGGACTTAAGAGGTTTCACTTAATAATTCGAAATTATTTCATATAACTTTTATGTTAGTTTTGTTGGTACTCATGTACGATTGGCGACTGCAGTTAACTAATTCAGCAGTAAAAAGAGCGGGATCTAGACGCCAATTTAATAGCACAAATAACTTTAGTCTATTTTCCTTCTCTCCCAAACCCTGCACCGCCATCCATTCACTCAAGCTCGCCAAGTAGGTTGTGCGTTGCTTTCCTCTAACTCTCTTACCATCAATCAGTCCCGTGAGTATTATATTTCTCAAGCCCTCTTTCCTCATTATGTGCGACGGAAACTTCATCTGTCTCTTTCTGATGTTAAGTATAAGTATCCTTTCTGTTGTTATTGTCTCAAGGACTTCGTCGTTGCTCACATTTTCGGTACACGGTATTCTCAGCATCCTTCTGTAGAACCATATTTCTGCTGCTTCAAACATCTTCTTCATCTGTGCGGAGATTGTGCAGCATTCACTGCCATATAGGAGGACTGATACTGCATAACAATTCAGCACTATTTTCTTTGTTTCTAGCGATATTTTCCTGCTTCTTAATACTTTGCTTAACTTTTGGGAGGCATCTTCTACTACCCCAATGCGCCTTCGGATCTCGGTGTCGCGCTTTTCGTTCTCTGTTAAGACACTTCCCAGATATTTAAATTATTTCTGAAGCTTCAAGTCTCTTCTTCAACTGTTTCTTTTGCTAAGAACTATGCAATTTTGTATTGATGTTTAGTATTTTCTTTTCACTTTCCATGACTACCTTCTATAGGAGTTCTTGTCATTCCTTTTCTGTCTGCTATAAACACTGTGCCATCTGCATATCTTAAGATAATGGTGGGACTTCTGATTCTCTCAGAATTGCCTCACTGTATTGGTTAAATAAGACAGGTGAAAAGTAGCATCTTAAACTTAAAGTCGGATCTTTAACTTGAAGTTAAATTCCTTTGTATTTCTTGTATATTTACTAAATACATTTTCTCTCCGTATGCAGGCGGTTTGCTGCCAGTATAGGTTCTGGGTTATTCTAATATCATTCCCAAATATGTCAAAGGGACCTATGTTTTAAAAATAATACTACGAATAATAATATATCGATATTTTAATAACAGCAGTATTTTAACCTCGCGATATTAGATTAATAATAAGAAAGAAAAAAAGGAAGAAATAGAGAGAAAGATAAATTAAGAAAGACAGACATACAAAGAGGCAGAAAGAAAGAAAGAAAGAAAGAAAGAAAGAAAGAAAGAAAGAGAACAAACGTGATGTGAAAGTCATGAAGGAAACAGAAAGAAGAAAAGAAAAATATATGAAAATAGACATTATTTACATTATTCGGACTATTGTCCTCATCCTTTTCGTACAACGGCCGAAACGTTGTGATAGATATGGACA
The DNA here is from genome assembly GCA_963932145.1 of Acanthosepion lycidas. NCBI lineage: Eukaryota > Metazoa > Mollusca > Cephalopoda > Sepiida > Sepiidae > Acanthosepion > Acanthosepion lycidas. Next base: position 38,047,219 of record OZ010583.1, on the reverse strand, counting down.
ATGAGGACAATAGTTTGAATAATGTAAATAATGTACATAATACCTCATCTCAGAAATATAGACAGATATTAAAAAGGTAAGAAATATAACAAACAAGAAAGAAGAAGGAAAGAAGAGAGAGAGAAAAAAAGGAAAAAGAAAGAAGAAAAATTATATAAAAATATGAACAGAAAAGGAATAAAGAGAATAAAAGAAAGATCAAAATACGATAAAAGAAAGGATATTGAGATTATAAGATCCATTGACCATTTTTAGATATATTCCTGACTCTTTGATTTTTTTAAAAATCATTTCACTCATTTTTCAAGGCAGTAAAGCCACTAATACACAACGGAGTTACTGAATGCGAAAGAATTAGAAAAAAAAGAGAACCATTATGAGAAACTTCATTCCATTAGCTTAGCTGGTTCAGTATACCATCATGCTATAAAATAATTCGCGCTGTGGAGATTTTCTAAGCGTGACTCAATATGAAAGCGGGGAACATTCAGTGAAGATCGAACTTACTACTATTAGGTTGGTGCAAAAATAATGTCGTTTTCTCACATATGTTACTATGTTATAAAACAACATTATTTTTGCACCAACCTAATAAATCATAATTGATTTAGCAAGACACGCTAGCTGAGCATAACATCATATCTACTTCCCGTTGTGTGACGAATCATATTTAAGGCTACTTGGTGCCTAGACCGTGCAACAGTTCAGGATATACCCTTAGCGAAGAGTATAACCAGGATTATTCTAGTCTTGACTGTTTTATACCCGAGGTATAAGTTAAGCTAGGCTAGTTTATAACCTCGTATTTAAAATGGGTTAGGCTAGAATATATCCCCGCTAGACCAGGATATACCCTACTCTTTTCCCATATAATAATATGTATATGTTTATATTCACAGTTTATAGTCTGGATATTTGGGCTCATGTATTGTCACTGTTACAGAATTCTGAGCTAGACAAAAATGGCAGAATGATAATTGCAGTGAATGTAATTCCTGACCCTACTGTACCGGTCAGAACTTTGACGACCCGAACTGAGTTGGGCTGCTTTGAACCCGGGGGAAGTGGAATCTTGACAGTGATCGATTGTCTTTCCTGAGATATAAGATCGGCACACGCGTGAAAATGAAGACTACGTGCCTTTCCCTCCTAGATTCTTTTGCCTTACAGCAGTGAAACAACCCACGCGCGTGGAGAGCATAGGTAGCTAGCCGACCTGTAGATGCCCGTTCTCTTTATCTCCATCCTCCTCTCGCGTTCTACAACTAACGATACCTCCTATGTCTCTCTAAAAGAAAAGCTAGTGAAAAGAAACCCGAAGAAAAATTGTTCGTCGTTGATTCGCTCTGTTGATGCAGCGTTGGTGAACCTCCTGAAGAATTGCTGATAGACCACAATGATCCACAGACGACACGCAAGCAACAATCATACGCCCGCGTAGATTTCTTGCGTGCATTTTACAGCTCTCAATTTGATTCCGGTTCTTTGCTTTGCGCATGCGTAGGCCTAACATCTGGATTATTTTAATCGCTGCAGAATTTTAATCTCAAGATTGTAATAATATATAAAAAATGAGGATTTCAGATTATACAACTCCCTGCCTATTTTTAGATACATTCAGGCCTCTTTGGGTGAGACAATCTCTTTAGTATGACATCGTACTAGTTGACTCGTTTATACCGCTTTGCTACAAACTGATTGATGTAGTGTGGTGAGTCTTTAAGGCTGTGTTCCATAGGCCGTGTACCAGTTCGAAATATCTCCCCAGAATATAACAGTTGTTCTAGGCTTGGCTGATCTATACCCAAGGTATAAGATCGGCTAAGACTGTTTACATCCCCGGAATTTAGAATATGCTAGGCTAAAATATATACAGTGTAATCCGGATATAAGAGACCCTGATATAAGAGAAACCCGGATATAAAAGAGATTTTCTCTTTTCTTTCAAATTAGAGCCATACTTACCTAAACAAAATATCCCAAACCCTGATATAAGAGAAAACCGGATATAAGAGACTTCTTATCCGGTTCCGACAACTCTCTTATATCCGGGTTACACTGTATTCGTTAAAGCAGTATATACCCGCGCCTTTTCTGCGGTGGACGGACAATTACGTACCAGGCATTTGCGTTCCTGGACATTTGCGTCTTTGGATAATTGATAATTCTTTGAAGTTACCTTTTTTAAGAGTTGTTTAATATAGAAATTTGCACACCAGTACTTTTAATTACTCTAAACAAGCAAAAATACAAAAAAAAAACATAAACAAATGTAGTTAGCATAAATAAGAAAGGAGAGAATTTTTTCTTTTTTAAAGCAAGAGAAAATTGTGCTAACATTTTTCAGTTTACTCCAGCAGTGCGTACCACAAACATCTAATAGATTCCGGATTTTATAAATTATATTTTTATTTGGAACCTATGGCTAACATCAAATCAAACACTGGTGGAAAAATATTTATGGACGAGGAAAATTGCGGCCTCCACTGTCATAAAAAAAAAACGCCGATAAAACAAAACATACTGGCGATGTGTAGAGCAACCATGTAACGCTGTTAATCTGTTATTGCATTTTAAACAAAAATAAACTTTTAATTTTTTTTTATTTTATTCCTTTTTTAAAAATTTATGATTACTACCCATGCTTTTTTAAAAATTTATGGTAATTGCCTTTAAAATTTTCAAAAAATTATCAGAGTTACGCAATTATCCAGAAACGCATTTGTCTAGGGACGAAAATGTCAAGCGGGAGCAATTGTCTGGTACACAATTGTCCAGGACGCAAATTTCCAGTACGCAACTGGCCTGGAACCCTTTTCTCCTATAAGATGTTATTGCATTTACAGATTATAATCAGGTTATTAGGGATCATGTAGTGTCACTGTTACAGAATGTTTGAGCTAGAAACACATGGCAAAATGATAACTGTAGATCAACTGAACTTTCTGGGACACATAATGAGGAATGAAGACTTGGGGAATCTGATACTCACAGGTCGAACAGAGGGAAAGAGAGACAAGGAAAAACAGCGCGTGGCATACCTAGCGGACTTAAGCAAGTGGGTGACAGAACGTAGTCTGAGGGAGGAAGCAGAAGGAAGGAACTTGTTGGGAGCTGCAAGTGATAGAGGGATGTGGAGAGCCATGATCGCTTACGTCCTGAAAGGACATGGCACATAAAAAGAAAAAAAGAAGGAGGGCCTGGAGAATCTGATACTCACATGTCAAATAGAGGGAAAGAGTGACAAAGGAAAACAACGCATGACATACCTGGCGGATGGATGACAGAATGTGGTCTGGAGGAGGAGGCAGAGGGAAGGAACTTGTTTAGAGCTGCAATAGATAGAAGGAGGTGGAGAGCCATGATCGCCATGAAAGGACATGGCTCATGAAAAGAAAGAAAGAAAGATGTGAATGTAATTTCAGACCCGACAGAATCGGCCAGAATTTTGAAGACCCGAACTGAGTTGGCGTGGAATTTTGATAAGGATATATTATCTTTGCTTATATATTACCTTTGTCTAGGTTTCGATATGACCGGAAAACGCGCATAAACGAGGAGTATGGTTGCTACAGTAGAGAAGTCGATAAGTTTAAGCCTTCTCTCCCAGATTTATTGCGTGACCATGGTTACAGAGGAGAGACAAGCCACGCACTCCGAGAAGATAGGTAGCTAGCTGATCATCCGTTCTCTTTGTCTCCCTCTCGCTATCTCCAAGAAACAATGCATATTTCCTTCTTAAATAAAGCGAGTGAAAAAAAACCCGAGCAAAATTGTCGTTGATTCGCTGTATTGATGCAGCGTTGGGGTACCTCTTGAGGAATTGCTGATAATGTGCATGGATCCAGAGGTGACACAGTGATTTCTTGTGTGCATTCTACAGCTAAATTTTATTCTGGTTTCTTGCTTTGCGCAAGAGTAGGTCTAACATCTGGATGGTAATTGATTTGGGTTAACCAATGCCTGATCACTGTTGAATGAGTTCCTATCAGCCATTATTAACAGTTTGCACACTGGGACCATCACAGAACATTCTCGTTAAGAAAAAACACGTGTTCATATTACCAGTAAAAGTAGATATACACTGTCAAAGGCAGGTATAGTTTAGACGAGGTTTATTTTATATCTCCGTGATATAAGGTAGACTATCCCGAGTCACCGCCCGGGGTTTATTCTAGGATAAACTGTTCTCGTGCGATCACCGAAGTTAAGCAACATCGAGCTTGGTCAGTACCTAGATAGGTGACAGTGTGAGGATACTATTAGGTTGGTGCAAAAATAATGACGTAATAACGTCAAAAAACGACATTATTACGTCATTATTTTTGCACCAACCTAATAGCTGCTGTAAACGGGATGTAGGTGGATAACGGTTCGCCATTTAAAATCGGAGAGGTGAGTTACAATTCCTCTCAGGTTCGTTTATATTCACATGATACACACGTATCCAGATGGGAGGAGACTTCCAACACTGACCGTTCGTACAAAATGAAATGTAAGCATATTCTTCCTCTTCTATGAATAGCAAAAGATGCTTTCCAAAAGCTAGACAAAGTATTAAGAAACAGGAAATCTTTGTCAGAGTACTGTTATGTAATATCAGGCCTCATCTATGGCAGTGGCTTACGGCCGCATCACAGTGAAACACCGATTCCCATACGAACACCGAAATTAAGCAACGTCCAGCCTGGTCAGTACCTAGATGGGTGCCCGCTTGGAAATACCAGGTGCGGTAAGATTGTGTGTGCGGTTGGTGTAATGGATAATGGCTCGGAATTGTTAATCGGAGGACCGAGTTCAAATTCCCATTTCTTTCGTCATATTTACTTACGCGCAAATACATTCGGAAAGGTATGAAGTCACTTATTCTCCCCCAGCTATGGGTCAATTAGTATGACTTGTATCGGTAAATCATTATCACCTCAAAAAATTCTTACACTCTAAAACTATTTTAGGTTGATAAGAAATAAAAAAAAAGAAATCAGTCAATTTAGGTTAGATTATACCCGTGTGTATTTTGGAAAGGTATTAATATGGGCTGCTACACCGGAAAACACACACATTATATATTATTGTGAGACCGGAACTACCTACACAATAGACTCTCCAAGGTCTATATTAAGTATGCGACACAATACTCTAGAGAGAGAGACAGAGACAGAGAGAGTGACGCGTACGACTACCAGTATTAGACACTAACATATAGTAAGCTCCGCTTACACTATCTCTGTAACCTGTTGTTAATATATCTTTCTTACATCTAATCCGTGTTCTGTGTTTTCCTTCTGTGGTCCCGACTTTGGCACCCACATCAGTGGCAACGAGGATTCTAGAAACGCACTCACGGCGAAACCTCAATACCTTACCAGTTCCACATCTGTGTCGACGAAGAATTCGAGAAACGCATTCACGCCGAAAACCGCAATACCTTGCCAGTCCCAGTGGCGACAGAAAGATTCGAGAATTTCGTTCTCACCATATCAATAGCGACAGGGTACTCGAAAAATACACAGAAACTGCACGATCGGATTTCTACACGAGTTATTCGCGCGTTTTGGCGTGGTAGATTGTGTAGTTACTGATAATGGCACGCAATTCACATCAAGTGAATTTAGAGACTTCTGCAAGTCATATCAGGTGGACCACATTACAACGCCTCAGTACCATCCTAGGTCGAATGGCCAGGCCGAAATGTTCGTGGACACTCTAATAAGGGCTTTTAAAAAGGCACTAGGCACACCGACAGATAGAGCATTGCAACAGTTTCTGCAGGTGTATCGGATAACCCCTAATCCGAACACGCCTATGGGAAGCTCGCCTTCAGAAACAATGTTCGCAAGGAAAATCAAGTCTGTCTTCGACAAACTTATTCCACGGCAAGCAAAGTTAAAAAAAACCGTATCGCCTCATAAGAAATATTTCAATCCTGGCGATAAAGTCTTTTTCAAGGCTTACAAAAACAACATAACATTCTGGGAAGTAGGCATCATAAAACAAAGGATTGGCGAACTGGTTTATATTGTCCAAGGACCGAAAAACATTCACAAACGCCATTGGAATCAGCTCAGGAAATGCCGTTTGAAGGAATCACTACAAAATAACTGTGAAGAGCCGATCGACGTAATTTTCGATCACTTCGATCTCGACATGCCCCAAGTCTCTCCTGAAGTCCGACGCTCAGGAAGGAAAAGGAAATTTACTCAACCGCTCGACGTAAATCCCAAGAGGAAAAAGTATTAACAGTTTTATTTTTTCTCTCCTTTTCAAAAAAGAAAACTCTTGGAAGGGGGGTATTGTGAGACCGGAACTACCTACACAATAGACTCTCCCAGGTCTATATTAAGTATGCGACACAACACTCTAGAGAGAGAGAGACAGAGACAGAGAGAGTGCCGCGTACGACTACCAGTATTGGACACTAACATATAGTAAGTTCCGCTTACACTATCTTTGTAACCTGTTGTTAATATATCTTTCTTACATCCAATCCGTGTTCCGTGTTTTCCTTCTGTGGTCCCGACTTTGGCCCCACATCATATATATATATATATATATATATATATATATATATATATATATATATATATATATATATATATAATATTAGTGGTAAATATACACATACATATGCAATCATATATCTAAAATATATAAATATATATATGAATACATACATACACATACATATATATTTGTATAAAAAATAATTCCAAGAGGATAAAATCCAGGTAGAACTGTCCAGGACAGAGTAAGGATATAATAAAAATGCTTAAACACTAATAGTCCATGGTAATATTAGTGTTTAATCCTTTATATATATATATATATATATATATATATATATATATATATATATAAGAAATTATAGAGATAATCATAATTAAGTAATTCATCGATTCTAGCAGAAACCTCAGCAGAATGCAGAAAGCACTGGACAGCCGTTTCGTCCTGTTTGGGACTCATTAGCAGTGCGCATCCACTACCGAGAATTGAAACTCGAACAGTTACGACAGGAGGTAAACGCAATACCAACTGTACGAATGGGCTTCGGTGACGAAGAGGCAACGAATTAAACTCGATATAGCGCTGCTCGATCACATATTCCGTAGTGGAACTCTTCCGAGTTTCCCTTATCCATAGAACTGTGTCCCCACGAGCCACGACTTCTATCCCCAAGCCGCTCCATCCAGAGCATTATAAGCCGGTTCAAGCAATGATATACAAGTGATAGAAATTATTAAGAGGATTCGAGATAATCATAATTAATTAATTCATCGTGTCTAGCAGAAACCTCAACAGAATGCAGAAAGCACCGGACGGCCGTTTCGTCCTATATTTGGGACTCATCAGCAGTGCGAATTACTTAATATTCAAATGTAATGTCAATCGACGTCACCAGGTGACTTGATTGATCCCCTATCCGTCTCTTCATCCTTTCCTCTATCACTCCTATTTGCTCTCGCTCCAACTCTCTGTAACGGCTTGCGTGCTAGTGGCTTCCCGCCTTGCGTGCTAGTGGCTTCCCGCCTTGCTTGGAGGCGAAACGCTTATATATATATATATATATATATATATAAAATAGAAATTAGACTATAGACTGTCTAGGATGCCATATAAAAGCGAGGGTCGTAATAAATGGGAGGGGGGTCAGAAAATGTAATAAATGGGGTAATGGAAAAATGAGGAAATCTAATAAACGGGGAGGAGGGTCGATAAATAGGGTAGTTGGGAAATGATTAAAAGAAGTCTTTCGATTTATAGCAACGCCGACAAGAGATAAGCGCAAAAATATCCATTAATGTCATTAGCTAAAATGCTTTAACGAAATCGAAAATATTTCTAGGAACTTTTGCCAAAATGACTGCACAAATGAATATACATAAAAAAAGTCAAGCGTTAATTAGCAGGTAAGGGGTCATAATAAGTTGCCAGGCGGGGAGAGGATACAAAAATTGTCCCGCGGAGCAAGGGTGGACGTTTATTTGGCCATTTAGACATTAAAGCTACTAATTCTTATATTAATGCGAACAGGCTTTGGGGGTTACATTCACAATTTTCTATACATACGATGTTTTTTTAAGTTCATCTCTCTCTCTCTCTCTCTCTCTCTCTCTCTATATATATATATATATATATATATATATATATATATATATATATATATATATATATATATATATTTCAGCAAGGTAACTTTGGAAAGTGCTTGAAAAACACACCAAACCTTCAAGCAAGGCGATAATACCACTAAGACGCAAGGGGCTACAGAGAGTGAAAGAGAATGTAAAGACTTTCGAAGGAGCCGGAAACCTAATCCTATACAGGAAACCAGGGATAAACATCTTCTCCTGTTCAAAAGATCTGACTGGAATGTGAACCAGATGAGGGACAAACGTCTACTCCTATTATGCACAAAATAGTCAATATAATTTCAGTGTTTCGTTAAAAGTACAAACAAACTTCTCATCTATGGACTCCCCCCACCACAAACACAATCAACGGATTATGGATACAACGGACAAAATCTGCAGGCAATTTTTTTTTTTAAATCTGCAGGAAAAATACGGACCATCCCTTCCCGCTATTAGTTCATTGATGAGAAAACGGTATCGTAAACTTTTACTTTTGTTCAAAAGTCAGGGGTGGTGTGTGTGTATATATTATTTCAAACGTTATTCCGGATACCGTATTTGAGCAGACACTCCGTTTATTTTTTTAAACAGTATTTATTTAATCTACCGGACTGCGTACCCGAGAAATAAGTACTATTTAAAAAATAAAAAATAAAAATAAAAAAAATAAAAAAACGAGGCGTCTACTTAAATACGAATATCCTCTAAAAATAATGTTTGAAGTAATATATCGGATTTAAAGGAAAATACCCACACACAATCACACACACACACACACACACACACACACACACACACACACATATATATATATATATATATATATATATATATATATATATATATATATATATATTCGGTTGAGTTCTCTGGAGGTGAAGTGTGGGTTTATAAACTGACTATTACGGATAATAATACATGACTCTTCGGTAAATTGAATCGAATTTCCTAAGTCGCTGTGTGTTTATCTAAAAATAAATAGGCTTAAATTCGCCTTCATACCTGCTGTGTGCCAACGACTTAGTGGTAGAATCCAATTCAGTCGGGTTTCGATCCTAGCTACGTCTAGCCACACCGATGGGCTGTGATACAGCGAAACAGTCTATCTGTGGATGAATATATATATATATATATGTGTGTGTGTGTGTGTGTGTGTGTTACCATCAACGTTGTATTTATTGAATACACGCGTTTGAGTAGACAACCATATCTCTGTTTTCTAAACGGTGGAATTGACTTCTGCCGGCATGACCAATAAAAATCTAAAAGGAAAAGATCTGTTCAACAGCGATCGAACCGGCGTTCCTTTTACATTGGGAAAACACATTTAATTAGCATCTGTCTATATTTCTGAGATGATGTATTATATCTATTTACACTATTTACATTGTTAGGACTGTTGTCCTCATCTTTATTGTCACGTTCACAACCTTTCTGTCGTTGTACGCTCCGGCCATCTTCAAGAGATATTTGTTTGAATTTCGAACCGAACTCAAACATCATTGAACCAATCTTCAGAAACGGCAACATACATCTTGACTATTCTGGTTTCGGTTCTAAATGTTGTGGGGTAAGTAAAATGGTAAAGGTGGTGGGGGGTGAATAAGATGTTAAATGTGGATGGGTAAACAACACATTAAAGGTATGGGTAAGTAAAATTTTAAATGTAGCGGGGTATGTAAGATGGTAAATGTTGTGGGGTAAAGAAGCTATTAAAGATGGGGAAGAAATAAGATTTGAAATGTGGTGAGGTCATGTATATCAGATATTAAGTTTTAGTGATTCCTGGTTCTATTATTTTTTTTTTATCTGAACCTCTCATAAAAAGTTTATTTTTCGCGTAGTGTAGTGGTTATCATCGCGGAATGTGGTATTGGCGTGCCAAGTTCAATTTCCATCTAAGTCCGTTAGGTTCACTTTCACGCAAATACCACCGAAAAGACATGAATTCATCTCTTTTACCCCACCCCATGTAGGGGTTAAAGGAAGTACAGATTTAGTCCTACAGCTTTGGGTGGCAACCAGTCCAGGAGAATGAAAAACCGTTAGGTTATATTGCCCTAGATGCAACAGTGCTGTTATAGCAGCAGTACATGTGGTGTCCCTACAACGCCAATGGCTAACCGGACTCACGAAATGAAGCAAAACTTTCCTTGCTTGTCTACATTTCTGAGATGAGGTATTGCAACTGTTTACATAGCACAGATTCTGTAACTTTACTGAGCGATCCAGGTATGCGAATGTTATATCAGCCCATTTCAGGAAATAAACATGGGAAGAACATCGACACAAACGCCATTGAACCAAACTTCAGGAACACCAACATACAGATTGACTATTCTTGGTTCGGTTCGAAATTCAAAAAAATATTAGCTGAAGAAGGCCGGAGCGTACAAAGGCAGAAACTTCGTGAAAGTGACAATAAAGATGGGGACAACAGCCAGAACAATGTAAATAGTGTAAATATTTTTGTTGTTATTTTGATTTTAAATAATTTTTTTTTTTTTTTCACTTACATTATTTACATTATTCGGACTGTTATCCTCACCTTTATTGCCATATTCACAACGTTTCGGTTGTTGTACGCTCCGGCCTTCTTCAGGTGATTGGAATTTCGTCCACCGGAGTTGATTGTTCTAGTTCCAAGTACCATGTTTTGCCCGGATGTCTCAGTTATTTCCCTTTAACTCAACTCTCCAAGGGTTCGGTTCGAAATTCTAATCACCTGAAGAAGGCCGGAACGTACAACGACCGAAACGTTATGAATATGGCAATGAAGATGAAGGTAACAGCCCATACGTAAGTAATCATAATACCTCATCTCAGAGATATAGACAGATATTGAAAAAAATTTTTTCTCTTGTACTCACTTCCTGGGATGATGTCTATAGACTTATCCGCATGTAAAACTTATAGATACATTTTAGAAGCTAGTGTTTGAGAGGGGGAAGAAAATGAAATTTTCTGATTTATTTTGCAAATAAATAGTAGTAAAGATTTTAGACAAACGATACAGCTCAGTTCAATAACTGTTATAGATTAAGGCCTCGAGGACAAATTTAGTGTTTTTGTTTAGTTCTCGGTTGCAACAGCCGGCTATAGCGCCTCGGATATATATTATATTGTAATTTGTCTATTTATATAAGGCCTCATATTGGTAGCGTGGATATTTCACAAGGATTATGATAAGCGCCAGTATTGGATAATTAGATTTCGCATATTATTTTTCATATCAGAGAAATCTGGAAGCCATTACTGGTGTTTCTAGTGAGAATAAACACAACCATAATATCTAGCATTCTCCTCGGGATTCGCGCTGACTTCCAGAGTGCTGTCTCAGTCTTTTTATCGGATCCGTTCCTCGTGATCCAATGAATAAGTATGCGTTCATCGCCTTCATATTCATCAATACTATCATCCTTCTTGTAATAGTAGTAGTAGTAGTAGTGGAAAAATCGAATCAGAAACTTGCTGATGAAGCCAAACAAATTCTCAAAAGCGAATGAATATCAGGTCTATAGCTGCGGGTAATCCGAATGAGAACAGAAAACGAAGAATGATATCTCCTAATGTCCTCCTTTTCGTTTTTACTATCACAACGTTTCGGCCGTATTGCCCTTTGGCTATCTTCAGATATCCGTCGATCCGGAGAATTTCTAATTGAAACCTTTATCTAATCTGATAATTGCCTCGAACGTGGAATGTTATATCCGTTTATTTAAAATATATTACAGATTTTTTTTAATCATTTCACCCCAAGCAAGGCGTTAATGCCACTAAAGCGCAGGTTTACTGAGAGTGGGCGAGAATGAGAGGATTTTGTTGTGGAGAAAGAACAGGGCCCGGGAAAACAGAAGATGGCGATTGACGTTGCATTTACATTTTTGAAGATCGTAGACAGCAGGGAAGCATGAAACCGGAAGAGAATTCCACAGATGAGAAGTCCGAGAAAAGAAACTATCAGAATAGAACCTACGGTTAAATCTAACTATTTCAACAGTACAACGATGGGACCTAGTTGCCAATCTAGTAGTACGCTTAAATTCACGCTGTCGGAATACCAAGGAGGAGAATTCATTAGAACAACCGTCGTAAAAATATTTATAAAAAAAAAACAGGGTAGCCACGTCAAGGCGGTAGGTAAGAGACTAAAGTCGAGATGCCAGGTCAGGATCGATAACATTACAGACCCATTTTTGAATTTCAACGGAAATCTCGAGATATATAGCCGGTGCACCAGACCAGGAATGGTATATTTAAATTTCAATTAGAATTTTAGTCTGTTTGAATTCCAGTATGAAGAGTTATCATTATTTACATTATTTAAATTCGGACTTACGTGGGCATAGGTGGCTCTGGATAGAGATAGTACCTTTGATCTCGCAGCACAGGGCCTCAACCATCTCCTAAATCTCTCACGTGTTGGCTTCAAGTTGCCATGCCTCGGTAAGCCGTTCCAGTTGGTGGGCTAAATTCGTGTGATATGGGCGTTGTTAACACGGCACTACTGGGCGAAGGACCATTCTTGACGGAAGACACCAGCCGGAAAGGTTCCTCAGATGAACTACAACGACCAGGTGTTCGCGACCGAGGCGAGTCACCTGATTGGAAGACTTCGGCTACGGTCTAATCTGGAGAGTTAAAAACACACGACACGTCACGTTATGAGCACCCAAGAAACCAGTCTCTGGCACACGACCGCGACAGATGGAAGAGAATGGTGTACAGCTCAGCACCTCGGCACCCCAACGATTCTTTCCACAGTTTTTGTAACCTACGGTGGCCGTTAATAATTAAGTATAACTCAAGACTTCAATGTTAAAATAAAAGAATATTTAATTACAACCGCAAATAAATACTTAACAAGAACAAGAAAGTAAATATCAACCAAAGATAATTAACCATTTCAGTAGAAAACCTTGTCCGGTAAATTCTAAATCAAAACCCAAATCATCGACGCACAATAATTCACACTAATTCGACTGGATAGTTCTACTCAATAGTCACAAAATAATCACTACAGTCAGTAGCCTGACACCGCTATTTATACACCGGGGGGTAAACATATATTCATAGGTCCAGAGTGCCACGCTCGAACCTCGGTGTCGGTAGTTACACATTTTCTTCCTATATGACAGGGGTCAAAAGCGAAAGAAGAAGAAAAAGAAGAAGAAGAAGAAGTCCTCATCTTAGTTGTTCTTATAGCGACCTTTCGGATGTTGCGTCCTTCTGCAGGTGCCTGTTGATCCAGGTAGTCTGAATAAAATTCCAGACTGAACACTTTATTTAATCTACGAGGTAAATTGTTCTCGTTCTGCTGTCCATTTTTCAGGATATTTGTCTTGTTCTTTTTTAGTATTGCTCAGTTATTGCTCGCCCTGTTTCCACTGAAAATTACACTACCCAGCCCAAGGATTGAACTCACAATTGCCGTGACATCAAATTCACAAACCAATGCTTTAATCTTCTCGGCTAGTGGATTAAATTAACAGAGTAATTATGAGTTCAATTCCTAGTTCGGGTAGTACTGGCCTAAACTCAGTGGAAACAGATCTCATACTTTTCCTACTGAGCAGTGCTAAAAAGAAAAAGACAAGACACCTCTATACATGGATCCAGTCGAGAAACACCTGAACGAGACGGTGAAAACGTTGTCATAATAAAAACAAAGATGAGAACATTAGCGAAAATAATGATAACTCCTCATCGCAGAAATTCAAACAGAAGATATCTATTAACGTTTTCTTTTTAATCATTTCACCCCAAGCAAGGCGATAAAGTCACTAAGACACAGAGGCTTACTGAGTGTGAAATAATAAGAAAAAGAAAAACATTATTAAGCAGCGACAACAATAAAAGAAGATGAATGAAGAAGACAGAAGATAACGATTGAAATTGCATTTAAATTTTTGAAGATCAGAGTTGGGTGGAAAGCAAGAAGCCAGAAGAGAGTTCCATAAGCGAGAAGCAGGAGAGAAGAAACTGTTAGCATAAATCATACGATTACATCTAGCGAAAACATTTGTAAATTGATGATGCCTTTTTGCCAATATAGTACTGTGCTGAAATTCATAAAGTCTAGGTACCATAGAGAAAGGTTCATCCGAACAATTGCCATGAAAGTATTTATGAAAAAGCCTCAGGGAAGCTACATTATGGCGGTGGGAAAGCGACTGGACCCGAGATGTTAGTTCAGGACTAATAACATTGCAGATTCTTCTTTGGATTCTATCAAGAATCTCTAAATATCTAGCAGGAGCATCATAGCAAATGTGGCAGCAATATTCAAAGCATTGATGAATAAATATGTAAGATAGATTCTGGAGAGAAAAATTGTCTAACACGACACAGTGAACCAACATTCCTAGCATCAGACTTAGCAATTGATTCGACGTAATCTTTCCACTTCATGTCAAGAGAGAATGTTAGCCCAAGAAGACGCGACGAGTCACTCTCCTGAAGGTTAATCTCAGCCATACTGATGGAAAGCAGAAAGGGATCTCTAATATGATTAATAGGGAGCTGTTTCGTTTTGAAGGCGTTGAAAGTAACAAGCTATTCTTCGCACCAGTTAGCAGCAGATTCGAGGTCATTTTTTGAGACCAGATGCCAGTTTGACCTTATCGAACTGATCAGTAGAAATTCAATAGTGAAGCATTTAATGCGCTTGTTAGACTGGACAAGAAAAGAACTTAAAGTGATGGGAAGATAGGTGTGAAAATTAATAGCGATGCACACGAATCCAAGCTAGTGTTTCTCAAGCTGGTATACTCGGCGATGAATGGAAAAAATCCAAACTAAAATTGGCTAATTTATCTCATATTACCCTCAGTTACATCTGGAGAAGATGTTTGATGCCACTTAGAGTTAGGATATTGTAAGGAAGGAGGATGGGTATTAAGTACAGGAAAACAGTCTGTGCTGGGTGTCTGCAATGTAACGAGCCCACAGCTTCGGAGTTGGCCGGGCAAAGTTCACGTAAAATGTGTACCAAAATAATTTTACATCTTCTAAAGGGCTCCATGAGTAAGTAAAGTCTGGGAACCTTTTTACTAAGCAGCAACAGCAGCAGCAAGAAGAAGAAGAAGAAGGTGCAATCACCAAAAACAAAGATTGTGTATTATAGGACGTGTATTTACCCATGCATCCAATAGTACAGAATGTGGCATAAGGTTGAATTTATTGTGGGAATCGACAGCGGTTCAAAAATTATTATTCAAGCTTCCTCGGTATTTCTTTTGGTGTCGCCTCAGGTGTCGGTTAATGACTCAAGTCCCCTTCCCGAAGAAGAGGTAATGCCTGGGGGAATGGCCTCCTGGTTCTCGAACCTAATATTCGTTTAATACTCATCGAGCCGACTGTGACAGCTAAGTGTATACACACACACACACACACACACACACTCACACAAACATATATATATATAATGTACATTTATCTGGCACAGTCGGCTATCTATCTATTTCTTTCTCTCTCACTCTCTCTCTCTCTATATATATATATATATATACATATTATATATATATATAAATATATATATACATAAAAATATATATATATATAGAGAGAGAGAGAGAGAAAGAGAGAGAGAGAGAGATAAATGTAGAAATGATCTAAATAAAGAGATACGATCAACTACATATGTAAGCGATTACGTACATATACAGGTGAGCAAATAACTATTTATTTAATCAATGGTGCAGAAAAAACAGTGATCAGCGTGGCTAAACAGATCTATAAAGTATATATTAATAATTAAACACGCTTAATGTAGGTATATGTGTAATTATTAATATATATATATATATATATATATATATATATATATATATATATATGAAAAATATATAGAAAATAGGAAAGAACTCGTTAGGTAAATAATCCAAAGTTCTTTAGTATTTTTGTTATTATTTTTTTAAAATAGTACTCGATACAAAAGTAGAGCATAAATATAATTATTTATTTAAAAATATGATTCCAGCACATGTTGGAATCATATTTTTAAATAAATAATTATATATATATATATATATATATATATATATATATATATATATATATGGTGTATCGAAAATACTTTTATAAACATTGGCAGCGGGTTCTTCACAACAAATTAAGAACAAAATGTTTATATAAACATATGTACAAACAAAACAACTCGTAACAAATGTTCAAATGTTTCCCGCTTGCCTCTTACATGCATGCACCCGTCGGATCATTGACTGGCGGACACTTTCAAATACTCCCAAACGGTGTCGAATGGTTTCGCAGGCCCCAGTGTCATTATTAATGTCTGTTGCATAAACCAATTGTTTTATGTGGCCCCCACAGTTAAAAATTCAAAGGACTGGGGTCGGTAGAACGTGCAGGCTGTTGAACCGGTCTTCACCTACCTATCCATCTTTCATGGTAGATGTCAACCAGTGCATCTGAAACAATGTGACTAAAATGTGCTGTCACTCCATCTATATATAGGAAAAAAAAGAAAATGTTCTTTACCAACGCGTTTCGGCGACTTTAGGTAAATGTAAGGATTTTATTTTGCATCATGTATTCATAAACAGAAGCAGAAATATCGTGAAGTGGCACAAATTTTTAAATATAAGAAACATTAATTTAAAAAATTTTGATATCTATATTTTTAAAAATCTTTAGATTCTCCGTGAGAAAGTCCCTCAAGGTGCGAAACGCGTTGCTAAAGAAAATGTTTTTCTTTAGTTTTTATTGATGTACACACACACGGACCAAATTTTAACTTTTTTTAAAATGAACGAAATTTAAAGAGTATTTTATAATGTCTAATGGAGCTGAACATTATTTTTTTTATGTTTAGATGCATTTAAACTGATCAAATTTTATTTCAGAGAACAATAAAATTAAATTTTGTTTGATTAAAACCCTGCTAACATGGAAGTACCCAAGGATCATTTGAGGCACATAATGCTTTATGAGTTCAAGAAAGGAAACTCAGCAGCCAAAGCGGCTAGAAACATTCACTCAGTTTATGGAGAGGAATGTATGGATGAAAGAATTTGCAGAAGATGGTTTGCAAAATTCAGAGATGGAGATTTCACCCTTGAAAATGAAGATCGAACCGGACGTCCAGTTGAGTTTGATGAAAAGCTTCTTGAAACTGCCCTTGAAGAAAATCCTGCTTTATCAGTTGAGGAATTGGCAGTGGTTCTCAGCTCAAACCATACAACTGTTCATCGTCATCTTCAACAACTTGGAAAAGTTCCTAAACTTGGAAAATGGGTGCCTCATGAATTGTCTGAAAACAACCTCAAATCCCGAGTTGACATCTGCTCTTCTCTCCATTCTAGTCAATTTGTTTCAACTTTTTGGATAGACTTGTGACTGGTGACGAAAAATGGATCTTTTATCGAAATGTTAAGCGTCGTAGACAGTGGCTTGGTAAAGGGGAAGGACCCCAGTCACAGCCTAGAAGGGAACTTCATGGGCAAAAGGTTCTTCTTTCAATCTGGTGGGATCGCCAAAAAATAATCCACTTTGAATTCTTACCACCTAATGCAACAATTGATGCTCAAATATACTGTCAGCAATTAGAGCGTTTGAACCAAGCTTTGAGGAAAAAAAGACCTACTCAAGTGAATCGAAAAAAGGTGATGTTTCATCAGGACAATGCGTGACCACACACAGCAAGAATCACGTCACAAAAGATTGAAGAACTTGGTTGGGAGAAAATTCCTCATCCACCTTATTCTCCCGATCTTGCTCCTTCAGACTACCATTTGTTTCATAGCTTACAGAATCATTTGGAAGAAACAGCTTTTGTAACACAAGAAGAGGTTAAAACTGACATCTGTGAGTTCTTCGAATCAAAGCCAAAAGAATTTTACAGTAATGGAATTAGTAAGCTTGTTAATAGATGGAAGGAAGTCATAGATAATCAGGGAAAATACATTGTTGATTGAATCTGTAATTAAATGTAACATTTGGTCACTTGTTTTCTTTATTCAAAATTCGGACAGAACTTATGGGATGACCTGATAGATATATAATACAATCGGAATTACATAATCATATGTCACACATGACCACACGAGCGTGAAAACGAGAAATATTAAGTATGTGAAGCCGTTGGTATAAACCAATAGCTTCTGTTATAAATTATATGCATTTAAGAATATTTGTGGAGATTTCACTCGCGTGGTTATGTCTGACGTCATGAGCTGCGGTACGATTTTCGCTTCCAGCGTCTTGTATGCACGAGTTTGTCGTTGCTTGGAAATCTTCTATGTAAACATAAACAGACTATCATTATTGTTTTGTCCGTGTATTGGCTAATATACTGTAATGTAATTGTCATCTTTGATAATGGCTTATGTAAGCCGAAAGCTTAGATAGGATTAAAAAAATATGTATCAATATTGTGATTTTCTTTCTTCGGTTAATGATAATGTTATTAAGCTTATCAGACGATATGTAAAGAATTTACATAAAATAAATAGACATAACTTGTTTTTATTATTTAATGAAACATGGATCAATGAAAAAATGCTCCCTAAAAATACGATATATATATATATATTGACAAGTTCTAGCTATCAAATTTCATATGAATTTTTTCATATTCTCGAATTATATAGCAATATTGGAAAGTAATAGGAAAAAATAGTATAAGATAATAAATAAATATGAACATTGGCACATTTGCCGCTAGCATAAAACAACTAATTGAGAAATATGGCAAAAAAATATAGTTGGGATCAAATATAGGTCAAATATGGATCTGAATCCGACAGGATGGTAAGATAAAGAACAAATGAGATATGGAGAAAAAGAAGAAAGAAATTAAATAATGTTGCCAGCTGTACGTTTTTGAAACAATAATGTTGCCAGCTATACATTTTTTATTCCATACAAAATAGGCATTTAAAATTCATATAAACTGGATTTGGCATTAAATAACCCACAGTGGTTGATATGTCATAAAACCCAAACAAACAAACAAACAAAAGAAAGAAATTATGCTATTTTTACTTTTGTATTGCCTGATTTTCATTGGCCAATAACGTGTCACGTGCATTTGACTCTTAAACCAACGTCAGAATAAATTGCGCTGTACCGAATTCAGTGAGAGAAAACGCGCCCATCCGAAGTTTCAAGAAATTAACTGACTCCAATCCTACCTGGAAAAATTCTAAATTTTGATATATATATATATATATATATATATACATATATATATATATATATATATATATATATATATAATAGGACTTATGACAGAAAAAGAAATAACGAACACTTTAAAAAGTAAAACATTTTACGAGAGAACAATCTCAGAACATTGAGAAACACCGTAAGATTCTGGAACTCTGAAAGTGTGGGGGTCGCTTGGGGGGGGGCGAGATTTTTCTGCGGAGAAGGGGGCAAATTCAAGTAGCATCTCTTTATTTATACTACACCACTATCGTATACACAACTTAGGAATAAGTTTTAGTATAAGTATGTTACTTCACTAAATTAAACGGAATAACTTTTCATTCATCGTAGTGGAGTTCTAATCTATTCTTGCCCTCTTTTCCACCCTCAAGCTGTTGGACCTCAAGAGAGGTTAACTTCAAAATAAAAATCAAAGTGTTAATACTAACGTCAATACTAGCAGAACAGTGTAAATTTGTCTGCTTTGATTTTCTCCTCTACAAAACTGTTTCAATGCACAAAAAATAAATGTGAGAAAAAAAAAAAAATTCGAAAATAAAATAATGCAACGTAATCAATCAAAATGCTGTGGTCACTAGAGGCGTACAAAAATCAGCTAAAAAATTAATCAATGTATTCGGCAAACTCCGGCCATGCAATCCAGAAGCTACTTTGAAATAAGGAAATAATTTAAATAATATAATTTCTCCATGACCCTGAAACAAAACATCAAATAGGGCAGCAGGATTGACACAAATCCAAGTTAACATACCAAGTTAATGTAAATTATTTTACATTAAAATTCAAATAAATTTACTTCTTAAAGAGCAGAGTTAATTTAGCCTACTACTAGTTCAAAAAATGTAAGCTTGATTGAATTATTGGACTTGGGGTATAGTCGGTAACCGGATAATTTGTAGCGGATGGGTTTGATTATCGAAGTTTTATTTTGATATCTCTAACCTAGAAATACATTTGTATTAAACATAGTCAGAGATATCGGCGACGTTAACAATCCTTCTGATATAATAAAGTCAATATTTATTCAAAAAGGGGCAAGTTACGAGGGATAGCTGTTCAGTTCGCTTTCATCGGCCTGTATTGAAAAATAATTACAAGATTTAATACTTTCTGCTATTTCCTCTCTCACTAGATGCAAAGATTGCAGCTATCTCATTCTGTATCACAGGACTGGTATATTTTTCATTCTTGGTTCCGTCTCTGATACGGTCGGCGATTATTGCATCATGTTTGGCAGCAAATTTGAGAATTTTACGGATATTTCCTGGGTTGTCCCCTTCTCTGTGTACTCTCTGAGCTATATCCTGACTTACTGTTAACAGGATAATTTCCGCGATGGTCTTGATGTAATGTCGATTTTCCCGAACTTACTTTTGATAAGCCAAACTTATGGCTTGTGCGACAGAGGTCTTTCCGTTGGTAGTCACTCCATGCAACACAGGAGAATTTGTGGTATTGGGAATTCATATGTTTTTGAATTACCCCATCTTTTCCAGGTACTTTTTTTTTCCATCGGCGAAAATCAGTTTTAGTAAATACGTCATCTGCATTGCCATATGCTGGTGGTGCAAAGTGCCTACACGCAAAACAGAACATCGCATCACATTCTTGCAAATATTCGGCCCATTGGTATTTGCCGAACCAAACACTTAGAGATAACCAAGCATGGTTCTTTCCTTCACTGTGCTTGGAATAGTCTCATAAACGTGGTTGAATTGGATTACCACCAGCGGGTTAGGATAAGTCAGCTGATGCGGTATCATTCTTCTTCAGTTTTTTTAGATGAATGTCCAATAACATTTGCAGAATATTCAGTATCTGACTTCAATATTTTTGCAGATACTCTTCGGCGTCGCTATTTGTTGTTGAGACGCGTTCTTTATATTTTAAAAAATTTACCCAGAAGTGTTGGTTTATAGTTATTGTGTCGTGTGCGTGTTGTGCTATGTTTTGTAAAAAAATGCACGTCCTGGGTATGACGATAAACTACATCCGCCTCCTTGGTATGGCGATAAACTACATCCAACAGCAAGGCCTCAGATGGTGTTTTTGGGAAAATAATGTTGCCAGCTTTCCGTTTTTGAAACAATAATGTTGCCAGCTGTATTTTTTTTTAAAACAATAATGTTGCCAGCTATACTTTTTTTTGAAACAGTGATGTTGCCAGCTGTACTTTTTTTGAAACAGTGATGTTGCCAGCTATACTTTTTTGAAACAGTAATGTTGCCAGCTATACTTTTTTGAATGTCCTGGGTATGACGATAAACTACATCCGCGTCCTGGGTATGGCAATAAACTACATCCAACAGCAAGGCCTCAGATAATGTTTTCGGAAAAATAATGATGCCAGCTATATGTTTTTGAAACAATAATGTTGCCAGCTATACTTTTTTGAAACCATAATGTTGCCAGCTATACGTTTTTTTTTGTAAAAAATAATGTCAGATATACGTTTTTTATTCCATACAAAATAGGCATTTAAAATTCATATAAACTTGATTTGGCATTAAATAACCCACAGTGGTTGATATGCCATAAAACCCAAACACAAACAAACAAAAAAAGATGCTTGGAAATATAACTGTGTTTAGCCGTAAGGAATCGAATGTGAGAGAGACAAAACAACGTATGGTTCGCTTGAACGTTCGTTTAAAAAAAATAATAATTTCGGTAATCAGTGATAACCGCTATAAATAGGCAAAGAAGAGATCTAAATTGTTTTTTCTACCAACCCCCTTTTCTTTGAATCTTTTACCATATGCCGGCATTGTCAGCAAATCTCAGTAGGGAGTATAAGTCGTGATGATCGGTTGTTCAAGCTAGGGTCAGGGGACCTTGGTTGGAACCATTGATAACCACTTCAGGTCACCTGCTTTGTGTGCCTCCCTCAGTGTAGAGATGGACGAGCCAGACTGCATACTTATGAAAAATAGAAATTCAGCGTCTGGGTGTTTGTCACCGACTGTCTTCAGTAGCTTGAAGAAAATTACTGACCAATTCTTTCACTCGCTCATAAATCACTGACTGCCTATATATCAAGTTGGGTACATTATTTTTAAATATGTTTGTTTGTTTTCAAAATGGTCTCTGTACGTGTCCTTATTTTGCCTGATCTTCGCAGATGTGAATGGAATAAAAAAAACGGCTAAATGGAAAAGA
The DNA here is from genome assembly GCA_963932145.1 of Acanthosepion lycidas. Taxonomy (NCBI): domain Eukaryota; kingdom Metazoa; phylum Mollusca; class Cephalopoda; order Sepiida; family Sepiidae; genus Acanthosepion; species Acanthosepion lycidas. Next base: position 38,024,738 of record OZ010583.1, on the reverse strand, counting down.
AAACTCAGAGAGAAAAGTACTGATGATCAAAATCAGAGAATGATCAGTTTCATAAATTTTTAAGCATAGAAAAGTGTGTGGGGGGGCAATCGAGAAGCCAACCAAAATTCAGGGTAGTGGGGAACGTTGGCTCTCCCCCCACCTCCGTAGAATTGCCACTGACCACTGACAAAACTTATATCCAGACATATTTAAAAGAATTATTGTTGTTGAAATACAACTAATATATATATATATATATATATATATATATATATATATATATATATATATATATATATATATATATATATATATATATATATATATATATATATATATATATATATTAATTAAGAAATGGACAAAGTCCGACAATTTATTAAAGACATTTAATATCGTTCGGTTGTCAATGTACGAGGTTCATGGAAGATTGAAGTTTATAAGCAGTAAATTCGACCTTGCCTACCTTTGTGGCCGAGTCGGTTAAGGCACGTCAGCGTAAATGACGGTTCGGTATAGGATGCAGGTTCGAATCCTGTCAAAAAACGAATATTTTCTATGAAAATTTCTCGGACATTCAGGCCGGTAAATGTTATTTAATACTGTTTATTATAAACAGAGCATTTACTTAAATACTTGTATCTATAAAAAGAAGGTTAAACATAAAAATGTCTTCAAGAAGTAAAAACAAGAACAAATCTATTTCCATATCTGAGGATATCTGTAGGAACAGACGAAAGGTTGTAAAAATTAAAAAGACCTTATGAAACTGGAATTTATAAACAGGGATCATATCATTCATATACAGGTTCGGGGTTAGTGCATCTTATTGAAATTGTCTGCGAAAATGTATTCTCGGCATTTAATCCATTAACCTTTCTATTTGTTTTTTGTATGAATGATTCATGTAATTATAAATTAAAATTGCACCTATAATCGATATATATATATATATATATATATATATATATATATATATATATATATATATATATATATATATATATATATATATATATATATAGTTAGTATCAAATATAGGTGAAATATGGATCTGAATCCGACAGGATGATAAGATAAATAACAAATGAGATATGGATATATTTACTAACCACCCCACAAGGTAAGATGTGGCACAAGGCCGAGTTTTAAAGTGGAGAAATCTGAGCCCGTAGGCTCGGCCAAAAATTCCCGTATAAAACGGGGTCGGATAGCTGTTTCCCGAGACGAGACTCTGTCCTTCGACAAAGCCTCGTCTGGGGATCCTCTCTGCCCTGAGGTAGAAAGTTTGACCAGCACACCTGGAAAAGATTCCAGCTGGACTCCGATCCAGCCCTGGAAACCAGAGTTGGATGAGATACGGAGAAAAATGAGATATGTAGAAAAAGAAGAAAGAAATTATGGTATTTTTACTTTTGTGTTGCCTGATTTTCATGGGCCAATAACGTGTCACGTGCATTTGACTCTTTTAAACCAACGTTACTATAAATTGGGCCATTCCGAATTCAATGAGAGAAAACGCGACCATCCGAATTTTCAAGAAATTAACTGAGTCCAAACCTACCTGGAAAAATCCTAAATGTTGATATATATATATATATATATATATATATATATATATATATATATATATATATAATAGGACTTATGACAGAAAAAGAAATATGACGAACACTTTTAAAAGTAAAATAATTTACGAGAGAACAAATGCAGAACATTGAGAAACGCCGTAAGAAAAGAATAATTTAAGAATTCTTTAAAAGGAATCGAAAATAACGTCTTCGAATAAATGGACACAATGACGCAGAACGTAAAATAGAGAAATATGATTTTCTATCGTTACATTACAAAAAACAAATGTAACTGGATCAGCAAAGAAAAGACATCTGTACAGAAAAACGGATGAAGTCAGTTTTGTATAGAAAAAAAAGGCAAGTAGACAAGACTCTAAACACAGAGTAGTAAAGGCGATCCACTGGAAACTGCACAAAGTGAGTTCCACAATTTAAATTGTATGAACATAAACTAGAGGCTATTCTAGACAATAAAAACAGTGACAATCCAAAACAGCACCCATTCAAATAAAAAGCCTGGATTTGGTTGTGAACAAAAAAAAAAAAAAATTTTGCTCAATCGTAAAAAGCAAATTTACTAGACCACACGGTGAAGATGCAACAAACAAAAAAAATAGCAACTTGGGAACTAAGGAAGATGTAAAAATTGTTGTTCCTATAATAAATGGCATACTGGAACCGCCCCAAGACGCTATGAACGATATTGCTCTGACAAACTAAAGACAGTGCCGTTAACAATGAAATTGTTGAAAAAAGTGCAAGAGGTTCAATGAAATTTGTGGTCAGTCGATGTCCTGGGTTATGCTCCGGACACCTGGTTTAAACATGCAAATGCATACAATAATAGGAATACCAATCAACTCCAGTTGCATTAAGCTACAGTAAAAGAAAGAACGAAAGAAAGAACGAAAGAAAGAAGGAACGAACAAAAGAAAGAAAGAACGAAAGAAAGAAAGAACGAAAGAAAGAAAGAAAGAACGAACGAACGAACGAACGAACGAACAAACGAAAGAAAGAAAGAAAGAAAGAAAGAAAGAAAGAAAGTGCAAGTATCATCTCATAATTCTTTATAACTATGGTTCATTGGTTAGTCTTGCGATTCGCTGTACTTTTTTAATCAATTCACCCCAAGCAAGGCGACAACACCACGAAGACAAAAGGAGCTACTGGGAGTGAAAGTGAATGAAAAAGCTTTAGAAGAAACCGGAAACCCAAACCTAAGCAAGAAACAAGGGATAAACTTCTACTCCTGGTCAAAAGACCGGAGAAGAGTGTGAACTGGATGATATGCGAACCTATCAACTCCTGTTGACGAAGAAAAAAGTAAATAAATACACGGTAAAAAATTTCAGAGTTTAGGTGGAGATGCTAGAATTATAAAGTGATCATTTCTTTATAATTACAACTGAGCTATCTGCGAAAACCGGACCTGTGGCTCGCCCTTTCGCTTTGGTGTAAACCAGATCTGTCTACCTTTTTTGACTCTAGCCTAAACCAGAACGGTGTCTATATTTTTTAACTCGAGTCTAAGCCAAACATATATACAACTTTTTTACTATAATGTAAAACAAACCCATATCAATCTTTTTGACTCGACTGCAAAGCATACTTTTTTTTTAATCATTTCATCCCAAGCAAGCAAGGTAATAATGCCACTAAGATGCAAGGGGATTACCTTTTTGCAGAAAGCGAACCTATATATTTTTGACACGAATGCAAAGTAGAACTTTTTTAATGATTTCACCTCAAGCAAGGCGATAATACCACTAAGATGCAAGATGTTACCTATTTGACTATTGTGTAAAGCGAACCCATATCGACCTTTATGATTCTAGCGTAAAGCGAACATATCGATCTTTTTGACTCAAGTGTAAAGCATACATATTTTTAAATCATTTCAACCCAAGCAAAGGGGATAATGCCATTAAGAAGCAAGGGCTTTCTTTTTCGGCTCTAATGTAAAGCGAACCTATATTGACGTTTTTGACTCTCGTGTAAAGTGGACCCATGTCGACCGTTTTCACAGAAGTGCAAAGCAGAATTTTTTTAATCATTTCAACCCAAGCAAGGCAATAATTCCACCAAGATGTAAGAGCTTCCTTTTTCAACTCTAGTGTAATGCAAACCCATATCAACCTTTTCTACTGTAGTGTAAAGCGGATCCATTTGGACCTTTTTAACGCTAGTGTAAAGGGAACAATGTCGACCTTTTTAACACGAATGCAAAACAGATCTGTCAACTTATTTATTAATAGTTCTCTCCTATAAAATTTATATTCGACTTTAACTAACGTAACAAGTGTTGATTTATTGTTAAATTAACCAATTCTACCTTATAACAACCATATAGTGCTGATAAGTTCTCGTCCCAACCAAGAAACTCTTAAAAAGTTTGATGGTTGGATTTTTAAAAGTAGAAAACTTTCCACGCCTTCTTATATAGATCAATGAACTAGATAGTTAGGTTTGAGATAAGCTAAAATGGTTTGTTTTCTGACAATTAAAAAGTCATAGTAATTTGTGTGGTTAGTATTAACAGTAATTGTAACTCTCGAGATAGGAACAAAAATAAAAAAAATAATTAGTAAAATTAGTCTTTTTTTAAATCATTATTAAGAAAATAATGAATAGCAATATTAAAGAATGTAATATCAGTCACTAGTTATAGTAGCAGTGGTAACAGTAATAAAGTATAAAAGCAATAAAAATAATAATAATAATAATAATAATAATCTAGTATCAGGTTGCACAGTGTTAGCACCTACTAAATACAAAAGAGTGAGGCAATACCTGCACTGGAAAATGTGCAACTTTTATGGGAAGGAAAATGCAAGTGACTGGTATGAACATCACCCAGACCCGATTACAAAGACAGAACCTGTAATAATTTAATGGAACTTTTATACAATACAGAACAATCGAAGATAATCGCCCAGACATCGTGATCAAAGACCACAAGCACAGAAAGTCTTATTGTCATGGCATGGCTGCAGATTGCAGTGTATCTTTGAAGACCTTCAAAAACTATCAAAATACAAGGATCCTGAAGTGAATATATATATATATATATATATATATATATATATATATATATATATATATATATATATATATATATATATATATATTGTTAAATACAGGGTGACCCCAAAAAACGGGAATTTTTGAAGTGCGTATTGCCAGTGGCAACACTGCAAGACAGTGAGTTTGAGCAAGTAAACATTTCGCCATTTAGAATTCAAGATGAAATTCACAGTATCCCAGCTGAGATATTGCAGCAATCAATAAGGAATCTCAACAGCGGATTTCAAGAAAGCATTCGTACAGCAGGACGCCATCTACAGGACGTCATTTTTAAAAAATGAAAATTCCATGATTGTTTCTTAAATAGGATATTTTAAGGTTTCAATTACTATGAATAAAATATTTTTTTCTTCCATCACTCTTGGTTTTATTGGATTGTTAAAAAGTTTCCGTTTTTTGGGGGTCACCCTGTATAACAGACAATGAATATCTATTATGTTTAATAATGAGCTGTTCTAAACGTCGTATGCTTGCTTTAGTTTCGGGTGAAAATAAAGACAATAATTGTCCAACATTTGGATATATTTTATTAAGCTGTTCCTTCATCTAAGCTTTCCGCTCACATGAGCCATCTTCAGAGTGGTTATACGAACATTTACACAAAGATATTCACCATCGAAGATGATATTCTGTTATATTGATATAGAAAATTGCTATGCGACGAAAACGGTCGTGGAATAGCAGACGCGGGTTGTAAATTCATGATGCGGTTCTAAGACGTCGTACCACGTGAGGGAGCGAAATATTAACAACAGAACCATATGTCTAGATACAATGTAATGGGTTTTGACTAGTTTGATATATATATATATATATATATATATATATATATATATATATATATATATATCGTTTCACCACAAGCAAGAAGATAAATAATGAAGACGCAATGAGTTACTGAGTGTAAAAAATTGAGAAAACGTCAATGAGGAGAGAGGACAATTAAAAACCAGAATCAAAGACAGAAGATGACGATTGCCGTTGCATTTAAATTTTTGGATATCCTAATTAAGTCCTACCAAGATCTATTGCTGGCGGCCACAATCTTAACAACATAAGGTATGCAGATGACACAGTGTTGATAGCAGACACAGAAAAGAAACTACAAGAATCCCTTCAGAAGGTAGTGAAGGAAATCGAGAAGAAAGGATTAAACATCAACTGTTATGCAATATTTGATTTCCTATATGGTAGTGAATGCTGGTCAATTTCCTCAGAGATGAAGAAGAGACTTAAGGCTATAGAAATGTTGTTCTAAAGAAAAATACAGAGAATTCCATAGACTGAACATGTATGTAATGAGGAAGTTTTAAGGAAAAATGGAAACAAAAGGGATGCTAATAATTAGAAAGAGAAAGAGATAGTTCAAATTACTAGGGAACATAACGAGGAAAGAGAGCTTGTAAAATTTGAAAGGCGCATTGGGATAGCAAAAGATGCCTTCTAAAAATTAAGCAAGATATTCAGAAACAGAAAAATTTCGTTACAAAGGAAAGTCGATTATGTAATATCAGTCCTCCTATATGGCAGTGACTGCTGAACGATCTCCTCACACATCATGTGGAAGAGACTTGAAGCAACAGAAATGTGGTTCTACAGAAGGATGCTACGCTTAAATTCGTTAAGTTGACACCCCAAAGAGATTTTTTTTTAATCAGGTTCACGCCAAGCAAGGTAGTAAAGCTACAGAGGCGCAAGGGGTTACTGGGCGTGGAAGAGATAGAAACAGGAATATTGCTAAGGGGCGAAAACAAGAAGAAGGGTAATCAGGAGGACAGCAGATAGTGATTGGCGTTGCATTTAAATATTCTAAGATTAAAGTATGGGAGCGGAAGAGAGTTTCAGAAGCAAGGAGCGTGAGAAAGACTGTTAGCATAGAATTTACGCTTACATCTAGCCCTCTCGACTGTAAATTGCTGAGACATTGTCGCCAGTCTAATCACTCAGCTATGTGCCATACGTGATACACGCTTAGGCGATTTTTTCCCGCGGTAGGTTGTCATTTCTTTCCAGTTGTCATCCAAGGCTATAGAATTCAGTCTGTCCCACTATTTACCCATAGATGGGGAGAGAAGATGAGGATTCATATCTTTCTCAAAGTTATTAGCACGTAAGTGAATGTAATAGATTCGACTGCAATTCGAACTCGGCTCTCCGACTCCTCAATCCCAGCCACTATCCATTACTTCACTGTACCTCCCCGCCAGTCTAATACTACGCTTAAATTCGAAGAAACTAGGCACCATGAAATTACCATGAAAATATTTAGAGAAAAAGCAAAACGGGGTAACCTTACGGGGGTGGAAAAGTGGCTGTAACCGTGACGACAGATCACGGCCAATAATATTGCTGATTCTTCTTTGGATTTTATCAAAGAGCTCTAGATAGATAGCAGGAGCAACATATGTCAAATACTACTCTAGTCTGGTGTGCTTATTTTGGAAAAAACATGAATTCCACTGTTCTCCCTTCTCAACTATAGGCTATATAGCAGGGTAGACTGGGGTGGTCACTAATCTTGTGATGGTGATTTTCTAAGCGTAGGTTAGATGTAGCACAAGGCCAAATGTATTTCTTCTAGCGAGACAGGCTACGTGAAGGTGCCTTCTCACTAATCTTGGGTGGAACTTAGTCTAGTAGATTTGTTTGTTTGTTTGTGTTTTATGGCATATCAACCACTGTGGGTTATTTAATGCCAAATCCAGTTTATATGAATTTTAAATGCCTATTTTGTATGGAATAAAAAATGTATAGCTGGCAACATTATTGTTTCAAAAAAACTTAGAGCTGGCAACATTATTTTTTCTGAAAAAATTATCTGAGACCTTGCTGTTGGATGCAGTTTATCGCCGTACCCAGGACGTGGATGTAGTTTACCGTCATACCCAGGACGCGGGTAAAACTTGGAAAACTAGGAGTTCACTATTTTTCCATGGCTGGGACCCTAACAGGTGCTACCACCCCGGATCAAGGTGAACCTGGGAACACCAGCAATTAAGAGGTGGTTCCACGCTCCTCAAAACCTCCAGATCAGAGGCCTTGCTGTTGGATGCAATTTAACGTCATACCCAGGACACCTCATTGGGGGGGGGGTCTTACCCCTCTACAGAGGTGCAGTCGGCGTATTCTAAAGCCCCAGACGACAGGGCTGCTTAGTCTAGTAGAAGGGCAACTCTGAATACTAGACCGTGTAGAAATCAATAGAAAAACAATTGGCTATCTGTCCCAAGAAGCAATTGACAAATCACAGACAATAAAGAAAAGGAATATGTGGAAAACTATGTTCGCTTAGAGATAAGTCATTGAAAAATAATGACAGTAAACAAAAAAGTTTTACTAATTCATTTAATTTAATCAGGGACGAAGATTAATTAAAAGAACTAATTAAAAGAATCGTTTTGTCGTATTTCCAACAATTGGGTCGTTTAAGACAGCCTTCAAGTCCATGACTATCTATTTACGTATTGTTAACTCGAGTTCTAATTAAAAGTAATACAGTACATCACTACTAAATTTCTAATCGGTAAATTACAGATTTTACCAAACGTTTTTTGGGAAACTTTAAAGATATAATCATTATGAGAGCCTCCCTTTCCTTTACCTGGCATTAGCACATAGATTTATTTATATCTTTTTTTTTTTTATCGTTTCACCCCAAGCAAGGCAGTAAAGCCACGAAGAGACAAGGAATTACTAAGCCTGAAACAATAAGAAGAAAAGAGAAACATTATTAAGAAGCGGGAACAGTAAAGGAAGAATATAAAAGAGTAATCAAGAAGACATTAGATAACGCCTGACATTGCATTTTTAAATTTTTGAACATCAAAGTTGGCAGGAAAACATGGAGCAGGAAATGTGTTCCACAAGCGAGAATTGCAAGAGAAGAAACTGTTAGCATAGAACTTACGGTTACATCTAGCCATTTCAACTGTAAATTGACGAGACCTTGTTGCCAATCTAGTACTGGTCTTAAATTCATGTCTGGGTAGCACAGCGGAAAGTTCATCAGAACAATTACCTTGAAAGTATTTATAGACAATACACAAGGAAGACGGCAAAAACCCTAGAAGGATGGAACTTTTAGCACTTTGGCACTGCGCCACAAATTCTTACAACTTGGATTGGATCCAGAGTATAGACAGTGAGTGCATTTTACTAATTTAGTCATCAAGAGATTTTTATAAATAGTATTTGGTTAAATGGGTGATTTTGTTTAGCGACATATCAACCTCTATGTGGTATTTAATGGCGAAATGTAAATAATTTGAACAATTTTACGTCCTCAACTAAATATATTTTGAATGCAATTATATGCCTTCAACTAAAGATAAAATGTATTGCTGCTAATTTTTTTATATTCTTATTTACATAAAATGTATTGTGGCTATTTTTACCATAAAAATGTATTTTATACTCTCATAGTGTTATATTTTGGGGATTCACTATCTGACTATAGCTGGGACCCTAACCGGTGCTAACAGCCTGGGTCAGGGTGAACCTGGGGACAACAACAATTAACAAACACGCTCCTCAGAACCTCCAGTCTGCCGATCAGAGGCCTTGCTGCCGGATGTAGTTTATCGTCAGACCCAGAATTTCATAAATAGTAGTAGAATTATAGTTGTAGAATAAACTTAGTCAAAACCTGGAGTTACTCCCGTAGGGCTCTCACCTACTCTAATAAAAACTGAGTGAAATCATTGTCAATGGCTTGTGAGACTATATATCTTCAAGTTTTGTAGACAAAACAATAGAATAGTAATTTTATTATTATTATTATTATTATTATTATTATTATTATTATTATTATTGTTATTAATAATAATAATAATAATAATAATAATAAAAATTTGTCACTGCAGTTCTATTTCTTTGTTGTTTTTACACTGGGCCGTTTTTAGTTATAATTTTATTTTTGGAAAGAGAATATTTCACAGGAATATGTTGGGACATGTCCAACTTTTCCTCTGGAATAAAAAAAAAAACGAACTCTAAGCAAATTGATCATATAGCAAAAAAAAAAGGGGGGGCATTCCGTAGTCAGAGGTTATGATCATATAGTATCTGTTCCATGTCCAGCTAAGACAATCTTTGTACCCGATCCTGCGTAAACGGGTGTTGGGTAAATTTTGTCCAGTGGCTCGAATGTACGCGCTCGGGTTTCCTCACGTTAAAAACCGACCTTGTGTCACAACCTAAACCTCTTGTGGAGTCTCTGGTAAATAGAGATCATGTAGCAAAAAAAAAAAAAAAAAAAAAAAAAGAAAAGAAAGAAAGAAAAGGAAAAAAGAAAAAACGACGACGTCAGTTCAACAAACTGACACCAGAAGTGCATGGCCTTAAAAAAAACAAAAAAAAACAATTTTGAAAAGTGAAAATTTCACTGAAATATGTATGAAAATTTCCAAGTTTTCCTCTGAAAATAAAAATAAACAAACTTTTAGCAAAACGATCATATAGCAAAAATAAAAAATAAAAAAATAAATAAATAAAAAGATGCCGTTAGTTTAAAAATTAACGCCACAAAGTTCACGATATGTTCAAGCAGACTTAATTACTTATTGGCAGTAGTAACTAAAAGCGTTTCTGATAGTTATATGATAAACATTTAGTTCAAAGTTCAACGACAGTTGCTTCTTCAAATAATTACAAAGTATGAAAACGGAGCAGTAGCATAGTACTTAGCTTCAATGTTAGGAAATTTTTAGAATTACTACTTAGTAGTATTTAACTAGTAAGTAGCTTTTAATTAGTCAGTATTTAAATTTTAGTTATGTACATCTTTTGTTTCTTACTTCGACCTTTGTTAACTTTTTTACTTTTCTGTCCAAGTGTAAATTCACCAATATAAAACAAATTGTTTTTCGCGGCCTGATTTGAGTCTGTTCCGTGACTGGTGGAATATTTAAAAAAAAAAAAAAAACTATTACTTTTAAAAATTTTAAACCTTTCTTTGAAATTATTCGCGGAACTTTATTTTAAATAATAAGCTTTAAAGTTTATCGGACCAAACAAGATTTCTTGCCGTTATTGTATAAGATCACGTGAAGCAGCTGATCCAGATGAAAGGAAGAAATGGGGATCGAACCCTTTCCCATCGCTTTTCAAATGCTTGTGTCTTGCGCTAGGTAAAAAAAAAAAAGCATCGCGCTTTTCACGACATAACGGGAAAAGAAAAAAGAAAGAGAAGAGAGAGAGAGAAAGAACAAAAGAAAACGTTTTAAAGCGAATTTAAATAGATTAATTTAAAAAAAAAAGAAGAAAGGAACAGAAAACTTTAAACTAAACGCAGTGTAGTATGATTATTTAAAAAAAAAATAGAACAAAAAAAAAAAAAAAAAAAAAAATGATACCGCACATTTATTACTACATAAAAGACATAAAAGATTCCGACCAAACAAGCAAAGAAATTTATATTCTAACTCATATTTTATGAATGGAAAGGCTCTCAGCTGAACAGAGGAGAAAAAGAGTGATCATCATCATCATTAATAGTAGTAGCAGTTATAGTAGACAGAGAAATAAAAAGAAACGAAAAAGTGACGACTGGACTCATCACTTAAAAAAAAAAAAAATATGTTACTAAAAATAAGTCTCTTTTTTTTGTCTTTTTCTCACTACTAGAACAATAACAAAGCCAAAAAGGAAATAGACGAGAAAGAAAGCAAGCATCATCATCATTATTAAATTAATTAAGTATTAAATAACTGTAGTATAGTTTTTTTTTTCCTTTTTTTTTTTTTTGTAAGACGAAAAACGCAGACTTTGTGACTTAGTGTCACTTGATCCATCTCTAGAGATAACCCCCCACCACCACCACCACAGATGCCTCTTCTTTATGTGAAGACTACTACTGGTGCTTAGCCGTGTGCGGATATTAAAAGTAGTAGCAATACTACAAATCGATACGTGAATAGAGAGCAGCAGCATTGGTAGTTGTAGCGTCAACAACAACAACAACAACAACAGCAGCAGTCGGGGTGGCGGCGGCGGCGGCGGCAGTTGCAGCGTTAAGAGTTGTGTGTAGCAGCGGTAGTATTTGGCAAAAAGGACAGTAGTACATATAGATGTCGGTGGTTGAAAGAACATGTTGGAATTATTGTTTCTCTTCATAGTTCTGTTTTGGGCTCCTTCACAAACATGCGCAGGTAAGGAAATTGTGTGTGTATTGTACTGTGTACATGCATACATACATAAAGTAAAACTATGTTCTTAAAGATATGTATAACGGTGTGTTATGTGTGTGTAGGCATGTATATATGTGTAGGTATGTGTGCGTTACTATTTATTTATAAAGGCTTGGTAATCATTGGCTCTTTCTTTTCTTTTCTTTTCTTTCTTTCTTCTAACTTTTTTTTTCTATTTTTGTTGCTTTATTAATATTTTATTATTAATATTGGTTAAGTTTTTCGTGGGTACTTTTTTAACGAACCCGATCCGTTAAATAAAAATCCATCATTCTTTCTTTCTCTTTTACTTTAAGTCTTTCTTTTGACTTCATGACTTTTCTTTTTTTTTTCTTTCTTTTTTTTTTTTTTTTTTAAGTACTTTTTTTAATTTATTTTTATTCCCCCCTCCTTTTTTTTTTCTTTTTCCATTCTTTCGGCTTTTTCTTGTCAAAGAAAAGAATACCTACTTCTTCAGTGTAGGACTCTACTTTGGCTTACCTTTCTCTCGCAACCCCCTTTTTTTATTTTCATTCATTCATTCATTCATACGATTAAAATAAAAATAAAAAAAAACATCTGTATATGACTATATATCTCCTGCATTTTTACATACGTTTCTCTACAAGCATACAATGTTCTCTGATCTTACATACACACACAAATATATATATTTAATAAAAATAAAATAAATCTTTGTTGTGTGTTAAATGTGTGCACACACGCACTATATACATTACCATGTTACACACAAATAATACTGTGTATATAGCAAAACAATGTCATGTTTTATGTCCTTATTATTGCTGCTTTTCCACCGTTACCCTTTTTAATTTATTTTAGTATATTTAGCTTAAAGGAAAAACCCCTTAAAATGCTGTTTGCACAAACATTCCTCTTTTTTTTTTAATCTTTTAAAAGACGAAGTTAAAAATTGCAAGTAAATGAACCAAAAATAAAATGTCATGTTTTGTTACTGTTGTTCAAAACCGTTGTATTTTAGTTGTTGTTACAAGATTGCTTTATTTCAAAGGGCTTATTTAATATTTATTTTCATACTTTTCTTCCCCTCCTTGCCAAACTTCTTAAAGAAATATGTTTTTTTAAAGTCGCAAGGTACATGTATTTGTTTCGTTTGTAAAATTGCAAAATAAATAAATAAAAATAAAATAATGAAGAAAATGTCTATAACTTCAAGTTCTGTCCTAATAATAAAAATCTTCACTGAAATCTAGTTCAACGTTCTTTTCAATTTTTATTAAACAGTTCCGCTTTCTTTTTTATACCAAAAGAGAAAAATAGCGTATGAGAAAGAATTTCTCTTTTTCTTTCTTTCCTGATCTATCGTTGCACTTAGAAATTAAAAGCGAAATTAATGTACTTTTTGTACTTTTATATATATATTTATTTATTTATTTCTCCTCCACATATTTGTTTGGATCATCTCCTTTTTTTTTACTTTCTTTATTAAAGTAATACACTAAAAAAATAAAAATTAAAGGAAAAAAAAACAACCAAAAGCCAACTAAAAAAATAAAAAAAAAAGCCGACTGACAACACATGTACATTTCACTATATAAATAAAAACAAGACTTTTCCATTTGCTTCTAAATGTAATAATGCGTATTTTATATATATATTTTTTTAATATATTTAATTTTTGTTTTAATAGGAAATTTAGAAATTAACTAAAAAAATAAAATCATACTTTTATCTTCTAAACATTTAATAAATTACAAAACTGGGTTGGGTTTAAGTCGAATATATTTTCGGTTTGTAACAAACAAATGTAGGTAATTAATTTTATTTATTTATTTTTCTTTACTTTTTCTTCTTACGTCAAAAAAGGAAGCAGGAGAAAATAAACACAACTGTACTAAGAAGGTGATATAGAATCTACGTTACATACACTGTGTACGTTTAAACTTAACTACGGGCACTTTTTCTCTGATATTGGTATGAAAATAAACATAACAAAAATAAATAAATGATCTTTTAAAAAAAAAAAAAAAAAAAAAAAAATGCTGGTTGATTTTATTTTTCTTAAAATATGTCAAAAAATAGTTCGAAATTTGAAAAGGGCAAAAGAATTTAAATCGCTTCGCAAGATAAACGAATTTTAGTTCATCAAATCGATATTGGAGAGGGGGCAGATTTCTGGAAACCTGCATATATAGAAATGATTGATGATATACGCGATTCAGGGCTTCATGGATTTAGGTTCTATTGATTGATTGATAGATCTCTCTCGCAAGCTTGATTGATAGATACAGTCAAGATTTTGACTGGCATGTCGAATAAAGAAAGAACAACAAAAAACATAGTGAATGAATATACTAGAGAACTTTCATTTTTTTTTTCTATTAAAAAGTTAACTCTGAAATTTTTTTTTCTTAACAAAAAGATTTAAAAAAAACAAACAAACAAAAAAAACAACAAGATAAAACAAAACCAAAAACAAAAAAAAAACAAAAAAACGTGTAGTTTGTCGCCTGGAAAGTGAAAGTAATTTTTTTATCAGAAGAGTTTTTCATTTAAAATGTGCTTTTTTGTTTGTTTTTACTTTTTAAGATCTTCACTTTTAATTTAAAAAAGATGATTGTGACTAAAAAAAAAGTTACAAATTGTGTGTATGTTTTTTTTCTTTTAAATATTTTTATTGTTGATCAATTTAATTAATCGTGCGAAAAGATTCTTTTTACTTAACTCGATGGCAGTGAGTCTATTGTTTACTTTTTAAATAAAAGATCACATTTCATTTTTACTTTCACGCATATTGCCTTAAAGAAATAAATCTGTCGATACGTCTGATGTTGTCGTCATTGTTATGGTTGGCTTTCTCTCTTCATTCTTGCTTGCATCTCTCTTTCTCTCTATCTCTCTCATTCTTTCTCACATATGTGTGTGTGTGTTCTCTCTATCTATCTATGTCCCTTATCCCAGCTCCTTCTCCCCACTCTCTCATTCTTTCTCACATCTGTCTCTCTCTTTCATCTTGGTTCTCTTTCTTTTTTCTTTCATTTCAGTGCTCAGCTCTTTCTCTCTCTCATTATCTTTATTGCAATCTAACTTTTTCTCTCTAATTCTCTTTGTGCTCATTTCTCTAATTTGTTCCCTTCACTTTATAGTCTGCTCAAATCGATATCTGATTTCACTAAGTTTTCTTTAACTGTCTTCTTAGCTCTCTCTATCACACACACACACACACACACACACACACACACACAGAGTACTGGTTGAGTTTGTTTTGTTTTCTTTTGTTGCTTATCGCTTTTTGCACATGTGGTCAGGATTTCGAATGCTGAGTTCCAAGGTCGGCTTCGCTTCTTTTTTCTTTCATTGTGGCTGCT
Source organism: Acanthosepion lycidas (assembly GCA_963932145.1). NCBI lineage: Eukaryota > Metazoa > Mollusca > Cephalopoda > Sepiida > Sepiidae > Acanthosepion > Acanthosepion lycidas. The sequence goes on along the minus strand of OZ010583.1, from coordinate 38,009,582 downwards.
ACACAGTCTTTCTTTCTTCACCCTTCTTGTAGCATTTCAATACATCCGTAATTTGAAAAATATGCATTTATTTTTCTTTTATTTCTACGTACGATGCATTGATTTTTACCCGACCTAATTGACTTGTTTTGTTAAAAATAAACAGACATGAAATATATAAGTTGGCCAAAAAATCTAAAAAAATACAAAAAAAAAACAAAAAATAAAAAAAAAAAATTACAGAAACGACATTGTGTGCGCGCGTACGCGTATCTGACTAATGATTTTATCCTGACGCGCATCGTGCGTATGTGTTGTAAAAATGTATCGATCACATTGAATTTGCTTTCTTCTCTGGTGACTATTTATTTTGCTTGTTCATTACCCTAAATCAAATTATGTGAAATTGGTACAATCACATACATCGTTTGATTAGTGTTGACCAAAAAAGTCTCTTGAACTATTTTAAAAAAAATATAGTTAAAAAAAAGAAATCGTCTTTTTTTATTTTTTGTCTTAGACCTCAATATCCTTCCCATGACATGTGCCATACTTTTGTATTTTCAATGCTATTGTTTGTCTATGTATTTCCAGTAAAATATTAAAATAAAATAAAATATCTTGTACAGCACCGTCCTTTTTTTTAGGTTTTATTTCCTTTGACAAAATCCTTGTATCTTACTCAACAACATCCAACTTCCTGTTTTCGTCTCCCTTTTCCCCTTAAAAATGTTCACATAATAATCCCTGCTTATTTTATATTCACGCAAAACAGAACTGTCCTTTTTACTACTGTTTTTACTTTCTTTTACACACAGACCAACAAAGTACTGCAACTGCTGCTTAATAAACCTTAAGTACTGCTACCAAGGAAGAAATAAATACACACACTTCAAGGTTTCTTTTAATAATCTGATATTCTTATCTTCAACTCTACGCCACCTTTTTTCTTTTCGTTATACTTTTACTAGCCTAGTTTATTTTTATTCCTTTTTAAAATCTTGTCCTACAAAGACGTAGGCTTCGTCGAATATTTGTCACTTCAACCTTGTACAGTTGGTTGGCTCTCTTAGTCTTCTAACTTCTTTATTTTTCTTTTCTTTCCTCTTTTTTTAACTGTCTTTCTTTTTCATTTATTTTTCTTCCACACATTTTAACTTTTACAGTCTTTTTACCAATTCAGTCGTTTATTTTTATTTATCTTCTTGAAGAATGCTCGTCTGTGAGTGACACAATAATTTTCACTTCTCCCGAATCATTTATTGGCGAAAGCTTTTATTTCTACCGAGTTATTGCAGAGGAAAGAAAGAGGTTGCACCCAACCAACTTCTTTTTCTTTCTGTCTTTCTTCGTTCAAGACATCCTCACTCGTTCAGTGACTCTTCTTTTCTTCCTGACTTCCGTCCCTCGTTGCCCACCGTTACCACTTTGTCTTTCCGCGTTCTTTACCTACTTAGGTCCGTGTTTAACTTCGTTTATCGTTCTGGCTGGACACTCATGTTAGCTGAGAAATACTACTAAATGCATTCTTTCCAATGGCCACTTACTTTCAACTTGCACGTTACGCATAAAACATAAACACCTCTGTCTTAAATACTTACACAAGTTCTGATGATCTTAAATTTAAGGTTATCCCCCCTTTTTTTTTTTCTTTTCATTCTTTTTCACAAACATAATACAGTTTTAGACAGACATCTTCCTCTGTCTCTCGTAAAAAAACACGACCCACATCAAAGTGTTTGGTTTGCGTCTCACACTTACACATGCGTAAGAGATACAGGATGCTACGATGCTTGTTTGTGGATATAGCTGCGAATCTATTTCTTCTCTTTTTATTTGTCGGCCTGTCTGGTTCACATTTTTTCTGTCTGTCCACATACCTCTCTTCTTGTTTGATGGGTTTCTGTCAATCCATCGATGTCAGTTTCGCGTTTCTCTGTCTGTCCACCCATGTCAGTTTCCCGTTTCTCTTTCTGTCTGCCCACCCGTGTCAGTTTCGCGTTTCACTGTCTGTCTGTCTGTCTACCATTGTCAGTTTCGCGTTTCACTGTCTGTCTGTCTGTCTACCATTGTCAGTTTCGCGTTTCACTGTCTGTCTGTCTACCATTGTCAGTTTCGCGTTTCACTGTCTGTCTGTCTACCATTGTCAGTTTCGCGTTTCACTGTCTGTCTGTCTACCATTGTCAGTTTCGCGTTTCACTGTCTGTCTGTCTACCATTGTCAGTTTCGCGTTTCACTGTCTGTCTGTCTACCATTGTCAGTTTCGCGTTTCACTGTCTGTCTGTCTACCATTGTCAGTTTCGCGTTTCACTGTCTGTCTGTCTACCATTGTCAGTTTCGCGTTTCACTGTCTGTCTGTCTACCATTGTCATTTTTGCATTGCACTGTCTGTCTGTCTACCTATTGTCATTTTTGCATTGCACTGTCTGTCTGTCTACCTATTGTCATTTTTGCATTGCACTGTCTGTCTGTCTACCTATTGTCATTTTTGCATTGCACTGTCTGTCTACCTATTGTCATTTTCGCGTTTCACTGTCTGTCTACCAGTGTCATTTTTTGTGTTTCACTGTCTGTCTGTTTGTGTACGATGTCAATTTCCTGTTTGTCTGTCTCTCTACCAATTCACCGTGTCAGTTTCGCATTTTTCTGTCTGTCTGTCCACCCGTGCTAGTTTCGCGTTTCTCTGTACATCCGTGTTAATTTTCCTTTTCTTTTGTCTCCCTGTCTGTCTGCCCATGTCCCTTTCCCGTTTGTCCACTCATTCATCCCTGTTAGATTCTCCGTTTCTTTGTCCACATATGTCAGTTTCTCCATTCGTCTTTCTTTCTCCATTCACCCATGTGTCAGTTTCCTATCTGTGTGTCCACCAATGTCAGTTTTCCCCCCCCCGTTTGTCTGTCTGTCTGTGTCAATTCTTCATTCGTCTTCCCATGTCTATTCCTGATTGTCTGTTTTGTGATAAAAACCTATTAACTCTGAATTTAAATTTTAACAAAAAATTTGAAAGCCAAGCAGATTTGCATTCAGGAAATATCTCCTGATAACATTTTGTAATTATATAAGATACCCTCTTCAGAAGATGTATGACTTTTTCTTTTTCTTTCTTTTAATGCTGTTAGCTCTGATCTTCAAACAATTATGTAGGAATTTGGCAAAATAATTTCCCCTGAGAAAGGGAACTCATATTGTTGTTGTACAAAGCCAAAAAAAAAAAAAGAGAATTGTTGAAATCTTTTTCTCACGAGTGTATAAAAACTGGCATTTACTTGCTTCGAAACAAATATACGGAACATTATTTTTTTTCTTTCAAAGAGAAAAGAAATGAGAGTAATTCTAGTCTTTTGTCCTTTTAGTAATGACAGAATTAAAAAGCAAATGTAAACATCATTTTTTAGATGAAATTACAGAAAAATTCTTGTGTATTTAATACTTCAATGGATATCAGTTATTTTCAGGGGGGAGAGTGGAAAGTTAACCACATGCTAATTTATCATGATACCAAATTATGAGATTGACAAAAGATGTTGATTAACATTTGAACTACCTTACCTGTTGATGGCCAAAAAACATTATATAATGTCCCTCTTGTTGAAATTTGCACTTTTTTTTCATTTTGTCCTCCACTCATGATTTTCAGCAATGCTATTTAATATCTGGCGAATCTCGATTTTTTTTTTTTTTTTTTTTTTTTTTTTTTTTTTCTACTTAACATCTTCACTGGCAAAGAACATTAATTAAGTAAGGTCCCCCTTATTGAAATGTGCACCTTGTCTTCATTTTATCTCCTGCACTCAGATGTGACTAATTCATTTTTTTTTTTTTTTTTTTTTTTTTTTTTTTTTTTAAATATAAGATGCATTTTTTGAGATAAAAATTTGAAAAGAAACATCAGAGATTAAGCTTGTATTTGAAGGATTTATTGAAAAATAAATGCACTCTAAAAAGATCTCTAAATGTTAGTATATATTATTCTAAACCTAAAAGAGCTGTAAATGTCAACACAAGATAAACATTAGGTTGGTGCAAAAATAATGACGGTGTTTGACGTTAAATAATACGTCAAAAACCGTCATTATTTTTGCACCAACCTATAAATTTAGTGATATTTAGTTGGGTTCAAACTTTACAAAATCCCTATTGCTTTCACTATTGCTAGCAAATAAGTGGAAAAAAAAAACAAACAAAAAAAAACGAATACTTGATGCTGAAGGAATTAATTGCCGTTGGGCTGTATTTCATTTTCTTACCTGTTGCAGAAACCGCTGCCCATTAATCTGGTGGGATTTCTAAAATCATTTATCATATCGCCTGAAGTGGTGAGATTTTCTGCAGGGACTTGCTTGATCTCTGATGCCAGTGCAAACTGTTTTCTGACACTTGCTATAGAATCAGACCTCACAAAGACAGAAATACTGTTGTAATACCAGGAATCATATTTATAATTCCTCACAAAGATAAGAATTTAATCTGTGTCTTGTGAGTGTCTAACAAGTGTTAAAATATAATTTCTAAGGGGACTATTTCAACCTGGGTTAATTAACAGATCACACACACACACACACACTCTCTCTCTACTTTACATACACACACTTTCTCTCTCTCTCTCTCTCTCCCTTACACACACATGCACACACACACACACACACTCTCTATCCCTTATATATACACACACATGCACACACTCTCTCTTTCTCTTATACACACACACACACTTATAGGATGTGGGGGATCATGGCTCACCACAGTTTCCTCTCTTTTGTTGCTTTCTTCAATGCTTGCTCATTTATGATTCCCCTTTTGTATTTGTGATATTTGCTATGCCATAAATTTGTTTGAACTTGTTGCTTCCTTTGCTTTTGATGTACCTTATGAGTATCCAATTCCCCAAGCTTTCTTTTCTCATCATGTGTTGCCAGAATTTCAGCTTTGTTTTCTTTGTTTGCTTCTTTTTCTGACAGTTTGCATCAGTTTCTTTGCTGGTCATGATCTCTTTAAAACTTCCTTGTTTATTACATAATCTCTGATAATTTCTGTTATTTTCAATGTTTATTGGTACAACCACATCTTTGTCACTTAAGTTTTCTCTTCATTTCTTCACCCACTACAAAGCCCAAGAACCACTCAAGGTAGAGGGTTATTGCTTGTAGTTATGTTAGCGTAGGAAGGGACAAGCTTTAGGAGTATAGATCTGAAGTAGACTTTAGGGAAAAATGAAAACCCAATCCTAAATAGCAAACAAGAGATAAATATCTACTCTTATTCAAAAGACCTGGGAGGAGTGTTAACTGGATAAACAGTTCAGCATTCTTTATCTTTGTTTCTAAAGACAATTTTTGGTTTCTTAATACTTTGTCCTCTCTTTGTAAGGCACCTTTCACTATACCTTTTGGATTTCTGTACTATCCTCTCTGTCGTATGTAATTATATGAATTTAAATTTCTTCAACGGCAATTCCACTGTAGGAAACCCAGTCTTGCATCGCAGACTGAATCTGCAACAAATTTCTTTGGGTTTCTTTTTGACTCACTTTTATTTTAGAAGGCTTCAGTTCTTAATGGAAGCAAGAAGGAAAGAGTTAGAATAGGTGTCAACAGTTCAGCCAGCTACCCATCCTCTCCATGTCATGGCTTGTCTCCCTGCTGAAACCATGCCACCCAAAAAGAATCTAGGTGGGGAAAGCTTGTACAAAGATGTCAAATCTTGACTTCTCTACTCCTGCAACAGGACTCTCAGTTTTTATGCATTTTTTTTTTTTTTTGTCTTATCTTAAAACTTAGACAAAGGCAATTCATCATTGTCAGGATTCAACAACCATGATGTTCAAGACACACCCACTCAGTTTGGGTTATCAAAGTTCTGACCAGTATAGTAGTTTGCCATTTTTATCTAGCCTATGTATTCCGTTCTACATGCTTTCTGTTTTCTTACAGTTAATGGTGAGTCATTTTTGTTTATTTTCATCTACATTATCTAATAGTCCTTTCAGTTTTCCTTTTGAACCTCCCCTTGGGGAGGCACCATGTCTTGAAAGACTATTGGGTCAAACTCACACCTAACCTCAAGTGGGACTCCTATATACAATCAATAAAGGCATCCCAAATTTCCAGGGACCGGTTCTATAAAGATATTCTTTAGGAACTTCTATTGATTTTTTTTTTTTTTTTTTTTTTTTTTTTTTTTCAATCAGAGAATGGAGACGAATCATAGTTATCAAAAATTTTGTTAATATAATAGAAAACATTTATTTATTAAGATATTTCCAGATCGTAATTGTGTTCTCATCATATTTCTGTTCAGAAGTCTGATGCTTTTTGACTCTAGTGTCATCAGCTGTGTTATGGTTTCTTAGCCACATTCGAAATGAATCACTGCAGTCTGAAAGATCCAATGGAAGACCTATCAAATTTATGACTAGAAGATTTGCCCTATTATTTACATTATTCAAACTATTGTCCTCATCTTTGTCACCATATTTATTACAACATTTCGGCCGTTGTACGCTCAAGCCTTCTTCAGGTGGTTGGAATGTCGAAATGAACCCCTTATTTTGCTCACTGGGGTAGACTGTTCTAGTTCCACATGCCATGTTTAATGGATTTCAGTTATCATTTATCTCCTGTTAATTCCCCTCTCCAAGTTCTCCACTGCCTTAATCGGGTATTGAACTCACATTATTTGGGTCCTGTCACTGGATCTAACTAACACCTTTATCCACTGTGCCATGTATCCTTGAGGACAAAGAGTTGAGTTCAATACCCGGTTAAGGCAGTGGAGAACATGGAGAGGGGAGTTAACAAGAGATAACTGATAACTGACATCCATTAAATATGGCACGTGGAACAAAAAAAGTCTACCCCAGTGAGCGAAATAAAGGGTTTAGTTCAACATTCCAACCACCTGAAGAAGGCCGGAGCATACAACTGCTGAAATGTTGTAATAAATATGGCGACAAAGATGAGGACAATAATGTAAATAATATACATAATACCTCATCTTGTACATAATACCTCATCTCAGAAATATAGAAAGATTTGCCCCATTTTTAACTTCAAAATGATTTCTTTTGTCAGAATAAATTTTGTTCATCACAGACAATCTGCTTTCAATTTCCGCAGAACTTACTGTATTATGGTGGAGTAATGGATAGTGGCTCAGATTGAGGAATCGGAGAGCCGAGTTCAAATTCCAGTTGAATCCATGACATTCACTTATGTGCTAATACCCTTGGGAAAGGTATGAATCATCTTCCTCTACCAACCCACCAGTTATGCGTAAATAACAGGAGAGACCGGGTTCTATAGCCTCTGATGGCAACTGGTCTATTGCAAAAGGAAATGGCAATCCACTGCAGGAAAAAAATCTACTTCGTCAGTCATGTATCGAAAGATACATGATTGCCTAAGCGTGTATCATGCATGACACATAACTGACTGATATTTTTAGCTATTATGCATAAGCTATTAATATACCAAGTTATGTTTTAGATAATCCCAACAAACCAGTTCACTAAGATTTTATAATTTTAGGAATAGCTTTTCACGAACTGGTATGATGCCACCACTGTATACAATTCATTGCTAAGGAAACAGATAAAATGATCAGCTCCTTGTATCACTCCAGTAAGTACTTGATTCCACTATCTTCTACTTTTTTACAAGAGCCAGTCGAGTCCAAAAATGGAGTCCCTGTGGCCATATTTGAGCGGGAGCTGCCCAGACCTCATTCTCCAAAAGCAACTCTGAGCCCTTGTGGGTTATGAATTATTCTCCACCCTCTAACCTCTCTCCCACAGGAAAGATATGGCAAGCCTCTCATTCCTCTATTGAACTTCCACGGAAAGTCTTTGAACAAATTACATTCGTTGGTGCTTTTGCGGCTAGGAAATGCCATGCCATGTACATAGTATCAGACCACTCTCATTCCTTCCGTATTCCTTTGGTGAGAAATAAGTTCTACTCAAGCAGCTTCTTCCCATGAACCCTTGCTCTGTGGAACTGACTCCCAAGAGAATGTTTCTCCGATCGCTACAATATTAACCTGTTCATATCTAGGGTTAGCCATTATCTCCCCCTCTTATCTGTGCAAATTGCCTCTATAAACATAACCCTCTACCTCAAGTGTCTCCTAGGCCTTGTAAAGAGTGAACCTTATTGTAAAAATGAAAAAAAATCTACCATAAACATAGTATCATCTACTTAGCACACGTTGTTATGGTTATGCCCGCTGATAATACATCCTTGTAGGTCTTTCTAATCTTGTTGATTCATCTTGCTGTACAAATTAACTAAATGCAGTGCAGTGTAAAAAAAAAAACAAACAAAAAAAACAAAACACTGTTCTATACTTGTTATGATTGTTTTATGTATTCACTTGTATTCCTATCCGCATAAAAAACTCTTCCTATTCAGGTTATCGTTTATTCATATATCCTTTCCATGTAGATCAAGCTTTTCTAAAATTTGAAGAACTTCCTCATGTTGCATTTCTCTGAATAATTTTGTATGATCTATGAAACAGTGGCATAGGTTTTCCTGCATTTTTATTACTTGTTCTGGTACCATTTTAATCATAAAAAATCCATTTTTTGGTACCAGCAAAAGTGACAATTTTAATCATAAGAAATTCATTTTTTGGAACTAGCAAAAGCGACATTTTTATTAAAAAAATTCCATTTTTTTTAGTAACAGCAAAAGTGACAATTTTTATCATAAAAATAGCATTTTTTGGTACCAGCAAAAGTGACAGTGGCATTTGTTCTTCGTCTATTTCTCGTCTAATTCTGCTATGTGGGCGATTCATTAGATTCTTAATTAGATTTGTCATATGACTCCTGAATCTGGTTGTTTTATATAGTTTGCATTTATTCAGTCTTCATTCTTTTGGCAGTGCTTTGAAAAAAGATCTACTTAGATTGTCTGTCTGTATTTCTGAGATGAGGTATTGTCATTATTTACACTATTTACATTCTTTGGACTGTTGTCCTCATCTGTGTCGCAATATTCATGACGCTTCAGCTGTTGTACACTCTGGCTTTCTTCAGGTTATTGAAATTTCAAACATGACCCTTTATTTCATCCAACAGGGTAGATTCTTCTAGTTCCATGTGCCATGCCTCTGCCGGGTGTCTCAGTATTGGTTATTTCCCTTTAACTCAAACTCTCCAAGTTTTTGTTCACCTCTGTTGTAGCCAGGTATTGAATTCACAACTCTTTGGGTCAAGTGACTGGATTACTTCAACCAATAGTTTTTATCCACTGAGGACATCTTGAGGACATCAATGTATTAATTTTTCAGACTTATAAACTTAATGTTCTGTAATCATTTTTGTTATTATTGTTTTTCTCTAGCACTCTGTATTCTATACTATGTTTGGCCGGCTTAGGAAATTTTTGTGGCCTAGCATAGGCAACGATTCTTTTTCATATTTTATGGTGATGTTATTTCAACCTCATCCCATAGGAGGTCATGATCTCCCTTTTCCTTCCATATATGGTCAGCTATGCCTGATTTTTCTATTTCTCCTCGTGTTACGGCTTTACAGTGTTCATGCAGTCTTATCTTAAGTGGGTAACCTGTTTCTCCTTTATATTTCTTACCACAAATGCAATCTACCCAAGTGGATGAAATAATGTGATTGGTTCAAAATTCCAAATACCCGAAGAAGGCCAGAGAGTATAATGGCCAAAAAATCATGAATATGGCAACAAAGATGAGGACAACAGTCTGAACAATGTAAATAACTACTTAGATGGGTTTTAATATTAAAAATAAATGTCAAAAGCCTTGCAAAAAAGTTAACATATATATGGTAGCCTCTCAGAAAAAGCCGCTAAAATTAAAATCTGTAATTAAATTCTGACTAAAAGTTCATCAGACAGATCACAAAATATTAGGTTTGTGCAAAAATAATGTCGTTTTTTGACGTATTTTTTAACGTCAAAAAACGACATTATTTTTGCACCAACCTAATATCAAAATAGTAATTTCATCCAATTGCTGTTGTCTTGGCTAAATTAAAAAAATCATTCAAGTTTGTATCCCCCTAAATACAAATAGTTGCTAAGTAAAGATTTGTAGAGAAGATCTGGTATTTTTAAAGTGACTGACTACACCCTGTTTCAAAGTCTCATTTTGCAACAGGTTGTAGTCAGTCACTCCAAAAAAAAAATTATCACTTCTTCTCTACAAATCGATACTTAGCAACTCTCTTTACCTGAAGAGAAAAGACCAAAAGATGCTACTACAGTGCGTCTTTTCTAAATCAACAGGCTTGTAATGACTTCCTTTTTAACAGTGAGCAATGATATTGACTAAAATGTACAAATTTTCCCTGTATCAGATATGTGTCTATTTCTCTGAAATTTTCTAATAATAATACGATTTATTAAGAAAAGCTACATTCAGAGTAGATATATGAAAATCAAATAAATGCAACAATTTAAATATCTTGGAAGTGTTTTAACTGAAGACTGAAAGTGCCACGCTGAAAACCAAAGACGCACTGAGGTAGAAAGACAGCTAAAAAAAGTATTCAGAGAAAAATTTCATTAGAAACAAAGAATAGTACTGAACTGTTACATAATATTTTTATTTCAGTTTAAAAATAAACAAATCTTCTAAATTCTCAAAACAGCTCTATTCAATGGGGAGATTTGAAGAGTTATTGAGAATATTATTCTTTTCTCAGCCCTCCCATATGGCAGTGAATGCTGGACAAGCTCCTCACAGATGAAGAAGAGACTTGAAGCAACAGAAATGTGGTTTTACAGAAGGCCGATGAGAATACGATAGACTAAACATGTGAGCAACGACAAAGTTTAGAGAAAAGGGAAGCAAAGAGGACACATGCATAACATCAGAAAGAGACTGTTGAAATTTCTAGGTAATAATGAGGAAAGAAGGCTTGGAAAATTTGACGCTAATTGATGGATTGATTTAAATGTTTAATGGCATATCAACTCCTTATGGGTCATTTAATGCTGAAATTTAATTTTCTTGAAAGCTTGGAAATAATAAATATTATTCTGCTTTCACAATTGAATACATGGTACATGATACTCAGCTTTTGTACATATACATGTTTGTATGGACATAATTACTGGAGGTAATGATGTGTGTTTTATGTCGTAATTATATTTTGGGATATGGTTTGATTTAAGGAATTTTCGGATATTATATAGATTAATGTCATGAAATTGTTCAAGTTGGTTGTCTGGTAGTATTTTAAATGGATTTTGGTGAAGTCACTACAATTTGTTAGTATTTATATATTGTTAGTAATTTTTTTGCTATAAAAATGTATTCTTATGCTTTTGTAGTGTTATGTTTTGGGAGGGTCACTATTTGCCCATAGCTGGGACCCTAACAGGTGCTACAACCCTGGATCAGGGTGGATCTGGGAACAAAAGCAATTAAGTGGTTAAATTTGATACTCACATGACATATTGAAGGCAAGAGGGACAGAGAAAAACAATGCATAACCTACCTAGTGAGCTTTTGCAAATGGTTGCCAGAACAGGGTTTAGGAGAGATTGCAAAAAGACAAAAACCTTTTATGAGCTACAACAGAGAAGAAATTGAAGGGCCGTCTCTTTTTGGGGAAACAGCTACCCAACCCCGTTTTATACAGGACATTTTTGACCGAGCCTATGGGCTCTGGTACCTGACATTAAATTCGGCCTTGTGCCAAATCTGACTACATGGGCCAGTTGGTAGATATCCTTGTTTCGGGAATTACTAGCCTGCCACCCAATTCCCTGTCTTTCAGTAGTGTATTCTCTTTTACAATTAACCTCTCTTTCTTTCATCTACGTGCAGGTTGCTGTTCCTTCATTTGAATACCACCTTTGTCTGTTTGTAACCTCTTTAAGCATACAATTTCTTTACTAAATTTCATTCAATACAATGCTCTAGAGCCACTCAAGGTAGAGGATTACTGTTAAGATGGTAATGATGAATGAGATGAGTGATATGAATGTAAGAGGAGGTGTCAGGAAGTGAAGATTCTGAGGATAAGGAGAACAGATAATGATTGACTGTTGACTTGAAGAGATTAGGATTATATTATTAAGGTAAGCATTCATGTAGAAGTCTGTTCCATATAATAGCAGTGTTCTTGGGGTGGAGCTGTCTGTGTGGAACTTACCAATAGAATATTAAGGATCTGAGGATTATTTAATCCAGTATACATGACTTGGTGGGTCTTAGCTGTAAATGCCGGAACGGTTTAAACCAAGGAATGTAGTTAGTAAGAACACTGATACTGAAGATAGAATCTTACTGCGGAAATGGTTATGATGAATGAAGTGCATGAAAGTGGATGGGACAGAAAGTGAAAATTCTGAGGATAAGGAGAATAGATAATGACTGACCATTGATTTGAACGAGTTAAGATTGATATTCAGAGAAGCATTCCAGAATTGGTGATTGGAGAACTAATTCCAGTCGAGTTCATTATATTCACTTGCACCCAAATACCCTTGGGAAAGGTATGAATCCGTCTCTTCTCCACCCAGTTATGGGTTAATTAGTAGGTTTTGTATCTTTCTTTTTATGACATAGGCAATCACGGCTCTCCACCTCCCTCTATCCCTTGCAGCTCTCAGCAAGTTCCTTCCCTCTGCTTCCTCCCCCAGACCACATTCTGTCATCCACTTGCTTAAGCCCACCAAGTATGTTACACATTGTTTTCCCTTGTCTCTCTTTCCCTCTGTTCGACCCACGAGTATCAGATTCTCCAGGCCCTCCTTCCTCATTATGTGTCCCAGAAACTTCAGCTGCCTCTTCCTGATGTTAAGCATGACCCTCCTTGTCTGCATCCTCTCCAAGACCTCATTGTTGCTCACATGCTCAGTCCATGAAATCCTCAGCATCCTTCTGTAGAGCCACATCTCTGTTGCCTTGAGTCTCTTCTTCATCCTTGAGGAAATCATCCAGCATTCGCTGCCGTAAAGGACAGATGTCGTGTAACTGCTCAGTATCCTTAGTAAATCATTATTATCTCCAAATAATTCTTGCATTCTAAAAATATTTTTTGGCTTGAAATAACCTGCAATAGGTTGATAAACCATAAAAAAACATCAATCACTCACTCATTGAAGCATTCAGGTGGAACTCTGTTCTGCGATGTAGAAGCAGTCTGAATGGAATTTCCTTCTTACCAATGGAATACAAAGAGGAGGAGGAGAAGGATTCGATCCTGTACATGTGACAATCATGGGTCTTCGTTGTAAAGGTCTGAACTGGTGGAACTAATGACTATCTCGTCGGAACATTGATACTCAGAGTAGAATGTTACTGTTAAAATGGTTATGATGAATATGGTATTTTATATGACTGAAAGAGGAGGTGGTAGGAAGTGAAGGGTATGAGGACAATGATTGACCCTTGACTTGAACAGATTAAGATTGTAGTATTCATGGAAACATTCATGTGGAAGTCTGTTCCACAAAGTAGCAGTACTGGAACTTTCTCCTTACATTTTGAATATGGAGAAAATGGGGATGATTTGACTCCTGCGAATTAGCATGACATGTCCTAGTTATAAATGTCTGAACTGGTGGAACTAAAGAATGCCACATCAGAAGCCTTGGAATTTGTTTACTGACTATTGCAATTAAAGAAATTATTTATTGAATGTTACAATTAAGGCACCATAATTAATGTAGATAACAGTAAAAGTTGGTTTTCTATACAAGATGTTAGACACGTTACACACATTATGCATGATACACGTTAGCAATATTGGCATTTAAGCAAGAATTTTTTTTTTATCATAGGTTTACCTGCTGAAATTGATGCAAAAATTTCTTTTTCGCTGCTATACAAGAGTTACAATTATATGAATCAAAAGATAAAACAGCTATTTTATAAGCCGATGAATAAACAAAACTTGAAATGCAGGAACAACTTTAAAAAAAATTGGTTATAATCGCAACTTGTCAATTTGCTTACAAGAAAGTTTAGTGATGGCAGAAATAGTACAACCAATTTCTTTAAGCACAACTTTTTTCATCTATAGCACTTGTCATTGTTTTGCAAAAAGACCTGGCTGCTGTTTAGTTAGACAAACTATCAGATGAGTTAATGCCTTTATTGTATAGAAACTCTACAGCCTTTGTCCTAAAAGGAAAAAAAAAACATGCTGCCACTCTTGCAAAAACATAGTAAAAATACACACACCATCCACAACAGAAAAAAAATGAATTTGACTATATTGCAGAGAATGCAAACCTAAAGTATTCAGAATTAATTTCTTACATTTTTTTTTTAGTTCCTTTTACACCAACAAAGCAAGAATTTTGTAAACTTTGGTACAGATAGCCTAAGAAGCAAAATAAAATCTTTGAATGTTTACCATTCTTTGACCATCAGTATGGGAAACTAATTAAAGGGACTACATTAACTCCAACAGACCCCTCTTTCTGGAAGTTATTGCATGATGAGCAATAACCAAAATTATATTTTTTTTTTATTGACATTAGTTACTAGTACCTCTATATTATCAACTATTTTTTAATGGAATTGTTTTGAAATTAACACCTATAACAATTTCATCTGCCAATCGTAAAATTGAAATTCCTTGTTTTAAAAAAAGATTGCTTCCAATGTATTTTGCTAATTGCTTATGTCAGTAATCATTTTTTATACTTGATTGACTTTTTTTTCCTTTTTCCAGGACACTATTGATTTGACGATAGATTATAAAAATAAAATTATACAAGGCAAGATTATAAAAATGAAGATTAATCTAAATATGACTACATTCTCAGTAAATGGTTAACAATGTTAGTCTTGCTCGATTAAAATTTTTTATTTTTATTTATTTTTTTTTTTTTTTTTGAGAGGAGGAGAAGAGAGAATGTCAAATCTCATATCTCAAGTTTTATGAATGGCACAAACAAATTGAGAGGTGGAGTTGAGAAGGTTAATGATTAACATGCATCGCTGGGTTTCTGGTTTATTTAGACAATAGTACAGTTTACAAACTGAAATGAGATGAATCTTTTATTTTCATAAAAATTTCAAAATCGGGGTTAATCCTTTTTTTTTTTTTTTTTTTTTTTTTTTCTTTACATTTTAATTGAGTTCACCCCAAGCAAGGCAGTAAAGCCACTGAGATACAATGGGTTATTGGTTGTGGAAGAAGTAGAAAACGGAAACATTACGAAAGACCAAGAACAAAAGAAGAAGAATCAGGAAGGCAGTAGATAGCAATTGACATTGCATTTAAATTTTTGAAGATTAAATTTGACTGGAAAGCATGGAGCTGGAAGAGTTTCGCATGTGAGAAATGCAAGAAAAGAAATCTCTAATTTTGTGACTCTTTCACAAACACCTGTAGAAAATAATACTCTGTCTCTAATAAAATTTGTAGATTTTTTTTGCCTTCTTTTCCCTTAGTTTCTTTCTTTTTCTTTTTCTTCTGTTACTTCCTTTTCGTAGTTGGCAGCAGATTTTAATTTAATTTTTTTTTCTGTTCAGATCCCAGATACCCTCAGGCATGTGTAAATGAAAGTCAAAACCCTTCCCTGTCCTGCTTTCTTTTTCATCTTCTAGGTTCAACTCCCAGAACCAGCTGGTGTCTTCCTTGTGAATTCTGAAACATTTCCATCTATAATACCAAAAACTGGCTCCAAATTTAATCTGAAATTTGATGCTCCCAGGTTGTAATGCTGTTGATAATCCTATTGGTTAAAAAATCGCAAAATGCTTTTACAACATCAATTTGAGCCTCACATATACAAAGTTTTACAGATTAAATTTTATTCAAGCCATTTTTTTTTACTCTCTCTGGTTTCACTTGAGCTGTTTTTTTTGTTGTTGTTTTTTTTATTTAAAGAATATATGTTAGTAACTTACTTCTGTTAATAAATGTTTTTATAAAACCCTTCCCTTGAAAGATAAAACAAACCTAGTTTATTATTATTATTTTTTTTTTATTTACCCTTGAATTATCTTTGTATATTTTCACATTTCTTTTTTATTACATAAATGAATTAACACAAAAACACTCAACTGTTAGGTCATCTCATTGAAACACAGCTGGAAAATACCGTGGATCTTATCGCATTATAAATACAGAGAGTCGTGCTGTAGTTTGTCAAAGTGAGACCAATTTCTGCAGAAAATTCTAAGCAGAATCTAAAAAAAACAAAAAAAAACAATTTTCAGGATTGTGGAGTGATATCCCTTTCTGAAGATGAATTGGCAAATATGGTTCATCTTATTTCAAAATCTGATTGATGGTCATTACTGATGTTGAAGATTAGTGTCCTATTGAATAGTACCAGTAAACATAGGCAATAATCTTCTACCAAATATCAATTCACTTATCCCTGGACTTGTCAATATATACTGTATTTTTTGTATTTTTTTTTTTTTTAAATAGACTTAATTTCAGCTTATCATCAGATAAAAGTACATCCTGATGATGTGACAGTCGTAACTGCACTTTTCAAGCTGTTTGAATATAAAGATAACAGCATATGAGCCCAAAATGCAAATTACAAAATTAGAAAAATAAGAGAATGCAACTAGGCAGCTGCTCGCTATCCCCCCCCCCCAAAAAAAAAGGGGCTCCAGGAATGCTTCCAACAATGGAAATGATGCTGGTTAAAGTGTGTGGCTTCAGAAGGGAAGTACTTTGAAGGAGATTAAATGCCGAATTGGTATGCGTTGTAGTTTTCTTTTTATGCCTCCAGTGCTGACACTTTTTTATCGTATATTCTTGTTGGTTTCCATTTACAAAACTCAGCACGGGCAAAGTATTTTGCATTCGACAGTTGCCAGTAAATTATTTGACAATGCTTCACTTTTGCCATTTGATGTTACTGATGGACCGTAAACCACTATGCAGCACTTTTGACTGTTTAAACCATCAAAATCACTGGCAATGACACCTGTCAGTACTTGCTGAGGACATTTCTGACCTATTGCATATTAAAGGTAGAATATTATAGCTGAGTGTATGCCGTGACTTGCTTTTGCAAAGAGATGTCTTTGATTTGACAGAAAGCATTGAGATAGAAGCTAATGATGAAGAAATCAAATCTTTTACTAACCTTAGTTTTCAGTGTCAGGTGATAATTCTATCATATTGTGTGACACAGCCTCTTCTTATCTTCGGCCGTTTATATCAAAGGCCTTTTGTAAATCTGTTTCATTCATTGCTTAATCCTGATAATGGATCATGTGCAAAGTTCACTAAATCCAGATACCATTGGCCAAGTATTGATAAATCTATAAGAGTTTTGTATTATCCATATCTTGCCACAAATAAGATTTCCAGTTTGGGCACCTCGAGGTAGTGTAATGGTTAGCAAGCTTGTCTTGCGAGAACAATTATGACCGAGTAATGAGTTCGATCCTCTCTGGGTGCCCTATACTTTCAGCCTTGTGCCACATCTGAGCTATGCTCGGAAAATCACTATAAGATTTTCAGTTCATAGTTTTTAATTACTTTCATCAAGTTGGCAAAATGTTCATATAGATATTGTCGAACACCTACCTTCAGCCTATAATATTTCAGTCTCTATAGATAAGCTAAATTATTGGTGCACACTGTGTATAGTATCCGTGCATCCAATTTATAAATGGGACAGTCATAATCTTTTATTCAATGCACATTTAAATTTAAAATTCTTTCTGAAAAATTCAGGGATTTAATTAATCAAAATCCTTTCCTATTTTAACTGATAACCTTTTAATATTTTTCATAAGGATGATGATGACTGAAAGTAATTGAACAAAACATAATAAACTTTGGACATTTTATAGATTTGATCTGTTTAATATAACTAATAGTTACATTGTCATTGTATAAACTAATAAGCTGCGACTAAATCTTATATGTATAAAATTACTGTTTATTCAACTCCAGACTTTAAGTGAAATGACTTTTCTCAAACATGGATGTTTCTTCTTGTGAGGCTGTGAAAGATTCTTTTTATACCTTCCTGTCATGTGGTTGCTCCACATGTGTAAATACTAAATGCAGGTGGATTGACCACTTGTTTGCATGTCAGGGGCAGCCTCTGGTATCATGTCAAGGTGTGAATCTGCACCAGGTAGCTTGGAGATGACATTTCAGGTTTCGCTAATGTTCCTGTATTTTCTGACATGATACTACAATATGCTACCAGGGAAAAAGTATAATAAAAAATGTTCCATGAATGGAACGTGTGATCAGTGAGGAAGTTTTAAGCTAAATGAGAACAGAAAGAATGCTTGTACTTAGAATCCGAAAAAGATGTTTGAAATTTATGGGAGACAGAATAAAGAAAGAGGGCTTGGAGAATTTGACACTCAAAAGACAGGACATATTGAATGCAAGATGAGCTGAGGGAAAACCATGATTAACCTAGCTAACGAGCTTGTGTAAAAGGATGGCAGAATAGGGAGTGGTAAAAAATGGACAAATATTTCTTAGAAATATGAGGGATATGAAGTTGTGGAGAGCTGTAATAATGATGGAAAATGAGGCATAAGAGAAGAAATTCATATTTATAAGGTTCAATTTTATGGTCTTGTATTTGTTTTACTTACTTATTTTCTATGCTATTGATAATGTTGAACAAGGAAGCCAAAATGGAATTTTAGAAAACATGTGTACCTATAATTACCTGTTCCAAGTTACTTTCTGATTGAAAATTTTGATGGCTTCAAAACAGCCTTTTTGTATATATATATATATATATATATATATATATATATATATGATGTATAAACTTCAAGCAATGCAATAAAGATTAAAACTGGCTTGACACTACTTCATTTTTGAAGGTGAAACTTGAGTTTGGTTTGATATTTTTAATTATTCATTTATTTTGCGTTTTATAGGTTCTACTTTGCCAATTTTAATTGACAATTTTATCATAGTTTGAGTTTATCAACTACCACTGTGTTTGATTTCATACAGACACATACACACATACATATATATATATATATATATATATATATATAATATAGTTTTAAGGTGTGCTATATATATATATATATATATATATATATATATATATAGGATATAATACTTAATATCAGAGATAGAGCGTATATAAATATAAAAGTGAACATTGAAGTCAACACTCAGAGGCAATAGGCTGTTTCATGCTAGGTGCAATTGTCAGGACGATTGCCCCTAGCATGAAACAGCCTGTCACTTCTGTGTGTTGACTTGAGTGTTCACATTTTTATATATATATATATATATATATATATATGCCAATACTTGATTACCCATTTTATAAAGTAACATCTCTCATTGTTACTTCTCCAAATCTATATCTTTTACCGTTATTTTTCATACCCAGTATATTTCGGCTATAGGAGTGGTTTCCCTGTTTAAGGTACATTTTTCTGTAGTAGGATTCTTTTAGTTAGGCATGTTGATATTAATTTCACTGTTTAAGAAAAGAAATCAGATGTCAATTCAATCATGTGTACCCCCTAAAAATAACATTTATAGTAATAAATAATGTTTGGATTAAAAAAAACATCCATTTGAATATTACTGTGTTCATGATTGGATAGAACAGATACAGATTCCCAAGAAGTCTCAAAGAGAAATATGCATTCCTTTAGTAGGTAACTGAGACTCTTTCAACATGATGGCACCTTCTGTGACTAAAATGGTAACTGCAGACTGCTTCAGATATACCTATTTATCAATATATTATATATTAATAACAAATGAACATTTTTTTTCTCTTGTGGGTTGCACAACACTAAGTTTCAGGCACAATACAATCTTCAACTTCACATTGTGCATGAAACTCAGAGGTGTGCTACCAGTAAGGGAAAAAAAAATGTGTATTTATTATTAATATATAATATATAGCTTTGCAACTCTACATTGTGAACTATTTTATTTACAACCAGCATGCTCTGTGCAATATTATATATATGCAATATATATAGATATAGATAACATATATATAATAAATATAATATATAGATATATAATATATATTATATATATATATATATATATATGGTCATGTGTTACTTTCAATTCAATAATTTTGTCATACAAAGCAAGCTTTAAATTTAATGGTGCCAAAAGTAATGCAATTCCTTGGCTACATTATGTGCATAGTAAAATTCAAACAGGTCAGGGAACCAGTTTGTGTAGACATGCTGGAAAACAATTTTTGGTTGTCCTTTGCTATTATTAAATATTATAGAAAATGTATTTATTCATTGAACCCATTAAGTAGCAACAACATTTTGAATCCGTTCTGTCAGCATATATTCCTACCTGCTGTTTCAGTACTTTTTCTCCACCAACTCCCCTGCCATTTCCTGTCTTCCTTCCCAGGCTCCTGATGTAGCCATTAGGAGAAAGTCGTTGGCCTGGCAGTTGTCCATCAATTACCTTGTCCATCTAGTTGGTCCTCTGCTCACAGTTGGCTGTGTCTGTGAAAGTCTTTTAAACCAGAAGAACGCTTCTATGAGCAAAATACTTTATGCTCCAAATGCATGAAAAACATTTAAATCTCTTGTCCATATGTTTGGCTTCAATTTTAGCATAAAATCTGGCCAAAGTTTAAAGCTTGGTCATGTTTTTTCTTTTAGAATAAATTTGCAATCATCCCTGCTCTGTTTTTCTTTGTTTTGTTTTGTTTTCATCATATATCAATTCTATTTGACCTTCTCTGGTTTATGTGATTGTTATAACTTGGTAAAAC
The DNA here is from genome assembly GCA_963932145.1 of Acanthosepion lycidas. NCBI lineage: Eukaryota > Metazoa > Mollusca > Cephalopoda > Sepiida > Sepiidae > Acanthosepion > Acanthosepion lycidas. The sequence continues at coordinate 37,988,913 of OZ010583.1, read as the reverse complement.
GCTTTATCTTTTACAAGAGCTAGATCAAACCCAAAATAGAGCACTGCTGCCATGTCAGGGCTGGAGTTGCAAAGTCCAACCATTCTCGCCTTGATAGAGTTCAAAAGCATCAAAAAGCATCAAAAAGCATTACTTTTTACTGCTCTACAACCCTTTTCCTACAGGCAAAACATCACGTACCTCTCGCTAGTCTATTGTCATATTCATGGCAAATGTTCTGGTGAGCTACATTCCTCAGTCTTGACTTTCACAGCTAACACTTGCCATGTACATCGAGATGAATTATTTCCATTTCTTCATATTCCATTAGTAAAACCTAAGTTTCATTTGGACAGTTTCTTTCCAAGAACTGCTACTTTGAGGAACAGACTCCAGAGAGAATGCTTCCCCATTTACAATTTTAACCTCTTCAAACTGTTATCTTTCTCATATATCTTCATAATCTGCACTTCTTACCTCTTCCACCTTATGTTCATGCAACATCAGTCAGTAAATCTCTACCTTGAGTGGTGCTTGGGCCTTGTATTATATGAAAAAAATAATTTAAAAAAAAAAGCAACAAGAGTGAAGATAAATTCTTATAAAAATAGAAACTGTAACATTTCAGCATGACTATAATCATTATAAAAGAAAAAAGTGTCGACCGTAGCCAGGATCATTGAACAAACAATCCTTTTATTAGTTGCATAGTATGTGCTTCACCAGGGATATATACAGTTTTTTTTGTTTTTTTTTTAAGCATTTCACCCCTAGCAAGGTGGGAAGCCACTAGCATGCAAGGGGTTACAGAGAATTTGGAGCTAGAGCAGATGGGAATGATAGAAGAGAGGATGCGGAGAAGGATAATGGATAGATCAAGGCAACTGGAGATGTCGATTGACATTACATTTGAATAGTTGGAGATTAAAGCTATCACGGAAACAGGAGTAGGGAAGGGAGTTCCACGGGCGAGGGATGTGAGACATGAAGCTATTGGAGTAGAAGAGGCAGCTACCTTTAACAGTTTCAACAGTGAAAGGGTAAGAGCGGGATGCCAGCCTTGCAGGAATTCAAAGTTTTCTCTCTCCTAGACCGATTGCCATCAAAGATTATAGAATTTGTACTGCTATTTAACTCATAGCTGGAGGGAGAAGGGATGGATTCATATCTTTCCTAAGGGTATTAGCATATAAGTGAATGTAATGAACTCTACTGGAATTCAAACTATGCTCTCCGATTCCTCAATCCAAGCTGCAAGCCATTACTTTACCATGCTGTCCTTTATCATAACTATTATTATTGTTATTTTCGCAATTATTATGATCTTCATTATTATCTTCATCATCATTATTATTATTATCATCTTCATTATTATTATTATTATAATCATCATCATTATTATTATTATTATTGCTAGTGGGACCCAAGAAAGGTGATCCATTTATGTCCTGCTTCTGCTTTTCCCCTCACCGTTCATGTGTGTCTTATTCCCTTTTTGTATATCTTTGTTGTCTGTCTAGTTTTTTATTGAAATATTATTCAAACATGGATTAATATTCGATGTGAAAAACAAAAGAAATACGCCAATATTTCTTACTGCACCCTTTCTTTTTATCTTTCCTTTGCTCTTTCTCAGTAAATTTTGCATCTGTCAATCTCTGCATACCTTTTGGTCGAGGATTCATTGTTGCTTATTGTCAAGCCACCAAGCCTGTTTCTCTATATTGCATTCTTATTCCTCTCTATCTCTTTCACATATAGTTATTTTCTAAGCGTAGCTTAGATGTGGCACAAGGCCGAAAGTATGGGGCACCTAGTGAGGATCGAACTCACTTTTCAGTCGTAACTGATCTAGCGAGACAAGCTTGCTAACCATTACACCACATCGAGGTGCCCATCTCTTTCACATATATATGTATAGTAGACATCCATATATCATGTGAAAGAAAGGTAGCACCCTGTTTGGTTAAAATTATTCTGTCTCATAGTGGTAAAGCTGGAGTGACCTCTCTAACATGCAGGTCTGGGTGATTATATGTGGAGGTTGTGCACTTTACAGACCACATGGTCCCAATCTCGATTAAACTCACCAGATCCAAAGGAATACAGGGCATTACATTTGAGGCTAGCTTGGCTGCAGGAGTGGCTGGAAGGTTGCTGGCGTTGATAGCCAACCACCTTTGGGGCTCCACTCTGGATATTTTTGTCTGGATTTATGGAGGTTTAAAATCAGAATTTTACTTTGGCAGGATAATGAGCTCCATCTACCTGAAATATATATATGAGAGAGAGAGAGAGAGAGAGAGAGAGAGATTGTTGGAAATCTAAAAAAAAATTATATGGGCATCACGATGATTTATTATTTAAAAACTTCACCTAATAAATGCCAGTCTGTTTAGAAGAGAAAATTCATTGAAAGTGCACTGATCTCACAATTCTCCAGTCAATCTCAGACCAAACTCATATACAATATTACTTATCATTGCAACAGTGGTGCAATGTAGTATATGATCTAATAGGAAAAAAAAAACTGACCTACTCAGTGGGCTAATTTAAAATCCAACAGACGTTAACAGGTTCATTTTTCATTTGCTTTCTTACTTCTTACCTTTCCTACTTCGCGCCATCGTTTTTCCCCATTTTCTCCTCCATTTTCTTTTCCCCGCTTACTATTAGGTTGGTGCAAAAATAATGCCGTTTTCTCACATATGTTACTATGTGAGAAAACGACATTATTTTTGCACCAACCTAATATTATTAGGAAGATTTCTTGGCCAGAAAGCTTAACTGATTTCAAGACAGAAGGCTTAGGGCCTGTCCCCTGCTATAACATTCAGATTCTAAATAAAGAACAAGAAAAAAAAAAGAAAGAAAGAATCATAGGGATGGCACTCTGTGTATCTGGATTCAGTGGAAACTGGATGAGCCATAACTGAGCAATAAGAACTAGACGTGATATCCCTAGACATGGGCAGTGGAACAAGAAGTCTACCCCTATAAATTAAATAAAAGTATTGCTGCTTTGTGGAATCAACTCCCAAGAGGATGCTTCAAGGATCACTACAGTCTTAACCTATTCAAGTGTGTAGGGTTAACTGTTATCTTCCCCCACAGCATAAGCTGTGACTCTTACTCTGTAACCGTCTACACTGAGTGGTTGGCAGGCCTTGTAAAGGGTAAACATCATTGTTAAAAAAAAAAAAAAAGGAAAAATGATTCAGTTCAGAATTCCCTGTAGGTTACCCAGATTGTCCTCATCTTTGTTGTTGCTATGCTGTCTAGCCTTCAACTTTTTTATGGCAATCTGCATGTAAATAAGTCATACATAGAAACATGCAGAATAATTGTTTATTATTCTCATCATTATTATCATTATTATTATTATTATTATCTCTTGCTTTCTGCTCAGTACAGACATTTAATGGGTCATTACTTAAAGTGGAAAGATTATATTGAATCAATTGCTCGGTCTGCTGCTAGGAAGATTAGTTTACAGTGTTGTGCTAGACAATTTTTGTATCCAGAATCTCTTACATATTTATAAGTCTACCATTTATTCTTGCTTTGAATATTGCTGCCACATCTGCACAGGTGTTCCTGCTATATATTAAGAGATTTTTGATAAAATCCAAAGAATCTGCAATGTTATTGGTAGCAACCTGACATCTTGGCTTTAGTCAGTTTTCATTCACCATAATGTAACTCCCTTGTGCCTTTTCTATAAATACATTCATGCTAATTATTATGGATTTTTCTCTATTTGTATTATGGGGGTTTGTTAAGATTTCATAGAGACTCTGAAGCATTGTGGTGGTCATGGTTCCACTTTTTAAAATTTCTGTGACATGATTAACGTTCTTGTGTGTAACTGTTTTTATTGTACCAAGGCTTCATTTTAAAGTGCCATTATTTTTGCTTGCTTTTTTTTTTTTTTTTTTTTTTTTTTTTATTTCAAAGTATTTATATTTAATTATTCTGCCATTTACTTTAACAGATATTTTTTTTATCTGATTGCAATACTATATCTTTGAGAAGCCATTTTCTATTTTGTAACCTTTAATTAAAATGTCTGGTCTATTAACTTTCATGTTCATTTGAATCACGATCACAAGTCCTGTCACCTGTTAGGTTCATCAAGGCACCACATGTATTGAAGCCATAACAGCAGCAGTAGTGTATCATTCGCAAGATAACCTGATGGTATCCAACCCTCTCCAGGCTGGTTTGAATTTCCTTCTCCTAGACTGGTGACCAACCAAGACTATAGAACCCAATGTGCTCTGATATTTAACCCATAGCTGGAAGTAGAATAGATGGATTCATATCTTATATCATATATTCATATTATAACTGACGAATTATCCATGCCTTGCTGCATGTCACATGTTTTTTGTAAGAAAATGAAGATTGATTTTAAATCATTGTTATAATTTGTGGAGAAAATGATGCATTTCAATATTATTCAATTATCTTGCCAATGTGACTTCGATCTTCTGGCTTTCTATATTTTGGATAGGAGTCATTCCCTTGTTCAAATTTTGATTTAATTTAAATCAAAAGGAAAAACAAATCAGTGGAGGGGTGGTGCAAAAACATCTTGATCTGACCCCTTTAATATGTATTTGATGAAATACTTGATTGAAGAAATTGCTGAGCAGATTGCAACATTGGTATGACGGTTGAATTGTCATAACAAATATGTATTGTAAGGCACTACCCACTAATTGGTGATTTCTTGTTCAACTTGACATCCATATTGTCTCATTTTCATCTTGGTGATGTGACCTCCATCTTCTGGCTTTCTCTCCTATTTTGGATAGGAGTCATTTCCTTGTTCAGATTTAAATTTAATTTAAATCAAAGAGAGATTATCAGTGGGGTATTTGTGCCCCCACCCCCAGTGATCCCTCTTTGTTCAAAATGAAATATACTTATCCAAGTGCCTTGGGTAATGTAGTTTTAGAGGATATATGGTTATAGGGGTCTATCTCCAAAACCTTAGGTTGAGTTTTATAACAGTCTACAACTAATACTCTTATATCATATATTCATACCAAGGGCATGTGAGTGAGTTTAACAAATTCTACTGGAATTTGAACTCTGCTTTCTGGTTTCACATTCTGAGCCACTTTTCCATTATGCCGCCATGCATTCAAATATGAATGCAATTCTTAAAATTATTATTATTATTCTGCTTTCTATTCAGAACAGTCCCTTCTTTATTATGCAAGACCTGGGGTAAGGCAGAGGAAGTAAATACATAGGTGTAGATAGGTTCGTCTATTGTCTGATTCACACTCCTCCTCTTTTTTTCTTTTTTTTTTTTATTAAACAGGAGTAGATGTTTATCCCTTGTTTCCTGTTCAGAGTTGGGTTTCCACTTCCTTCTAAAGTCTACTTCAACTCTATACTCTGATACTAAACCGTGGAATTTTATTCACTAATTAAATCTTGACCTCTTCAAGTCTAGAATTAGCCATTATCTTTCCTGTATCACCCCAAGACCCTCACTTCTTGCTCGCTCTTACACTAATACAACTCTACACATTAACCTTCTACTTTGAGTGGCCCTTGGGCCTTTTATTGGGTGAACATGAGTAAAAAAAAAACACGTATTCTATTTGAACAAATTCTGATGTTAAGTGATACTTATGTTCAGGGTTTATATTTTCTTTACATTGATAATGCTCTCCTATTTTAGCAGTTACACACCTTGCAATTTTTGTAATCCCTTGTAAATTGCGGCTACTAGTGATCTCAATGTTCTTGTCTGTAACATTTTTTTTTTATTGTACTCAGAACTTCAATTCTTATTAGTATAACAATAGTTTATGGTGCCACATATTTTCAATTTGAAAATATTTATATTTACTTCTTCTCACATATTCTTTGACAGATATTGTTTGTTTTTGTTTTTTTATTTGATGCCACTGCCATATCTATGAGAAGACATTTTTTTTGTTTGTCATCGTTAATTACAATGTCTGGTTTATTAGCTTTTATGTCTGTCTGTATTAATGGCAAAGTCCCAAAGAATGGTGACTTCATATGAAAGTGCTATGAGCAGCATTCTGAACTATTCATAGAAAACTGGTTCAGAGAGATATTCATATGATTATATTATTATGCATTTTTGTGCTCATCCGAAATGACTGCTGATTGTCGCTCGAGATGGGGGTTTTCTGTATTTATCTTATATGTAAGAATGAGGTTAACTGCAAAGTATACTGAAATGCTTTTTGAGAAAAAAGACAGGCATTATTTTTATTAATTGGTAATGATTAATTGCAACATTTTTATATGCGTGTTAGTAGGATATAGAAAAATAGTCTCCGAACAAAAGTGGAGAAAGGAGAGAAAGTGGGAGAGTACTTTTAATGGCAGCACGTTTTGTCTTTGTGTGCTGGGTTGGTATCTTCAGGTCAGAATAAAACAAAACTGTTTCTTTTTTGTTTCTTTTTTTTTTTGTTTCTTTTTTTTCTTTTTTTTGTTTCTTTTTTTTGTTTCTTTTTTTTGTTTTGTTTCTTTTTGTTTCTTTTTTTTGTTTTGTTTCTTTTTGTTTCTTTTTGTTTCTTTTTTTTTGTTTCTTTTTTTTTTTCTATTTTTTTCTTTGTTTCTTTTTTTTCTTTTTGTACAAAGGTTGATAATGACTGTTTGCTAGGTTATTGCACAGAGTACCTACTCATGTATGTCAATGAAACACCTAGAAAACTATAGAGAAGTCTATATTTCAGTATTTCAGAGGTATGTTGCATAATGACACTTTGAACGAACTGGGATTTCACTGTAACACATCTGGCCACTATTTTAACTTAATAGGCGCCAGTTTGATCAGTAGAGAAAAGAATTAATTTAGAAGAAAATCCATTGAAAGTGTGCTGATCTCACAATTCTCAACAATAAATCTAAGACCAGGTTCATATATGATATCATCACAAATGCAACAGCAGCACAATACAGTATCTCTATTAGAGAGAATAAGAGAGATCTGTTCAAAGTGTGAATTTCAAACCCAACTTATGTGAATGACTGTAATACAGAGGAACCTTGGTTGTTGAATGTCTCGCATGTTGAACAAATTGGTTTTCAAGCAGGAAATTCGAGATGAAAATGCCTTGGTTATCAAACAAAATTTTGGTTCTCGAACAACATAGCTGAACTGAGTTAACACAAATGGAATAATTTCCGAGTTGACAGCCGTGTTGTATACATTCGTGTGTTGTGCCGAGCTTTTCGTTTCCAGTTTCATTCTACTGTGACTTTTTTCTCTACATTGGTACCTATTGGAAAAGTAGTTCCGGTTTATAAAAAATTCCGGTTATGAACGGCTTTCAGGAACCCAGTTAAATTTGTGAACTGAGGTTCAACTGCACAAAAATATTTTCTTTTTTTTTTTTTTTTTGAGTAGAAAACATCAATGTTGCAAACAGACTTTTAATGGCTTATTTGATAGAAAGAAACACACAGTTTTGGCTTTCTTTCTGACCTGAAAATGCCAACCCAGTTCATAGAGGTAAAACACGCTGTCATTAAAAAAAGCTTTTCCACTTTGTCTCATTTCTCTGATATCTAAACACATAAAATCTTTGCTGTAGAATTTTAATCAATTGTTTATTGCTCAGCAAATATTTATTTTGACAAGGTGGAACTAATTCAAATTTGGCTAGAGGATGGGTTATATTTCAGACATGTCAACAAAAAAAAACAAAAAACAAAAAAAAAAAATCCCCTTTTTTTTTTCTTTTTTCTTTGCTTTAAGATTGCATTTTACACCAAATATTTTTAATCAGTTTTACATATCAGAATATCTATTTAATCAAATTCTTTTGAAATAAATTGATTTTTCGGTGGTGGGGTGGGGGGTCTATGTAAACACCAGAACATGGTTTTGCCGTGAAGTTTGTCTCCCAGTTCTTGACACTTTAGTGTTTTGAAATGTGCCTTCAGATTTATGAAATAAACCCAAATTGAAATTGTGCATAAAATGCATCATTTCTTCATTAAATACTAGTTTTTTTTCTTTTTTTAAGGCCTAGTCTCTGAAATTTACAATATATTTTCTTTAAGGATCTCTTTGTGAATCCTACATATTTTCTGGGACTAAATCTAACAAGTATTTTTTTTTTATCTTTTCTTCATTTAAATTATTATGTTTTTTGTTTAAGAATCATGTTTACATTGGACAAAATGGATGAATCTTTTTATCTATATCATAATTCAGAGTGACCTTATTTTTATGGATGTCTGCATGCATTCATCTAACATATAGTGTGGACAAAGGAATCAACACTGCATGAATCTGGTGTTCAACATTTTGGTGTTGATTCCTAAGTCCACACTCTTTATGCTAAATCTAATCTATCTCTAATACTGAGAAATCTTCCTTTTAAATATAGCAAATTTCAACAATATATATCCATTTTTTTGTCTGTGTGTGTTTATGCATGCATAAATAAGTATGTCACCTTTGCTAAATTTGCATAAGGCTAAATTTTGTTAATGTGTCCTGCCTTACACCAGTAGAACAAGGCAGCTTGCATCATTTTTCTATCAGCTTTCAAATAAGTGGTAGTATTTGTATGAAATTTTTTTTAAAGGTATATTTTAATAAATATTTCATCTGTGTTATTTATTTTTAATTCAAATTTTAAATATTGCCACTTATATGCACTGTTTCTGTTGATAAAGATTTTTTTAATTCATCTTTGTATGGAAAGAATATACAGCTGTCTTGTCAACATTCAGCAGTAAGATGGCAGAAAAATATCGGTGTATTTACATTTAGAGAAAATGTAAAATAAACATAATCTTGATTTCTAAAAGAATAACAATTTTTTAAGAAGAAATAAAATAGATAATTTTAAAAACATTAAAATTTGTATGGAATTTGACAATTTTAATCTTGGCAATATTAGCTATGATCTTATTTCTTGTAGCATTCATAGTAACCATTGTTGTCATCTGCCATTTCACATTACAGCAAATTATTAGGTTGGTGCAAAAATAATGACGTTATAATGTCGTTTTTTGACGTTAAAAATATGTCAAAAAACGACATGACGTTATTATTTTTGCACCAACCTAATAATTGATTGGAACGAAAAAAAAAATTATGAAAATATCTTAATTAGTAAAAATAATTTTTTTTAATTACATTTTCTTAAAACTGTACTGGAATATTTAAACAAGTGACAGAATAGCAAGTTTACTGAATTAATTAATTTTTATTATTATCATTAATACAAACATTAATTATTTTGAATTATTACTATCATTATTATTATGAAAAAAACATTACAGAATTATCTAAATATATTAAATTTTAATTTTAGTTTAATTGTATTTAATTGAAAAAGATGGAAATAAAATAAGTTTCTTTATGTATTTAATTGAAGAAAATATTTATTTCAGTAAGTGGAATTAATCTGTTTTTGAATTATAATTAATAAAAAAAATGCAAAATTATTTAAATATGCAATTATAGTCTGTTGTCAAATTAATTTTTATTATTAATAAAATATTAAGAGAACTTTAATTACAACTTATTTTTCTCTGTCTGTAGGACAGGTATTTGACTAGTGTGTGTGTATATATATATATATATATATATATATATATATATATATATCTGCACACTGCTACATGCTTATCAAGGAGACTTACTTTATATCTCTTGGGCCATAGTTCCATTAATTACTACCCATCTAAACACACATGGAGACTAAGCAATCTCTGTCAGCAACATAGTTGTGGAAATATGACCATAGTAGACTCCTCCACATGTGAAAAGTGTTTAAAAATAATATCAGCATTAATAACAAAGAAGAAGAAACCAACTTTAAACACATTACACATTGACAACATACTGACTGTGTCTTGGGAGTGGGGGACATCCCCAACCCTAATATATAGCTAATCATATGTGGAAATTAAAAGAAAAAAAAACAAGGATCCAACTATAAACTGGAAAATTAAAAAAAAAAAAAACCCTACAACAAGCATAATGACATCTGCAACCTCTGCCAAGAAGAAAAATTAGTAATAATGACATTTCCAGATCCGAAAAAAACTTTTGAATCGAAGGCCTGAAGTTATGAACTGTTCTGTACATATAAAAAAATTCCTCTTAATTTCATATGAGGTTGGATAAAAAATATGTGCATTTCAATTAACCCTGCCCATACATATTTACAGTACCCTTCTTTCCTTCTCCTCCTTCTCTTTCTTTTTCTTCTTTTTCTTCTTCTTCTTCACATCCTCCTCCTCCCTTCCTATCATACTGAATGTCATGAATTTGTTTATTTTTTAAAATAATATAGCATTCATTAATAATTTAAAAAAAAAATAAAGCATTGGTAAATCAATTGATACAAACCACCTAATAATATTGAAAGGTTGAAACCAAGGTAATAGAGTCAACCGATCTCCTAATTTTTATATATTACTTAAGGTTCATGATCTTCAGACAACTAGAACACTTTTTAGCTGTCTGAAGATCATAAGATTGTAAAACTTGAGTAGCAGCTTAAGCCATCTTTTAAGTGTTTATGTTGTGAAGCATTTTTTGCTCTGTGTAGTTAAGTGTTGCCTTTTGGTCTTTCATTGTTTTTTTTTCTTTCTTGTTCAGGATTCTTTCTTGTCTAAAGTGTTAGGTCATTTGGCAAATTGGTAATGGTTAATACATTAGTTAAAAGCATTTGGATCCACAGATGATTTGGACAGTTTTTACACTCTCTATGTCCAGAAAAAAATAATACTTGTATGAATCAAGAAAAATTTAACAAAAACTTAATTGCAGTGCTTTATCAGTTGACCTGTATAAAAGTTCTGATTGCTGTCCAAATACATGCGCATACATACATACATACACACACATACATATATATATATATATATATGTGAAAAATATATAGAAAATAGGAAAGAACTTGTTAGGTAAATAATCCAAAGTTCTTTAGTATTTTTGTTATTATTTTTAAAAAATAGTGCTCGATACAAAAGTAGAGCATAAATATAATTATTTATTTAAAGATATGATACCAACATGCTACATAAGAGTTCTCATGTTTCAAAACAAGAGCTGAAAACTTCAATATAATTATTTGAATTAAATTGAATTAAAGTAATAAGCTCTGTTCCATCTTCAAGTGAAATTTTGTTTTGGAATAACTTATTTCAGAGAAATAAGTTATTCCCAAAAAATTTTGCTTGAAGATGGAACAGAGCTTAGTACTTTAATTCAATTTAATCCAAATAATTATATTGAAGTTTTTGGCTCTTGTTTTGAAACATGAGAACTCTTATGTAGCATGTTGGAATCATATTTTTAAATAAATAATTATATTATATTATATATATATATATATATATATATATATATATATATATATATATATATATTAACAGTATGTAAAATTTGTTGAATTTCATAACATTCATCCTTTGTAAATCTCATAACTGAAAACATTTCACTGTGAAAGAAACACTCTATATAAAACATCTGGCAACCAGTATTAATCTTGCTTTATTTAACAGAAACATTGTACTAAAGCTCTTTTAAACTTTAATTCCAGTTACATTACTTCATGCAAGACTCAGAATAAATGTTACTTTCATAAAATATTTTAAAATACGATCATTGAAAGAAATTACTAACACTTAACAACAAACCCCTTGAAAATCTTTAAAGTGCTTGGGACAATAGACATTATGGAAAATTTTGACACTGCCTTACCAAACAGGAAAATTTAAAAATACTAGGAAAACCTAATAAAAAATTTAGCAAATTTTCCTTATTTGTTATATTCAATAAAATATGTTTGAAAGAAAGGTTGCTGCCCAAATATACATTCATATCTATCTATTTTATATATATATATATATATATATATATATATATAACACAGATATGTCTGTATGCTTATGAGCATCAAATATACAAATATTTTTTTTATTTAGAAATTATTTCATAAAAACAACAATTTGATATTATTATGAATGCTGGTACTTGGCTTTGCTTCTGGGGAGGAATTTGCAGGTAGTCTATTTCAGATATGCTATAATGAGAGAATTGTTTTTCATCTTTTAGTTAAGCTAATCCCTTTTATATGCGAAAATGTAACCGTTC
>OZ010583.1:37944307-37971807 GCA_963932145.1 Acanthosepion lycidas | reverse complement strand
CAAAGAGAAACGTCTATTTGCTCAAAAAATCATCTGCAGGACACATTTTAGGCAAAGGAAACAGTGAGTTAGCATTTATAAATTGATGACAGAACAAGCACTGGGACAGAGGCAAACATTAGAGTTCTGAAAGATAGGAAATTACGGAGAGCCATGCTCACCGATGTCCTGAAGAGATCCAGCATATAGGTTTCTCTTACTTTGCTTTTACCATTGGTAAATTTTTCTCTTGTTTCTATGTATTTTTTTTGTGTGTGTATATGTGCACATGCACATATTCATGATATACAGCTCTTAGCTGATATATATATCCAAACCTGTTGTATGGCTTTGATGTTATTTGGTAACTCATCAGAAGAGACTTTAGTATATATATATATATATATATATATATATATATATATATAATGTGTATGTGTAAACACTCTCTTGTGTGTTTATGCCGTCAGCAGTATGGCACAATCAAGGGAAGTTTTGTATTGTGTGACCGTCACATTCACCATGACTATGACCTATCAATCTTTCCTCTTCTGGTACAAGAAAAAATTAAATTGTCTAACTCATATCTATCAATTCCAGTTCAGTTTTACTTCCTTGAAGAGTTTTTATTGATTGATATGTTTTTGTTTTTTTTTTCTTTATGGATTATCAACCCTTTGTGGGTAATTTAAAACTGAAACATATTTGGACTCTAAGAATAATTTTTATTTGTGTGTCAATATTGTATTAACCATCTTTTTTCTTTTTTGAGAATAACAATGATTTTTTTCTGGTAAAGTTTCCACTATTTAATCCATAGCTGGGGAGAGGAGACAGATTAAAATTTTCTTAAGGGTATTTGCACATGAGTAAATGTAAAAAATCCCAACTGATATTCAAACTCTGATTTCTTATTCTGTGCTGCTATCCATTACACCACCTGCACATCCTCCCTGCATAGATATCAGACCATGGACGAGATTAAGGAGAATGTGATGAGGCAGTGATAACCGTTCCAAGAGATTACTTTACAGATTTTTTTTTTTTTTTTTTTTGCAATTGGAAGGGATGCCAAGTTAAGTGCCTAATTTTCTTAGAAGAAAATATTTGAGGAATAAAGTTGCAGGTTCAGCCATTCATTAATATTAAATGGCTGGATACTTTACAGACAGAATTTATGTGTACACTCATACACACACACACACACACATTGTTAAATTTTACTATATATGTATTACATATATATATATATATATATATATATATATATATATAAAGAAAAGAGTGCTCACTATTGGAGATAGGGCATTTACATGTACATATAAGTTAGACAATGGTATCAACACAATATAATCTTAAGGCCAAGTGTGATATATATCTGTATGTATGTTGCTCTTACAATATTGCGTCCTATTTTATAATATTGACCTACTAAATATTAGAAATGGTTATTGGTGGTATAACATTGAAGGTTGGATCTTCCTAAAAAGAATCAATAATATTTTTTTTCTTTTTAAAGATGGTAAAAGAAATATGAATTCAGGTCAATTTAACCATTCAGGACAAATCTCACACATTGATATTCATCAATGTTTGCTGAATGCTTATGGAGATGAATTAATTAATATAAGCACAGGTGGGAAGGAATGGGTTCCTGTAGGGGCAAATAAAATTTATGACAAGTCACATTTATGAGGGTTGCATACTAGTTCTTGTTCATCATGGCTGAAATTGCAAAGTACTGGTGACTATGTAGAAAAAATACACAAGGTTTGTCACAAACTATTTCAATTCCAAACAACAAATCACATGGTTTCTTCCCTTTAAAGTAATCCCCCTCATGTTTGATGCACTTTTCCATCCTTCTCTATCATGCTTTTATGCACTGCTGGAAGGATTCTTCTTGGGTGCACCATCATTACATCCCTCTTGATGGCCTCCATGCCTTCAAAATGGGTCCCCTTATGTTATAGTGGAACACACCTATTCTATAGTTAATAGACTCTCCCACCTATAATAAGTAGGAGTAGTAGGGAGTTGCTCAGGGGGTCGGTCAGTCAGTCGATGCTGGACGACCATTAGTTGGATACTAAAGTATCAGCGACCACAACTAGATTTCTCTGTGTCATTACCTATTATATCAAGTTCCTAACGTTTTGTACATTGAACCTATTTTAGGACCAACTTAGTACAAATACAAGCCTCCACTGTGAAACCACTCCATAACATCTTAATGATCCCCTTTGACCTTGAGGAAAAGAAGGAATTCACATGGATCAAGATCAGGTGAATAGTGCAGTTGATCCAGTATGTTGATGCTCTTCCTGGCCAGGAATTCCCGGATGTTTGGAGTGTAGGGAGCAGGTGAAGTGTCAAGGTGAAGCTGCCACGATTTATCCTGCCACAACCTTTGTATGCGAAAAAAATGAAATGTTTGCAGAGAGCTATGATTACAGTTATATACAGCAAAGATATTTTGTTAGAGGATAACAAAATCTGTTTATCCCAATTTTGCCCAGAGATCACACTGCACACCAGCCTTGTTACTTTTCACACAGACCTTGTATACTTTTAAAGAGTTTGAGTGATGACTTGCATTATAATATTTAAAGTTGGTTCTACAGAAGAATGCTGAAAATACCAATACTGAACATGAGAGCAATGGCAGAATCTGAGAAAAAATATGATTAAAATGCTGTCGTTAATTCAACATTCCAGCAATGAATAAACAATTATTTTATTCACAATGTGGTCTGTCATTGTAAGACATTACTAACATAGCTTGTATTGACTGATTCTATTTCAACTGGTTGAGTACTTGATTTCTGGCATGACCTTGTAAAATATTTTTAGATTGTAAAAAATTTTTTTTTTTGAGATAATTATTTTTTAGTTATACAAATCTTAATAATTAACCCCGAGCTGATGGGGAGAAGCGGTGTATTCATATCTTTCCCAAGATTATTTGCATGTAAGCGAACATAACAAAACCAACTGGAATTAGAACTTGGCTCTCTGACTAACAATTCCTCACCATTATCCATTACATCAGCTGCACATCCAGGTTTACAGCACCCGGCATTCCTAAACAGTCACCCATCTAGGTACTGACCAGGCTTGATATTGCTTAACTTTGGTGATCATATGGGAACCAGTGATAGAATGTGATGTGGCTGTAAGTTTAATCCTGTGTTTCTCAACTTTTTTCAGCAATGGTACTCCTAGAAGCAAATGAAAATATTACGCCACACTTAGCAAAATTTTTAAACGGTAGACATTTAAATGATATGAAATAAAAACCATAGATTTCAAAAAAATACACGTACAAATATGAACTTATTTTCTTTCACTGTTTCTATTCAACTATTTGTGCCATCTATTTAGTGTGAAACATGTGCCTGGTGTTTCTTCGCAACTTCTTCAATGTTTGGTCAAATGTGTGATAAACAGACCTTCATTTCTTCAGTTAAGTGTAGTCTTTCCCGCTTCCTATTTTTGATGTTATTTAGGGTTAAGAAGCCTGATTCATATAAATAATAAGTAGAAAATTGCAATAAAACTGATAAAACCTTTTTAGCTAATGTGGGATAAAAAATTTAATACTTATTCACTGTCCTAATCTCTGAAGTTGAATAATTTGAAAAAGGTTGCAGCTTCTGTTTCAGTGGGGACATCATGAGGACAAAATAACTGAAAGAAGAATTAACTAATTAAGATAGTTTGCAAGATGGAATGGGAACATTTTGCACTCATGAATTGAATAAAGGGTTTTGTTTTTGTTTTTTTTAAATTCACAGAAGGTGAGAAACTACTGTGAAGATCTTAAGCACAATGGCCAAGCTGGTGTGAATGTAATGACCAAGATTAGGACAAATCTGAATAAATCAATGGTTAATAATAACTTGTAAAAAAAAAAAAAAAAAATAAATTAAAATATTCAGACAGAAATTTCTAGCAATGTTACTTGATTCTAAGAAATGAGACCCCCCCCTGCACACACTTTGCAGCCCTTCCACACCCCCCAAAAAGAAAATCAGTTTTTTTTACTGTCTTGTATGTTTATGCAAAGAAAAATAATCAAAATTGGAATATCATTGGTTGTCTGGTTTGACAGATTCAATGATGATGAAGTCTCCTATCCGACAGAACAGGAAGGTTTGAATTCATGCCATTTCTTCATTTTAACTCTTAGCCTCTGAAGGGAATCTGAAACTGTTCTCCAAAATGCATATTGATTTTTAGAAACACAAAAAAAAAAAATGGACAGTTATGTCAAAATTTTTTTTTTTTTTTTTTTTTTTTTTTTATAAACAATAACTTATCAAAAAGAATGTTGTGTGTTACCTGGTTACATCTATATAATAAACATCTTTTTATGTACCTTGTCCCTTTAGGACGTGATCGATCATGGCTCTCCACAGCTTCCTATCCTTCATAACTCTAAGCAATGTTTTTCCTTTTTATTATTTCTCCCAGTTTCAAATCTGCCATCGATTTACACAAATTCAGTAGGTAGGTTACTTGCTGTTATTCTTTGCACCTCCTGCTTTCAATATGTCCTGTGAGTGTCATATTCTCCAAGCCTTCTTTTCTCATTAAATTTCAAATTTTGCCTTTCAATTCTAAGTACAAGTGTACTTTTTGTTTATACTTTCCTTCCTCATTGCTCATATGTTCAGTTCATTGTATTGTCAGCATCCTTCTGTAGAACTATGTCTCTGTTGATGTCTCATGTCCCATCTTCATCTTTGATGAAACTGTCCAGCATTCACTGATAAAATGTCAGTACTCTTTTTCTTTTGTTTCTAATTAAATCTTCCTGTTTCTTAATACTTAGTTTAGCTTTTGGAAGACATCTTTCACTGTTCCAATGTGTCTTAGGATTTCTGTGTCATATTTTCCCTTGTCTGCTAAAACAATTCCTAGATAGTTAAATTTCTGTACTTTGCTGGATTTTGAATTCTCCAATTGGTAGCTTGCATTTTGGGTTGTCTCTTTTACTGAAGACCATTCATTCCATCTTCTTGCAACTGACAGTTACTCCTTTCTTCTCACTTTCCTTTACTAGCTTGTTATAGCAAAGAAAAATCCCTGCAGTCATTGTGCATTTATTCTAGTGGACAGTAGAAATAGCCAGCATGTATATGGTGGAATCCTGCTGCACATATGCAAAATGACTTTACACTTAAGATGAGCACAGGTTTATGCTTGTGAAATTTCTAGAGTAGCAACCATGCTTACATGGTGGGTTTATAATGCTGTGATTAGAGTTATTTCTAAGTATATGTCCTGGCTATTTACAACAGTTGGGCATCTTGTTGTGACTTAAGGTTTGGTTCTTGGTGGTTCTAAAGCTGTTGTGATGTCCCTAGATTCAGATTCGCCAACAACCAAGGGATGATGACTTCCCTTTCAACAACGACTTTGGGGGAGCAGAAAGGTTGGTGCAAAAATAATGTCGTTTTCTCACATATGTTACTATGTGAGAAAACGACATTATTTTTGAACCAACCTAATAGAACATGAGAAAGTGAGGAGGAAGAAGCAGGTATCTCCATAGCCCTAAGACGACCAAAACACCATATAAGAAAACCTCGAAGGTATGCAGGCAGCAGTTCGGAAGAAGAGGGAAACAATCTGAATACAATGTGATGTCCGTGCGGGTATAAATAGAACCAGCTCGGTTGAGGTGGAACTCTTGAGTATACAGCAAACCCGTGATGTAGTAAACAGCTGAGCTGTGTCTTGAATGTTCAGTTGTGCTGTGTGATTTGAGGCCAGTGTTTGTGTTGATTTGCTCAACCTTTTAAAACTCTTGCCTCAATAGTTCTTGCAATTATCTATCTGTATCTGCCATAAATAACTGTCATTAGGTTATGATTGTCTTTAGTGGGAATAAAATGCAATGCTATTAAGTATTACGGTTATATGAAAACTTTGAGGCAGATGATAAACAATTAATGTTAAAATGTATTGATTGCTTATCCTCTGAAAATGACCAAGCCTAGAATACTATTAGCCATTTGATTTTTTATCTGTGTATAACAAAAATATAGAGTATTAACATTGTTGTATGTTATAGTTCTTAATTTTATACTTTCTATGCTTATCTATGTTTCAATTGAGATAAGAACCTGTTATCTTGAGAAGCAGGTCAGAGGTTACTTGTGGAGTGAGTCATATGTGTAAAACCTTACAATGAAATCGGAACATATCACTGATGACTCACTCGGCACATCTTTATTGTGTATTTTTAAAATTAATTTTTAACTTTCAATGGAGACTCTTTAACACTGTTGTCAGTCTCAATAGAATTGAGAATAAGGACCAAAAAAAAAAAAATGGATGCCCATTTGAAAATGTAGAATATCTTGTACATTTATTTATCAACAAAAAAGTCAGCAGATGTTGCATACAATTTATTGGGTAATTTGGTTCCATAATAAATAATTTAACAAGGTTGCAGCAAATAAAACCTTAAACTAATAAATAAGCACAGAAAACTATTTCAATAATAAGTGATGCTCAAAAAAAAAAAAAAAAAATCATAGAAAATTGCAAGTTTATAATATTTGATGTCTACATTAAGTCAATTGCTGAGTTGGCTCCTGGGAATTTGGTTCACTGTGTCATGCTAAACAGTTTTTCTCACCAGAATCTATCTTTCAATTACCTTTTGTCTATGCATTGAATATTGTTGCTAGATCAGGTTGGGTGCTTCTGCTATATATCTAGAGATTCTTGACAAAACCCAACAAAGAATCTGCAATGTTATCAGTCCTGACCTGGTATCTTGGCTTCAGCACTTTAACTTAACTTCCCTGTGCTTGTTCTATAAATATTTTCATAGCAATTGTTCTAATGTGCTTTCTTATTTACTACATTGATTTCAATATCTGTCTATATCTCTGAAATGAGGTATTATGATTACTTACATTATTTACATTATTCGAACTGTTGTCCTCATCTCTATTGCCATATTCATAATGTTTCGGCTGTTGTATGCTCCGGCCTTCTTCAGGTGATTAGAATTTTAGACCAAACCCTTTATTTTGTCCACCAGGGTAGATTGTTCTAATTCCACATGCCATGCTTCTTCCGGGTGTTTCAGTTATTTCCCTTTAACTCAACTCTCCAATTTTGGCTCACCACTGCTGTGGACTGGTATTGAACTCACAACTCTTTGGGTCTAGTCACTGTATGTAACCAACATCTTTATCCACTAAATTGTTCTCAGTTCTCCATAAATTGTGTTAATCGTTGCATGGCATTTTTCATCTATTTTAAGTAGATAAAATATGTCAGCCGAGGAGGGTTGTTCATCTAAAAGTAGCCCAGTGGATAAAGATGTTGGTTAGATCCAGTGACTAGACCCAAAGAGTTGAGTTCAATACCAGGCCACAGCAGTGGTGAACCAAAATTGGAGAGTTTAGTTAAAGGGAAATAACCAAGACATTCAGTAAAGGCATAGCACGTGGAACTAGAACAAGCTACCCTGGGGACCAAAATAAAGGGTTCTGTTTGAAATTTCAGTTACCTAAAGAAGTCCAGTGTGTACAATGGCCGAAACGTTGTGAATATGGCAATGAAAATGAGGAGAACAGACTGAATAATGTAATCAATGTAAGTATATTGATTTCATGAATTTAAATGTAGTACTAGATTGGCAGCTAGGTCTCATCATTTTGCTGTTGAAATTGCTTGATGTACTCATGTTCTTGTCTAATATTTTCTTCTCTTACCAGGGTAACTCTCTTCTGGCTTCTTGCTTTCCTGCTAACTATTATTTTGAAAAATATAAATAACATTTTTTCTAACTTTTTACCCTTTTCTTTTATTGTCCTTTCTACGCGATAAGGATTTTGTAGTTTCCCTCATATTCAGTATCCCTTTGAGTGGCTTTATCACCTTGCTTGGGGTTGAAGAAAGGATTAAAAGAAAAGAAATGGACAATTCCAACTGTGTCATGCTATACTATTTTTCTTTCCAGAATCTTTCTTGTATATCTATAAGTCTATCATTCATCCATGCTTAGAATATTGCTGCCAGATATGATCTGGTGCTCCTGCTATAAATGTAGAGTTCCTTGATAAAATCCAAAGAAGAATCTGCAATATCATTGATCCTGGCCTGGTATCTCGACTTCAGTCACTTTAATATATAGACGTAATAATGTCGTTTTTTGACGTTAAAAAATACGTCAGAAAACGACATTATTACATCATTATTTTTGCACCAAGCTAATAGCTTCCATATGGCTTTTCTATAAATACTTTCTTGGTAATTGTTCAGATGAGCTCTTCACTATGGTACAATGATTTGTAAATATGGGGACTAGTTAGTATTTTCATAGAGACAATGAGGTATTATGGTGGATGTAGTAAGAAAGGTATGTATGAATGTGTTGTTTTGGTGTAAGGAATATTGTTTGTACAATTGGGTCAGTGTTTGCGGCTAGCTAAGTTATAGCTAAGACAGATGAAGACCGTCCTTTCCCCAATCCCCCTTTGGCCATGTGCCACATTTCTGTATTGTACAAAATAAATATTGCTCTTCACTATGGAACCTAGACTTCATGAATATAAATGCAGTACTAGATTGGCAACAAGGGCTCATCAGTTTACAGTTGAATTGATAGATATAACCATAAGTTCTATACTAACAGTTTCTTTTCTCACACTTCTTGCTTATAGAACTCTCTTCTGGCTTCATGTTCTCCAGTTAATTTTGATTTTCCAAAACTTAAATGCAATGTTAATCATTATCTACTTTCTCCCTGATTACTCTTCTATTATTCTTGCTCTTTAATAATGTTTCTCCTGTTCCTTATTCTTTCACACTCAGTAGTGCCTTGTGTCTTAGTGGCTTTACTACCTTGCTTTGGGTAAATCCAATTTAAAAAAAGAAATAAAAACATGACACCTTATACATAAGGTGATCTCTACCTATTAGCCCTGTACCAGACATTGCACTTGCATTTTACATTAGAAAATTTGCATGTTATTGATTTCATAATTTATAAATTGGTTTCTTTATGAAAGCTGTCATAAGCATAAAGAATTTTCATGTTTTTTTTTTGTTTTTTTTTGTTTTTTTTAGAAAGTTGAATGTGAATTCTGAAGTTGATTGAAGACCTGATCAGAATTCAAAGCTTATCCTCACATCCAATATTTAATTTTTAAAAACTTAATAGAATTGTCCATTTTTTTTTTTTTTTTTTTTTTTTTTTTTGTCTTTCTTCTGTTTTTCCTGATTCTAATATTTCAACAATAACCAAAGTCTTCAGATAAAGCACTCCACCAGGAAACCATTTCTCCATATTCAGGCGCCAGTAGATCTGACTTTTGACATTTTAGACATAGTCTATATATAGTTTTGGAAGAAAAACATATCTGAGAATATATCATTGTATATTTCCTGTAGAGATCAAACTCAAATTTATGCAAATTTGAGTAGAAGTGACTACTCTCTGAAGACAAAGTGAATAAATTTTGCTTCATTGTTATATGAGTACTCATTATCATTCTCATCAACAGCAGCCCCATGACTGAATGTCGTCAGTCACTGTACATGACCAGCTCCATTCATATGTCTTGGTTGCATATTAATCTCTTTGTCTCTGTGAAGTATTTTCCAACAATTCCAGGTGATCAGTGATCTAATATAAAAGTCAAAGATGTATTCACTCATGCATAGCATGTAAGTAGACCTGGTGAAGCCCATCCTTCTACAAGTCATATGATAACATTACTGATAATATTTGTGCTTCTAACAAGATATCTCAAAGAACGCTAGTAGTGGGGAAGTTTTATTTTCTTATAGAATCGGTAGAAATATCAACAGTAAAATTATACAAAGAAAATGTTCACTTGACAGAACAGTATTTGGTACTATAGACATTGGAATGTTTGGTATTTAAAAAAATATATATGAACTGCTCTCTATCAATCATCTAAGAGAACCCTTTTTTCCAATGCTAACCTCAAGGAGAGTGACTTGTTACGCCTTCTTGTTACGTCTAACATTTTCCACTGACATAAACTGGAAAGACTATATTGAGACAATTGCTAAATTTGCTGCTATGAAAGTTTCTTTGTGTGGTTCTACAGAAGAATGCTGAGATTATTATAGATGGAGAAAGCTAGCAGCAAGGAAATGTCAAAGAAAACTGAAATGAAAAAAAACTTACAGTTAGAATTAGATAGTGGGTGTAAATGAGAAGAGAGACCTTGGAGAAGTGTAAATGAGAAGAGAGACCTTGGAGAATTTGATACCCACAGAACACATTGAGGAGGGGAGGGACAGAGAGAACAGCGAAAAACCTACGTAACAAGTTTTTAAATGGATGGCAGAACAGGATATTTTTAAAAAAATGCGAAAAAAAAAACTTGTAAATTTTATCTATAAAAATGTGTAAACAGAAATTATATTAAATAATTGTTGGACTTAATCCATTTTACATATATATATATATATATATATATATATATATATATATATAAATATATAGAAAATAGGAAAGAACTGGTTAGGTAAATAATCCAGAGTTCTTTAGTATTTTTGTTATTATTTTTTAAAAATAGTGCTCGATACAAAAGTAGAGCATAAATATAATTATTTATTTAAAAATATGATTCCAATCATATTTTTAAATAAATAATTATATATATTCTCTCAGATAGTGTATATGTAGAGACAAAATGAATAAAGAGACAAGTAAAAAATATTCTTAGCCTATGCGTTTCATCCATTGCCTTGATAAAGTCCCACAGAGGACAAAACGTGTCAGCTAAGAATAAATAAAAGATCAAACAAAAAAAATTTGCTAATAGCTAAAAAGAATAGGAAGTTGTGGAGAGTCATGATAGCCTATGCCCTAAATAGACATGGCACATAAAAGAAGACAAAGGTTGGTTAAAATATTGGCTCAGTGTTCGCTTCTTTTCATGGATTGAATTTGTTAAAACCTTGAGACAAACTTTTGACCATTTTTTTCCCCTCTTTATTTGCAATGGATTATAGTTTAGTTAGGTTGCTGTTGAGCTAAATATATATTAGTACATTCATATAGAGACCTTCCTATCTTTATAGTCAAATGTTTGATTGTATGTGTGTCTAAGTTACTTGATGTCATAATTTATTTTTGGTAGCTGATACAAAATGTGGAATGCCAACTCTACATCCAGGTTTTTTTGTTGAGACACCATCTCTAGAAAAACTGCCACCCAAGGCTAAAGACTTTTTCAAGCCATGAATATGAATTATCCTATACCAGACACCAACTTGGAATTTGAATTTCCGTGGACTGTCTTTGAGACTCCAGCTCCGGTTTTCTCCTCAGAGTTTATTCCCAAAGCTTTTCTCACAATTGGGTATAACTGCAAGGCAGTGGAGGTTTAAAATCAGTTTTCCTTCTCTTAGATTAAACTACCTTCCCAGGCTGACATATTTCATCTACTCAAAATAAATGAAATATGTCATGCAACGCTTTAAACAATTTACGGAGAACTGAGACCAATCTCTCTTAATCTCAAAGAAAAACAATTACAGTTTGCTGGTCGCTGCCACTGAATGGACAGGAAATCATCTCATCCTTGCTCCTATGGAATCCTTCTGGAAGTGTCTTCTCACGAAAATTGACTTTCCCAGACACCATAGCTCGGGTTTCAGGGTTGGACATTGGGGATCTGGGCACAGCAATAGATGACCAAACAGTATGAGAAGGAGGGATTGTCAAAGAAGATCCAATCAACCAAAGGGAGGTAAAGGATGATGATGATAGTTACTTAATACATGGTTTAGTAATGTTAGGCATTTTTATTCTTTATCTACAATAAAATTTCAAGATTTTTTTGACATTTATTTTGTCTAGCACGAGTAAAGAAATCTGAGAAGAAATTAAGGAAAGGAAGTTGCAGAGAGCTATGATCGCCCACGTCTTGAAAGGAGATGACATATAGAAGAATGGTTTTATGATCAAATAAGGATCAAATTGTAAAAAGGTCTACAGATTTAACGTTTTGTTTTTATTTTAGCTTCAGCAGAAAATCTTTGGAAATTGCTAGGTGTAACCATAAGTTATATTTTCTAATAGTTTCTTCTCTCACACTCCTCACCTGGGGAACTCTCTTCAGACTTCTAGCTTTCCTGCTTTCCTGTCCATTATGATCTGTAAAATTTAAATACAATGTCATTTGTTATCTTTGGTCTTGTAACCCTGTCCTTTTATCACACTTTCTACTGAATAACATTTTCTTTTTTTTTTTTTTTTTTTTTTTTTTTCATGCTCAGCAACTCCTTGAATCTTAGTGGCTTTATCGCCTTGCTCAGGGTGAAATGATTAAATAACTAAATAAATAAAAATACAAAAAGTAAGTTCTACAAGAGAAAATTTCCGTATTTCAAATTTTGTGTTCTTTTTCATTGGTCAGGTAGATCTTGGGTGTTTATGACTTGTGGCATTAGTGTCTCTGTATTTAAATTCTAGCAAGCATTTTTTTGTCTATCTGTCTGTTTGCATTACTACAGAATATATCTTAAGGGAAAGAAGTTTGATGAAGTGGAATAAATGTTTTTATGTTACACGTTTCATCCTTGAGGACTTCATCAGACTAAATTTATGTTTACGTTGATGTGACTACAAATGCGCACGAAGGAAAGTGGAGAATGTTACGAATTAAAACTTTTTTTTTCTTAATTTCATGTATGTTTTGGGCATGTAGTCTAGCCAATCTCATTTAGAATCTTTTTTCTTTTGGTTTATGTTTTTATCACTTTTGTTATTAAATATCCCACATTGTGTTAATAGAATTTCTACCAAGAAAGGTCTAAAATTGTAAGAACCTGGATGCAAATTTATTGTGAATGATCTAGTGATTAAAGCACTTCCTATACATTTTCCCATACAGAATATATATATATATATATATATATATATATATATAATTTCTGTCTATACAAATTGTTTTCAAAGTGAAAAAACATTGATTGGTGATTAAATGGTATATTTTTATGATTTTATGCATAGGAATAGGCAATTTTATTTTTGCTTTAGTTAAGTGCATTTTCAGTAAAGTGAAACATTTCTTTACGGGGACATTGTTATATAAAGATTTTGTATCTAAAATGGTTGTATAGTTTTTAATGCCTGTTTTTATATTTATTTAAAAGAACACTGGATTTCTTTTATATATGATGAGATGATTGTATGAAGATGTGGGGTTTAGTTTGTGTGCCAGCTATTTTATGTGGGGCATTGCCTATTACTGATATTATGGGTCTCATATGGATGTATTTTTTCGTAATCTGTAAAGTGTGGGTGTTTTTGGTTAGTGTTCAATGAGTTCAAGCCAGGAATCATCTTTGTTTTTAGCAATTTCTTGTTTTTGTTTTTAAATTTTTGTGTCTTCTTTATTTCCGTGTGTGCATATGTTTATTTTGTAGATATCATTGTCATCAAGGAGGTGTTTCCTTTTAAAGGATGATAAAAAAAGAATGTCACCACTGTTGAAACAAAGGGCTACATTTTTTATTCATTTCATTTTAAAAATTACATCCTCTAAATGGTGGCAGTTATTCACCATACACTGTTGTAGACAATTTTTAAAGTTTTCCCTCATCCAGAAGTACAAGCACTTCAAGGTCTTCCAGGTTGTTTTTAATCACTGAACTTGTGACAGTGAAATTTTCAACCTATACCTGTATCAATTTTCTATCCAGAACAGCATCTGTCTGACATAAAATAAGTATGGTATTTGAGAAAAAAAATGGTAAATATTAGCTGCATGAAGGTACTATTGCCACTTGCCTTAGTTCACTAGTACCACACTGGTGACAGTTTTAAATGTGGGAGGAATTTCTCTCGCACCATATATATATATATATATATATATATATATATTCAGGCTGGTAAATGTAATTAATACTATATAATTAAAACAGCATTTACTTCAATAAATTGTATCTATAAAAATAACGTATAAACAGAAAATATGTTAAATAATTGTCAGACTCAATCCATTTCATTATATGTTGTCATCGTTTACGTTAAGATATGTTTCGTAAGCAAAAATGATCGATCAAGAATAATCATTGAAGGTGTGTGTTTATAAACAGTAATTCGGACTTTGCTAACCAGACGCTTCTATGTAGCTAAATGGTATAACATGTCAGATTAAATGACGGTTTACATATAGGAATAGAGGTTTGATTTCTGTTGGAGAGCCAGACAATCTGCACATGTGATTTGATTATAGTGGTGAAGGGTTTGTGCAGAACCAACCACACTTTTTGAAGGGCCAAATACAGAGACCATGTGCACTATATGCCACAAGGTCCCCAAGTTGACCCTACTCCTAGACCAGTTGCCATGGTGGAGTGATGGATTGAGGAATCAAAGAGCCAAGTTCGAATTCCAGTCAAATCCATTACATTCACTTACGTGCTAATACTCTTGGGAAAGATATGAACCCTCTTTGTCTCCAGCCAGCTAAGGGTAAGTAGCAGGACAGGCTAGGTTATATATATATATATATATATATATATATATATATATATAACGTCATCCACAGACAGACTTTCACAGCTCATCAGTGTGGCTAGACATCCGGTTGCCTCTAGCTAGGATCGAAACCCGACTGAATTGGTGTCAGTCAGAGATTCTACCACTAAGCCGTCAGTGCACGGCAGGGATGTAGGTGGATTTTTAGCGTATTTATTTTTAGAAACACGCCCAGTGACTGACAGTGA
This sequence comes from Acanthosepion lycidas, assembly GCA_963932145.1. NCBI lineage: Eukaryota > Metazoa > Mollusca > Cephalopoda > Sepiida > Sepiidae > Acanthosepion > Acanthosepion lycidas. Next base: position 37,957,080 of record OZ010583.1, on the reverse strand, counting down.
CTCAATTCGCTATGTGAAGAGTCTAGCTATATTAGCTATAATAGTCACTGTTTTACAAACCCATACCTACTCCCTAGAGAGTATATATATATATATATATATATATATATATATATATATATATATATATATGAATAAAAAGAGACAAGAGGAAAAATTATTCTTAGCCAAAACATTTGGTCTTCCAAGGGACTTTATCAAGGCAATGGATGAAATGCAGAGGCTAAAAATAGTTTTTCCTTCTCTCTTTTTATTAATTTTGCCTCTTCTACAGATACACTCTGAGAAGATATATATATATATATATATATATCTTTTCAAAAACAAGACTAACTTTCGTTAAAACAATGAAATAATTTTTTTAATAGCAATTACCTTGGTCTTTTTGTCAACCTTTAAAATGTGAGAGGTATTTCTGCTATGCTCTCTCTCTCTCTCTTATATACACACACATATATATAAATAATGTGTGTGATCTCATATGTCATAATAGCTGGCTATTTTGCTGCATCCTTCCCTGAAAAACACAGAAAGTGATGACAAGTTTTAAGCATCACAAACATTAGTAAGTATTAAATTGCACAGCATGAAAGCTGTTGTATCACTTTTCGTCATTTGTTTTGCTTTTCTTTTTGCTAGGTGTGATCATTAGTTGAACAATGCCAGTCCTCTCAAACACCCAGTCACAATGATTTTCATGTTAGCACAAATGTCAACAGCTTTCACACATGTTCCATCTACACAGTTTCACTCGTAAGCTTTGGTCTAACCCATCTTATAGTTTTCCAATGGTGTCATATGATGGTATTGTATTCACAGGCTGGTTATATTTGGCATATTGAACATTATCAGCCATAGGCCCGTATATACACATTATCAGCCATAAGCCCGTATATACACATTATCGGCCATAGGCCCGTATATACACATTATCGGCCATAGGCCCGTATATACACATTATCGGCCATAGGCCCGTATATACACATTATCGGCCATAGGCCCGTATATACACATTATCGGCCATAGGCCCGTATATACACATTATCGGCCATAGGCCCGTATATACACATTATCGGCCATAGGCCCGTATATACACATTATCGGCCATAGGCCCGTATATACACATTATCGGCCATAGGCCCGTATATACACATTATCGGCCATAGGCCCGTATATACACATTATCGGCCATAGGCCCGTATATACACATTATCGGCCATAGGCCCGTATATACACATTACTCTATAAAGAACTTAGCAACATTAAACAACTCTAAGGAACAACTTCCCTATTCATGTCAATGAACAAATAAAATTAGCCTTAATAAAATTTAGAAAAATAATAATGCAAACAAAAATAAATACATTATTTGGACTATTGTCCTCATCTTTGTCACCATATTTATTACAATATTTCGGCTGTTCTACACTCTTCAGGTGGTTGGAATGTCAAACTGAACCTTTTATTTCGCTCTCTGGGGTAGACTGTGGATAAAGGCATTAGTTAGATCCAGTGACAAGACCCAAAGAGTGTGAGTTCAATACCTGGTTAAGGCAGTGGAGAACTTGGAGAGGGAAATTAACAGGAGATAATTGATAAATGACATTCATTAGACATGGCACGTGGAACTAGAACAGTCTACCCCAGTGAGCGAAATAAAGGGTTCAGTTCGACAATCCAACAACCTGAAGAAGGCTGGATCATACAATGGCCAAAATGTAATGAATATGGCAACAAAGATGAGGACAATAGTCCAAATAATGTTAATAGCGTACATAACACCTCATCTCAGAAATATAGACAGATACTGAAGAAGGCTGGAGCGTACAATGGCTGAAACATAATAAATATGGTGACAAAGATGAGGACAACAGTCGATAGTGTACATAGTACCTCATCTCAGAAATATAGACAAAAATAAATACACCATTATCTTATTCTATCGTAACCAGATGCACCGTAATTATAAACATGATGAAAAAGCAATTAGAGATAATTCACTGATACATATCACTCAACCATCATAACACCTAAGATTTATCGTTTACTATTAAAAGTGAAAACATCTAATCAATTATTACCAACAACACCAGGCCTTAAAAATCCGCCCCCTATCTAAAAATAATGTTGTTAATGAATTCTCATGCTTCCTGAGTGATTGCATTCAAATAATCAAAAAATGGAATACTGACATTGAGTACACATGCACCACACTTTCTCGCAGACCAACTCGTCACCTGTCGCTATTCAGTGCAATCTATGCTCACAACGACCAGCACATCATGAAAATACAACTATCAGCATAATCCACATACTAGTGGATACTACCAAAATACTTTACAGCATCGAATACAAGGAAAGATTTAAAATCCTAGAAGCTATTATTATACAAAATTAAACAGTCCACATTAAATAAAATATGATTCACTACAGGAGATGATATTTTGAAGTGCATATGATATCATTAATATGCACATATAAAAATGCTAAAATAAATAAATCACTCTTTTTGTGTTTCTTCAATCCCAGTAGCCATTGCACATAACGTCACACTGAACCATTTCAAACTTTCAGCTTCCCAAAGAATGTAGACAAAGGAATTCTAACTACTATACGGCACCACATTGATTCTTAATAATGATTGTGATGATCAAAAGTACTTGAGAACTTTGGACAGTTTATCCAAAACTTAGAACCCAATCCTCAACACCTTATTTCAAGGTTGGAAAAATATAATAAAAAAAAAAAAATAAAAAAAAGATGAAACTGACAGACCTTGTCAGTTCTTTTTAATCAAACTTTTTTGAAGATTGGAAGCAGGGTGGAGTAATGGATAGTGGCTTGGTTTAAGGAATTGGAGAGTCTAGTTTAGTGTAATTTTTGTAATTTAATAGAAGGGGTTGAGAGTGGTAGTTAAACAGACAATATAAAGTATAGGGAGGGGTTAATTTTATATCTCTCTTAAGTATGTTTTATATTGGAGTAGGAGGAGTGACAGAACCTTGACCTCTTTAGATAGTTAATAAAACGGAAATGAATTGTAGAAAATGTATACAAATGAGTCTTATGGTAAAGAGAGGGGGAGGGGGAAAGAGAGATGGAGTTACACTACCCACCAATTTCTAATCCCATTTTTCCTCTCAATTCGTTGTTGGAAGTTTTACCTGATGATCCTGAATCCTTAAAAAAGGATTTAGGTGAAATAAATTATCGTAATGGTACCTTAAAGTGTTTTTTTTTTTCATTACATACTTTATATATATATATATATATATATATATATATATAAATGATAGGGAGAATTAATGTATTTATTTTTGATCTGACATTTTTATTACTTCAAATGTTATTATAATGGAGACTCCATGTTTATTTTAAACTGTGTGTATTAAGTTTGTATATTCAAGAAAGCTTAATAAAGGAATTATGCTCTCTGACAGGGATTGAACTTGCATTGCCCTTTGTAGAAGAAACCACCATTCACTCAGCTACAGAGAGCACATTTTCTTCATTAAGATTTCTTGAATACAATGTACAAGCCATAGCATATACTGATAAAAATAAAGTCTATTCAAATATAAGTATCCACTATAATAATGTTTAAAGTTATATATATAGAAGAATGACATAAATTTTTATATATCACAACAATGTTAGACAAAATTTTTGTTCTTTAAGACTTCATTAGACAAAAGTAATGTTTTTGTTGATTCAATTATATATGTGCATGAAGGAGAGTGGGGAATATGAAAATGCAAACGTTAGTCATAATTATGTGTAGATCGGCAACACTGAAAATGTTGAAATTTTAAAATTTTATTTATTTTCTTTTTATGAGAATAACTATAACTTTTCCAGATACATGTCTTTCTTTTTAACTAATAGCTGGGGGAAAAGATGGATTCTTACCTTTATCAAGGGTATTTGTGAATGTACCTGACTAGACTTTGAACATGGCCTTCCGATTTCTCATTCTGAGCCATTATTCTTTACACCATCCACATACCATTCAAAATGAATAACAAATGATTATTAGAATATACAAATTAGTTACTGTCATGAAGCAAAAAAATGTTAATTTGTTCAGGAGATAAGTCAAATACTGGTAGATATCTGGATTAAATCTGAATTTAGTAATCTTTGCTTACACAACCAATTATATGCTGTGTATAGTCACATATCATGCAACTTCTAAAGACCTAATTTTGAAGGTAATTTTAAGGGGGTCACATTATACATGAGATATAAAATTAGCATATGTACTGCTGGCCCTGGCTATGCCGTTGACCAAACTATATATCTATTTACTGTAGTCAAAAGTACAGCTGTATTTGAAATAAACATGATTTAATAAAACTGATGTTTTACTTAACTGTACCCAATAATAATGCATGTAATATTCATATATTATTAAATTGGTGCAAAAATAATGTCGTTTTCTCACATATGTTACTATGTGAGAAAACGACATTATTTTTTGCACCAACCTAATAGTATCCTATTATAAAATATAAGCAGCGAATATGCATCTTCTCCATTGTTTATGTTCATAAGCTGTTTTTTATTCACTTGTTTCTGGCTGTACACATTTATGCAACAAGTATAGCATTACTAATGATACTTTTATCATTCTCTTTTACTTTTTTAACTTATTTGACTAGAAAATGGGATAAAGAGGAAAAGTAGTTAGTCAATTGTAATTTGGTCTCTCAAAAAAGGAACTCTCATGATACACAAGTTACATGATAAAATCTTCTTTTTATAAGTAAAAATTTGGTCACGTGAGATGATACATTATATGAGAGTGTATGTATGTATGTATATATATATATATTTTTTTTTTTTTTTTATTTTTTTTTTTTTTTTTTTAGGGTTTTGAATGTTTGGGCATAGACAAACACACAAATTTTTGAGTTTTATATATTTGATGGCAGAACTTGCTATATATGAAATTTCTAAAAAACTGCTTTTGTTATAAATTTTTGACTGAAATCTACTATCATAGTTGTTTTTATTGCAACATTTCTCAGGCTGTCTGTTTTATAGTACTGGGAAGACAGCACAGGTCAGAAGAAAAGGATAAGTTGCCAGTTAAATTCGAACCCATGTCACTTTTCGTCTTGGGGGAAAGCTGGTAATTGTTCAACTCTGAGGCTACAATTTTATTTTTTTTTATTTTTTTTTTTTTTTTTTTTAACACTTCTAACCAATAACTCCTAACTCTATTCCATAACTTGTGGGACAGTGTAATGGTTAGCAACCTTGTCTCACTAGAACAATTACTACTGAGTAGTAAGTTAGATCCTCACTTGGTGCCCCCTACTTTTAGCCTTGTGCCACATCTAAGCTACACTTGGAAAATCACTATTCCATAACTTTGTGCAATGTTTGTTTTTGTTCTTACATTATCAGTGAAAACAATATCAAAGTTTTTTTTTTTTTTTTTTTTTTACTTGGCTGAAACATTTTCAAACATTATTATTAATTTCTGACGAGTTTTTGCACTGTCTACCCTCTGCTAAGTTGCTATAAAAAAAAAAAAAATCATAAAAGTGAGAGTAAATGCTAGTCACAAGTTAATACTGGTGAACAGTGCTTCATTTAGTAAAACCTAAAAATAACATACTGCTTCCATTTTTTTTTCCCCTGCTGTTTTGTCAAATACATAATTTTAAAACATGTTTTAAGTAACTCTGTTCAAATTTGACTAAATTTTAAGCAACACTATTACTGACTTTAGTGTGGCTTAAGCAATTAAAAAAACAAAAATCCAAAAAAGACATATATAGAAATGAAACAAAAGTTGTATTATTTTCATTTTGGTTTTTATTATTAAAACATTTTGACTTTTGTGCATCCTATCCATTTTTGCCTATATAGATATTGACTGGGCTTGAAATTGCTTAACTTCAGTGATCATATGAAAATGTGTTACAATGTGATATGGCCACAAACCTTTACTGAAGAAGGGACGTGGAAAAGAAAAAAAAAAAAAGCATTACTTAAATTGACTGGTTCAATCATCAAAAAAAGAAAATAGGGAAAAATTTTGTGGCAAAGTTTTTGCTATTAGCATTCATTGCAAGAAGTGAAAAATATTGCCTTTTTCTTTTTTTTTATTAAATCGTTTTGGACCTTCTTCAGGCCGCAAGAATTGAAAAATATTGCTTCTTTTTTTTTTTTTTATTAAATCATTTTAGAAGGGGTTTCTGTTCACTATATAAATACTGTAGCAAATTGATCCCAGACTTCTTAAAGAATTATCTATGTTTATACTTTGTTTTTATTTACAAATGTCAATTTTGAAACTGCTTATTTCATTAATATGCAATTATCAATGACAAAATCCAAAGAAGGATCTGCAATGTAATGGATCCTGATTTGGTATCTTGACTTCAGTTTCTTTCTCATCAATGTGACATGGTTTCCTGCTGTCTTTTCTATAAATATTTTCATGGCAACTGCTCTGGCGCACTTTTTTCCCTGGTAACTTGAATACATGAATTTAAGCATGCTACTAGATTAGCATCTAGGTATCTCCCTTTTACTGTTGAAATAGTTGAATGTAATGGCCACATCTACTCCAACAATTTCTTTTCTCACACTTCCTGTCTGTGGAACTACTTCCTGTTTACTTGATAACTATGACCTTCAAAAATTTAAATGCAATATAATTCCCCATCTTGTAACTTCTTGAATCCTGTTTAGCTTTTGTCCTTTCCTCAATTCACTCTATACTTACTTGGGATGAAATTATTTAAAAAAAAAAAAAAAAAAAAACTCTTTCAAACTGCACTCTCCATTTTCATTGTTGACATTAAAATTCTTCAAGTGATGAAATTTTGATAAATTTATTTAGCTGGCTAAAGGCTAAATTTATAGTTTTAATGGGTTGGATATAATTAGTGTAGGGATATCAGCTTCTCAACATTAGGCTGAAAAGCAAGCGAGAAGTCTTAGCTTCCTGTGTCAGTCATTTTGCTTGGAAAGAAGCTGGGTGATTGCCCTGAAATCCCATTCTACTAAATATAATGTAAAAAAAAAAAAAAATAAATTTAATTCCAAAGTCATCCTGCTGTGCTCTCTAGTACACACTCTTTTTCTAACTTTCCTCTACCAACCCAATTTTTCCTCATCAACCCTCTAAATCTCTCCACAGCTCGCAAGGAGGCAGTATCATCCACCTTGAGAATTCCATGTGTAGAGAAAAGTAATGATCTGGTGTATTTTTATCATTGTGTAACACTGGGAGGCATAAATTCACTTTCAAGGTACACTTGTATTCATCCCTCTTTAAATGATGAATCATCAAGCCAGTCAAACACCTGAGCACTCATTTAGTGTTGTGTTTTGATCCATTCAACACCAAGTAGCTTGCTTACTAGATTGTTCCATGATATAAATTTGAGATCACAATGGGAATACATTGATGGGACTTAAGGAGCCATTGCCTGAGGTAGGTTATCTTGTTTTAAGTTAACCCTGTACCATTGATTAAGTCAGTCTGTAATGACATAACCTGCCATTAATACTTCTTAAAGAGCAACCATTTTCTCAGCAGAGCAGGCCTGTACAAACACACTCCTAATGGAAGCGACTATTTGAAATAAGCAATTTAATGGCATTTTATGTTGTCTAATCAAATTAATTTCACATCAAAAATGATTTATCTTCTTCCTCCATTCCAAACTTGATTTTTTTTTTATATCAAGTAGATATCATCTTCACACTTCTTTATGCTGAATTGTTTACTCAAGGACTTTATTCCTTTTTCCTTTCCAATAAAAGCTACTCAGCCATTCCATCGTACTTTTTTCTAGGGTCAGTTGTTAACTATCCTCATGACCTTTGCTTCCTCTTACCTTCATATTACACACAGCATTCAGTAATCCTCTACCTTGAGTAGCTCTTGAGCCTTGTATCAAGTGAATATTAATTAAAAATGAGAAAAAATGTAGAATTGTGATAATGCATAATCTCAGAATAGACCACAAATTTGCATATTTTGACAACCTTCTATGTAACATGTCCCTGTAAGACATGACTAATCGTGGCTCTCCACGTTTTCCTATCCTTTGTAGTACTTTGTCTTTTTGCCATCTCTCCCAAACCCTGCTCTGGCATTCATCTGCTCAAGCTCACCAGGCATGTTGTGTGTTGCTTTGGTTTGGTCCTCTTACCAGTGAGTGAAAAAAAATAAAATAAAGTTAACACTTAAGAACTTTTGGCCAAATATGTGCATTCAAGAAGATCTGAATGAGATGTGCATTCCTTAAAAAGCTAATTCAACATTGCTAGACTGGAAAGGTCTCTGTGGATGAGTGGTTAAAAGCACACTGGATCAGACAACGGTTTCCTCTACAAAGGGGGATGCAGGTTCAAACTCTGGCAGAGGGCTTTTTTTTTTTTTTTTTTTTTTTAAGACTCTTGAATGCACAGGCCGGTAACTGTCTTTTCATCCTGTTTAAAAAAACGTGAGGTGTCTACTGAAACATGTTACTGCTGCTCCTACTAAATCTCATGTCATATAGGTGTGGAACCCACAAGGACTACCTTATCCTTCTAATTCTCATGGTGTGGGCAGAGTGTTGGAACATTGGACCTCCAGCACCAGATTGATCTGTAGGAGATCATGGTGGATGAGGTCATTCCAGTGACTGCAATGTTGTTGCCAGTTTGCAGATGGCAGATTGAAGTGGTAGATGACTCTGGTAGGGTGGTCATCAGGTCGTTGCCAGATGTGACCAAGCCAGCAAACACAGCACTGAGCAATAGTCCTCATATATAACAAATATTTAATATAGATATGTGTGTGTGCATTTATTCATGTATACTCTCAATAATTCAAGTGTCTCCACATCCTTGTAGGTGATAAATTATTTTCCCCTCTGCAACTCTTGTCTCACAAACAAGTTGTCGCAAGCCTCTCGGTGCTCTATCACTATTTTCCTTGGAGAGTGTTCAGCTGAGCTACACTCTTTTAGTTCCACCAGTCCTAAGTTTCATGGTTAAGAGCTGCCAAGTCACGCATATTGTAGCAAGCTGTGCTCATTATCTTCATATTCTCCTGGTGAGATCGAACTTCCACTCAAGCAGCTTCTTTCTATGAACTGCTGCCTTGTGGAATGGACTCCCAAGAGACTGCTTCCCCAATCAGTAGAATCTTAAGCTTTTCAAGTCTATGGTTAACCTTTGTGTCCCACCTATCCGCATAAGCTGTAACCCTTACTCTGTAATCTTCTACATAGAGTTGACCCTGGGCTTTATACATGGTGAACACCAATGGTTAAAGAAAAAAAAAAAAAATTTTTAATATATTTTCTCTTGTTTTCAGATTTTGCTCCAGTATATATACAAACTGTCCATACGAATATGTTTAAATGCCTTCAATAATCGTTGGTCATTTTCATGAACAGAATTATGTGCGATGAGGTGTTATTATTTACATTATTTCTGTTCGGATTATTGTCCTCATTTTTGTTGTTATTATCACGTTTTTATCTGTTGCGTCCTGTAGCCTTCATCAGGTGTTTCTGCAAACCCTTTTTTCACAGATGAGATGTCGCAAGCCTCTCGATGCTCCATCACTATTTACATGGAGAGTGTTCATGCTGAACTGCACTCTTTAGTTCCACCAGTCTTAAGTTTCATGGTTAAGGCCCAGCATGCCGCACACATTGTAGCAAACCGGACTCATTCGCTTCATATTAACCTGGTGAGATCTAAGTTCTACTCAAGCAGCTTCTTTTCACGAACTGCTGCCTTGTGGAACTGACTCGCAAGAGATTGCTTCCCCGATCAGTACAATCTTAACCTTTTCAAGTCTATGGTTAACCTTTATGTGCCCCCCACCTATCAGCATAAGCTGTAACCCTTACTCTGTAATCTTCTACGTAGAGTTGACGCTGGGCCTTGTACATGGTGAACACCAATGTTAAAAAAAGGAAATCATTTTTTATATTTTCTCTTGTTTTCAGATTTTGCTCCAGTATGTGTGTGTGTGTATATATATATATATATATATTTATATATATATATATATATATAAAAACTGTCCATATGGGGTTGTTTCCCCAATTGGTACAATATTTACCTGGGTTCAACTATTACCTTTCACACATAACCACATAAGCTGTGCCTCTTCCTCTGTAACATGCTATGTTGAATGCCTTTTGAACCATGTGCAGGGTGGACATAAATAAATAAAATATATACTTTTGTTGTTTCAATCATTTCTTTCACATATTTGCGCTAAAAAGCAATCTCATGTTTTTTATTTCAAATGAAGCAGTGTTGTGTTTCATGATGCAGTAATGTTTGTTGTAAAGCGAGAAATTGTTTGTTGACATGAAGAAGCAAAAGTGCGCTCATTATTAGCCAGTGTGTGTGTCCTTCATTTAGAAAGTAACGATTTACTGATTTTTTTTTTTCCCCCTTGCTAATCAGCGTATATACAATAGATACTCTATGGTGATTGTCTAAGTGTAGCTTAGATGTAGCACAGGGCCGAAGGTATGAAACACTCGGTGAGGATCAAACTCATTCTCTGTGTACCTAACTACATGTTTCAATATACCTGCATATATTTGAATACATGTGCATACATGCACACATAAGCCTGGATATGTTAAGCATTGCCTCCTATTGGGTCATGTGCCTTGCGTTTCTTGCGTGTATACTTTGACATCACAGAAAACTGGGGAGTGGGTGTGGGGCATGAATGAAATGTGGCTGCTGCCGTTGTGGCTGTCCTGCTGCTATTTTCCTAATCTCACCAGCTGTGTGGATGCCAGACGCACAGACAAGCAGGCAGACATACAACATTGTCTACACAGCCAGCAAGCTTCAACTGCAGTGGCGGCAACGATGACAAAATACATTTGTGTGTGTCTTTGTTTGGTTCTAGCTAAGGCCTCACCTACTACGTGGCCTGCATCTTGTAAGATGCTATACCCCCCCCCCCATACCGCTGCCACCATCTCCACAATCATTTTTTTTTCTTTTTTTTTTTTTTTTTTTCCGCTTTATTCACTCAGGTACTCGTTCGTTCATTCATTCTTTCATTCAGACTTTCATTCTTTCATTCATTCATTCATTGCCTCCTGGGTCAGACATTTGTGCACTGTGGACCACAAAATAAACACAAGGCCTTTTTATTTCTTACATAAACACATGGGAAATTACATAGGCATTTGCAGAGTTATATTTTTGTGTGCAAATATGCAATATAAGCATTTGCGAACATTTTTGTATGTGCATACAGCCATGAACCAGTTTGCATATATATCTGAATTTCCATAAACATACACACACATATATATATATATATATATATATATATATATATATATATATATATTGGTATGTATGTAACTCTTTGATAATAGCTAATATGTCAGCCCGAAGCACTTGGAACAATTATTGGGGTAATTTTTACGTACACAAAGTTCAAGAAAGAAATCTTTTATACATAGGAGCAAAATAAAAAGATGTATAGATCATCAATAAGTATTGGGAGTGTTCAATATTTTTGCCTCGTTAATTATTACTCTATTCAGTACTTTAATTACAAAAATTCTGTTCGTCTTGATATAGGTTAAATTATATAATTTTAGGTCTATCAATAGGTGCTATTATTATTTTATTATTAGTTTCATTACAATAAAAACACAATAAGAAAAAAAAATGTAACCAAAGTAGTTTCTCAAGTTGCCAGTCATTTTTAATGAAACCTGTATTTGAGCAGGATTACTGCTTTTTTATATATATATATGAACTATATTGTCAACATGAAAAAAAAAATCCCTTATTATAAAGGTAATTTACATTAACCAGAAAAAAAAGTCTTAGACAGAAGCGTCTATCTTTTTAAATTTAGATTTTTTAATGTAATTATAACGACAAAAACATTTCGATTTCATTTTTGCCTTGAAAAAGTTGGAAGATGAAACGCGTCGGCAAAATCTAAGATTTTTTCCAATTGTTATTCTATACCAATTTGTCTTTTCCACAGAATTGATCTGGGAATTTAACTAATATATATATATATATATATATATATATATATATATATAATGCTCTACTGTGTATCGAGCACTGTTTTTAAAAATGAATATAAAAGAACTCTGGATTATAAATCTGACTGTTCTTTCTTTTCATTTTGATATGTGTGTGTATATACGTGCACATATACACACAGACATTTTATATATATATATATATATATATATATATATATATACACTATAGAAAATTTGAATTTCATCACATAATCATCATTTCACTGTGAGTGAAGCACTCTATATAAAACATCTGGCACTCAGTATTAATCTTGCTTTATTTAACAACAGAAACAATGTGCTAAATGTTTTTTAAACTTTAATTCTAGCCACATTCCTTCATGGATAAGAGAAAACCAAAACCATTGGTGGAACCAACAGATAACTTACTAATAGACCTAAATACCCTTAAACAAGATAAAATCTCAAACAAAGACAGCAATGAGAAAAAAGAAAGGGACCTAAAGACAAACACCTATCAACCCAGTAAAATGCTTGATGTCTAGATTACCTAGACAGAGCAAAAAAAATACTTGATGATGTTAATTCCTATGAAAGAATGGCCCTTGTCATAACCTGAGTTTAACACTCAAGCTATCTTCAGATGATTTTAATTCACACACACACACACACACATGTATGTGCGTGTATGTGTTAATGAAAGGAATGACATTAGGAAAACCATTTATGCCAATGCATTTCATTCCTTGGGGA
>OZ010583.1:37841807-37941807 GCA_963932145.1 Acanthosepion lycidas | reverse complement strand
TATACAGTTCCAACCTAGTGCAGCTGTTTTGTGTTTTTTTTATTTTTATTTTTTTTTTTCTGTTGTTTATTTCAGTAATGTTTCAATAGTAAAAGTACTGACATTTGAGGATTTTTTGTGAGGAAATCATACCAGTGCACTTTCAGAATAAGAGCAAAGGGCAGTACTGGTAGGGAGCATTTGAGGCGTACTCACCACTAATATATGACCCTAGATTCAGCACTATGTAGAATACTGGGCAACATGAGGAGATTCTCTGTGTGTGTGTGTGTGTGTGCGTGTGTGTGATATATAGTGTTTTTTTCTTAGGACCAAACATGCTTCTGAAATGTTTGGAAGGTTTTGTTTGTTTATGAGTGTGATGGTTATACATACATTCAACCAAATGTCTGTGACTACGTGTAATATATGCACATGCACACACACATACAAGTGTGTTGAAAAGTACTTAGCCTGACCCACTTCCTAAAATCTGATGAAATGACCTAAGAATATGCCAAAAGTATTTATTTTGGAAAAGCCTTTTGGTGAGACTCATAATTTCTCAGTGCAAATTCTTGCAAACACACACACACACACACACATATATATATATATATATATATATATATATGAAAACAAAATGCAGACTTTTCTTAGCTGATGCGTTTCATGTGCTTTTTCAATTTAAGAAGCTCAGTTAACCTGATTAATATTTATGAGCATTCTTAAATGCAAAATTTTGTAAAACCAAAGACATTTTACTTTTGTGCATAAATACTTGTTGCAAAATAAAATCCTTTCATTTGTTTTAATAATGTCCATCAGAGGGTGAAACGTATCGGCAAGAAAAAGATTTTTCTTTTGTCTTCATTCATATTGTCCTTTTGCAGATATATTTTTATTTATATTTGAATGATTACATTTCTTCCTTATATATATGTGTGTGTGTGTATGTGTGTGTGAGAGAGAGAAGGTGACTATATCAACAGAAAAAAAACACAGTATGGTGATAATTTCATTCATGCCTGAAGCCATATTCAGGCTGTGTCTATATCTACAATCTCCAAAATTGAGCATTGTTCCCATATAAATATAACAAACCTTAAACAATATAATTCCACACTCACACACACACACACACATATATGATATATATATATATATATATATATATATGTGTGTGTGGATGTATTTGAATATTATTTTTTATATTTGCTCAGGTTTTGTTAAATGGCTCGTGTCAGGGCTGATGCAAGTGTCTTGTGGACCCCCACCCCGAAGCTATGATACAGGGTCTTCCACTCTACTACATCTCAATTTTCATAAAGTAGTATTCATATAAAGTACAAATTTTATTTCAACCTGATTATGCCCAATAATGGATCATATGCAATATAGGTGAACAATTCAACTAGAAAAATTTAAAATAAATACAATGTATCTAAATACATGTTTTGTTGTGGCAATTTTTAACAACTGGAGATTTTTTTTGTTAAAATTTTGAATAATTTTAACATATTTATTACACAAAACTGTCACAGAAATTATTATGAACAATATCTTTTAAAAGAAAGTAGTGAAACTTTTCTGAGAGTAGACAAAAGAAAAACGTAAAAAGTTACGAAAGATACAATCTCTCTGAATTTTATTTCAGCAACAACAAATGTAAATTTCTATATGTAAATTCAAATATCTCTTTCTCATATACAAAAGAGTTGTTTTTGTCACTTATTGAGGATGTTATTATTGACCTTGTGCCAGGTGGACAACAAAAATTTAAACGTTTCCAGAGTTTTTCCTCATACAGACTATCAGCTATAATTAACCAAAAATAATAAAAAGCCTTCCGATAATATTTTTTCAAATCAATACTCTTAACTCTGAAACACATTCAACATTATGGATAAAATAATGAATTTTATATTGTGTGTTTTTTTTTTCAAGACTTAGCATTAACAAAACAAATTCACAGATTTGGATGAAAAAGGGGTCTTTTTTCATGCAAAAAGTACATGCAATTTTTCTCATTATGTGTGTGCTGGTCATACATACAATATATATATATACATATATGTATATATATATATATATATGAATATAGACAAAAGGCAAACATTTCTTAGTTAATGCTTTTTGGATGAAAAAAGTGGGTCTTTTTTCATGCAGATCCATACATTTGTCAAAATCAGCAAAATCTTTTCTTCCTTTAATATTCAGCTGTCCTTAGTTTAATTTGTAACATATATAAATGTAGGTAGAAAAAAAAACAAATGCTCCCCCCAATAGATAGGTCAATTTAAACAAATTCGGATAGATAGGTCGATTTAAACAAATTCGGATAGATAGATAGATTTAAACAAATTCGGATAGATAGATAGATTTAAACAAATTCGGATAGATAGATAGATTTAAACAAATTCGGATAGATAGAAATAGACGGTGTGTAGACAGAGGAATCAATGCTACATTGTTACAGTTAGTTTCATACCACAAGCGATCTTCAGACTTTTCCATACTTTTTGTATTAATATTAAATAGTATATAAATGAATGAATGAGAGGTGTGGATTAAAAAAGGGGTCTTTTTTCATGCAAATCCATTAATTTGTCAAAATCAGCAAAAACGTTTCTTCCTTTAATATTCAGCTGTGCTTAGTTTTATTTGTAACGTATATAAATCTAGGTAGAAAAAAAAAGCAAATGTTGATAAGATATTGGGGATTACAATACCCTGTCCGGGGCCCCTCAATCAGGCTCCCCCACTGTATAGTATATGCCAGTGCTGTCAATAACTTTTCAGCACCTCATAGAAGACAAAACAAGAACTCATTTTCCTAAAAAAAATGATTTTTAAGAGATCTAATTGTCATTGATAATCAATAACAAATAGGAAAGAAATATCAAGAATTCATGTTAACAAAGTTGTACCTACCATCATTGATTAGTCGAAGCCACCACCTTTCAAATCTTAACCCTAAACCTAAAGTCTAACCTCTTAATAAATAAGATTATTCTTCACCTATGTGCCATGTCTCTTTCATGATGTGGGCCAACATGGCTCTCCTCAACATCCTATTATTTGAAGTTCTTATTAATGTTTGTCTTTTTACCATCCCTCTCACTACTGTCTTAGCTTATGTACATCACATTGAAACACTGGTTCTCAAGTTAAGCAACATCAGACCTGGTCAGTAGCTAGATGGGTGACTGCTTGGGAATACCAGACGCTGTAAGCTTGGATGTGCTGGAGGGCTAATGGATAATGGCTAGGAATTGGAAAACGTGGGGGGTGGGGGGCTGGTTTCCAATTCCAATCAGGTTTGTTATATTCACTTACATGCAAATACCCTTTGGGAAAGGGATGAATCTACCTTTCCATCCATCCCCCCAGCTATGGGTTAATTGGTATAACCTGTATTAGTAAATCTCTATTTCCGAAAAATTCTTACAATTTAAACATATTTTCTAGCCTTAAATAACTAAAGTTGATAAGCTGTGAAAAAACAAATCACTGAACACCCCCTCCCCAATTTTTAGCCTCCATTCACACAAGATCATCGGTTCAGTGGCCTGCGGCCTTCTCTTTCTTCCATTTGTCTTGTGAGTGTCAAATTTACAAATCTCTCCTTCCTCATTATTTATTCGCTAAATTTCAGCTACTTTTTTTTTTTTTTTTTTTTTTCTGATTCCTTTTTGTTTCTATTCTCCTTAAGACTTGGTATTCTCAGCATGTTTCTGTAGAACATTTCTATTGCCTGCCTCATCTGTGAAGAACTTGTCCAACATTCACTGCCATCTTGGAAAACTGATATTATATAGCAGTTCGGCACTCTTTGTGTTTTACAAAATTTTCTATTTCTTGGTACTTTTTTAGATTTTGGTAGACATCTTTTGCTATTCCAATGAGCATTTTGATTTCACCTTACTCGGAATACAGAGGTTGTACTCTGAAAACCACTAATAATCCCTTTGAATTTACAATTTGAAAAGTGTTGCATGTATTTTTCAATGTTTTGTGTTTTACCAATTTGAAAAAAAAAAAAAAAAATATATAGGAATAGTTCCAAAGAATAAAAAAGCCAAGATTATCTCTGGTAAAAGCTGTTCATTTGAAGTAAACAAATATTGAAAATTTTAATTTCATTTTATGTACATAAATTATTCAGTGTGTCAGCATCTCTCGTGTTTTTTTTTTTTTTTTTTACCCATGAGGCTTCTTGGAAATTTAGCTTATCTATAGAAAGAGAGCTCAAGGAGGGATTGTTTTATCTTCACTGTTTTATTTATTATGCACTTATCTAGAGTCTTAATAAGTTTGTGCCACAAAGAGAACATTTTTATGGCATCGATCCATTTTAGATCTATCACAAAGTGTTTACTTAGCTATCGACATGACGACATTGTCATTCTATCTATTGATCAAAGGAAAGGTATGCGGAGAGTGAGATAAAAAGCAAATAAGTCACAAATGATTGATAGATAAATAAATTGATAAGCACAGTTTCAAATTATACACAGTATTTATTAATAGAAGAATCAATACAGAGTTATACCTGCAGAGTTATATATCTATTGTGTGAGTGTGTGTGTATATATATATATATATATATATATATATATATATAATATTATTTACATTATTCGGACTATTGTCCTCATCTTTGTCGCCATATTTATCACAACGTTTCGGCCGTTGTACGCTCCGGCCTTCTTCAGGTGGTTGGAATGTCGAACTGAACCCTTTATTTCGCTCACTGGGGAAGACTGTTCTAGTTCCACGCGCCATGTTTGATGGATGTCAGTTATCAGTTATTTCCAGTTAATTTCCCTCTGAAAGTTCTCCACTGCCTTAACAGGGTATTGAACTCACACTCTTTGGGTCCTGCCACTGGATCTTACTAATGCCTTTATCCACTGTGCTATATGGTGACAAAGATGAGGACAATAGTTCGAATAATGTAAATAATGTACATAATACCTCATCTCAGAAATATAGACAGACTCTGAGATATATATATATATATATATATATATATATATATATATATATATATATATATATATATATATATATTATTTTAAGTTAGTCTATCTGTAAGGGAACAAGCTGAATAAAAAGACAAGAAAAACTATTCTTAGCCAAAGCATTTCATTCTCTGGGGGACTTTATCAAGGCAAATGTAGGATTAATTTTGTTGCAAGTGTTTATATACAAAAGCAAGAATATCATTGGTTTATCAAGGTTTATAAATTTGTGATCTGATCACAATGTAAACAATATTCATTTATTAAAAAAAATATATATATTTTTATTTTTTTTTTTTAAGCATTTCATCCCAAGCAAGTCGGGAAGCCACTAGGACGCAAGGGGTTACAGAAAGTTTAGAGCAAGATCAGATAGGAGTGATAGAAAAAAGGATGAGGGTAGTGGATAGATCAAGGCAACTGGAGATGTCGATTGACATTACACTTGAATAGCTGGAGATTATAGCTCACAGGGAAACAGGAAAAGGGAAAGGAGTTCCACAGGCGAGATGTGCGAGGCATGAAGCTATTAGAGTAGAAGAGATGGCTACATTTAGGAGTTTCGACAGTGAAGGGGTGAGAGTGATATGCCAACCTCGTAAGGCGCTGGAACTCATGACGTCTGGGAACCAGCGAATGCAGCTCCTCGGAGCATTTTCCATGAAAGTATTTGTAGAACAGACAGAGGGAGGCGAAGGCGCATCTGTGAGAAAGTGATATTACTTGAATATTACTTGCTTACTTTGCCATTACATGATTACTTGCCAGACTTTGAATTATGACACTTTGTGTCCTCCATATGTTTTGACTGACGATTTTAACAACCTGATGAATATTCATGAATGTTCTCAAATTTAAAATCCTTGACAATAATAGTTATTCTCCAAATATTGTTAATGCATTACTGACATGAAAAAATTAGTCTTACAATTCAAAATATGTTTTAACTTTAAATAGTCCACAAAGATTTAATAAACCATAAAAAAATCAAATTATATAGACAATAAAATCCAAATTTATCTCATATGGGGCAATAAATTAGCTTATTTTGACTGGCAAAAATATAATTTGTTAGTCTTATGAACCCTGGTATAGACTGTGTTTCTGTTGGAAATGGAAATTTAACTGTGAAAGCTACAAAAAAACCCAAAATAAAAATAATACAGAATTTATCCATTTCAATGTTTCAGTAGGACGAAATGCACAAGACTGTCGTCAGATGAGGGTGGAAACTATTTGTCTTAAAGGGAATAGGTTTTATAAAATTAAACCCATATATTAACCTTATGACATCAAATTTCAGTTATATAGAGAATGAAATGTTCATTTAAAACTGAGAGGAATAAAAATGGGTTTAAAAATAACCTTTAATTACATAGCTAAAATTTATTTTTAAAAATACAAAGTCATACTTAAAAGTAAAAAGACATATTTAAAAAACAAGTGATATTTAAAAATAAGATATATTTAAATAAATTATATTTAAATAATTTATATTTAAAAATAAGTTATATTTAATATAAAATAAATAGGTTATATTTAAAAATAAAAATATAATAAGATAAAACTAATTATACATTTAAAAATATAATTAAATAAATTAAAATAAAAAAAAGTTATATTTAAAAATAAGTTATACTTAAAAACAAAGTTATATTCAAAACCAACCATAAAATATATGGATAAAGAGATGTAAGTGATGAAAGGAAAGAGAGTTCTTAGAACAGGGGAAAATTTATAAATTATAATTAATACAGTGTAAAGATGGGAATATAGAAATTAGAATTAGTTATGCATTCAACACTTGGATTTTATTGTGTATTAATTTTTAATCTGTAATATTAAATACATTGAGCTCTTTTTGTGGATCAGTTTTAATATTTTATATTGATAGGATCCAATTGGATTATGTATACCAATGGATTTATTACCATTACTATATATATATATATATATATATATATATATAAATGGTGATAATGCCACTAAGTTGCAAGTGGCTACAAGGTGTGTAAGAATGAGAAGACTTTAAAAGGAACTGGAAACCCAATCCTAAAGAGGAAATAATGGATAAACCTCTACTCCTGTTCAAAAGACCAGCAAGAGGAGTGTGAACCAAATGATAGGCAAAACTTATTCCTATTGAGTTAAAAAAACAAAACAACAAATAAATAGTAAATAGAGTTTAGGCTGAGATGTCTAAAGCATCAAGTTGAGAATGAGAAGACTTCAGACAGAACCAGAAACCCAATCCTAAACAAGAAAGAAGGGATAAACTTTGACTCCTGTTCAAAAATCTGGAGACGAGTGGAGATGAGACAAAGTGTAAAAGCTTATAAGTCATTCGATTTTTCAGCTCTCTAGAAAATACCAGGAATCTTGCCTACTAAATCGAGCACATGGTTCTTGAGGACTGAGAATTACATTGATATATATATGTATATATGGGGCTGTAAAAGTAGGTATACAGTAAGTTTATACCAGTATTATAATAGTGGTTCTAGGATTCATTTGATTCTAAAATACATTTAATTCACTGAAATTGTTTTTAATATTTTTATTTTCATAATTTTTATTATATCTTTATTATTTTTATTTTTTAACAAATTTTAATAAACACTCTGAGGAATAATAGGGGTAAACAGTTTTAACATTTGAGGGATTAATATGTTTAGTATTGATATGCTTGTAAAATCAATACAATATGTTTAGTGTGCACCTTTTTTTTTATTTTCATTATTGTATATCTACTTTTGCCCCCCCCCCAGTATTTATACAAATATAACCTTTGTCACTTAGCTGATTGATGTTATATTCAGCGCCTCACCGCCATAGTTTTGTAAATGAAGCTTTTTTGTTCAGTCAACTTGTCAGGAGATTTAAACAATTTAGTGTGTGTGTGTGTGTGTGTCTGTTGTTGTAGTATTTCCTAAAAGGAATTTAAACAGATTGATCAACTTCTTCACCCTGTGTTTCCCATGTCTCATCAGACAATTCACTCACTTCACAAAATCCCCCTCCCTTGAATTAGCTCAGTGGTGCTGGGTTTGAAATGGGTTTGCAACTGTAAATACCTCAAAACCCTAGGGACTATCATTTCATCATCACTGATCAAACCTCAAGTTTTCTACAATCATGATAATCTGAATCTGTTGGGACTCTAGTCCACTCCAGATCTCAAGTAGACTGTGCATGCATATAATATATATATATATATATATATATATATAATGTATATGTGTGTGTGTGTGTGTATTTAGGCAGCATATTTTCATTTATACATGTTTCATTAAATAATACAGACAAGTTTTGTCTATTTATTTTATGTAAATTCTTTTCATATCGTCTGATAAGCTTAATAACATTATCATTAAAGGATGAAAGAAAATCACCAATTCTACTGTTGGGAAGTGCGAGAAAAGAAGTAGCGGTCAACAGTAAAAAGGTGGGGAGTAGATGCGAGTAGAACACATGAATTTATGTAGTTGGGACACCTGGCGAAAAAGCTCATCAGAGCATTTACCATGAAAATCTTTGCAGAAAAGACAGAGGGAAGCTGTAAGAAAGCGACTGAAGTTGAGATGCCAACTCAGGATTGATTACATTGCAGATCCTTCTTTGGATCTTGTCAAGAACCTTGAGATGAACAGCAGGGTTACCAGATCAGATATGGCAACAGTATTCAATCCACAGTTGAATGGTTGTTAGATTTGTAGATGTGTAAGATGGACTCTGATGAGAAAAACTTTCTTGCATGATGCAGTCAACCAGCTTTCCTTGTAGTAGATGCAGCTATTCATACAATGTAGTTTTTCCAGTTCAAGTCGGCTGAAAATGTGAGGCCAAGAAGGTGCAGTGAAATGCTCTCCAGGATTCTAGCATCAGCCATGCTGATGACGAACAGGAAATTTCTCTATAGTGGTTAAATGAGAGCAGTTTAGTTTCGGAGACATTAAAATTTATTACGAGCCATTTCCTGCCCCAGTTAACCATGATTGGAGATCCTTTTCAAGAGCAGCAGCCAGGTTAACTTTCTCAGTGCTGATAGATTTACTCTTGAGACAAGAGTAAATGATAGTGTCATCTGGAAATATATATTAGCATTATGATTTTTTGCAACACTATGTTCGTGTGTCATAAATTGATGAACTTTTGTTCAAAAGTAATGAAAAAAAGCATTAATTTGTTTTAGTTCTTTAGAAAGGTCACCAGCAAACTGAAAATTTGATTTTACCATATAGACAATAATGTTAAAAAATCGAATTATTTGAGAAACTTTATTTTTAAATTTGCTAATGATGTAATTGGAGAATATGTTTGTGTTTTTAATCCATTTAACAGTTTATAGCATAACATACAAAGGTTCCAGAAAGTTCTAGAAGGCTCCAGAAAGTCATAGAACTACTATAATATGCAATGTTAGAAATTCCATGTTGGGGGTGAAATTTAAAAAAAAATTAAATCCTTCCTCATTACAAAAGTTTATCGAATTATGATACAGGAATTCAGTTATTTTACAAAAAGTCACAACTGTAATATATATATATATATATATATATATATATATAGGTTGATGGGTAAATTGTCGCCATTTTATATTTTTTAATTTCATGCATGCATGTTGTTTTTGATTTTGTTGTCTGCACAGTATAGTAAGGTCAGTTGGGCACCATCTGTGAGAAGAAGTGCACCATGACCCAGTTCACTCTACCAGAAATTTGAAAATGGCATGCTGTACTGCTTGGCATGCACTCTGGAAGCTCCAATATGAACATTTCAGGGTGTTTAGGTGTCAATCTGAGGACAGTGCAGAGAATTCGGAAAGAGTTGGATAAAAATATGGAGTCAACACTATGTGTTTGGAGTGATCACAAGTGGTGGTTACATTATGCCTCCATTCATCTCCCCACAGGGCCTCAGGCTCAACATGGAGGCCTACATAAAGTGCCTTCAGGAGGTAGGGCTGCCCTGGGTCAAGAGGGTGTCTACTGGAAGACCTTATATCTGGCAACAGAACTCTGCACCATGCTACACAAGCAGGAGAACCCAATCATGGCTGTCAGACAATTTCTGCATCACCCCTTACATCTGGTCACTTAACTCCCAGGCTGCAACCCCTTGATTAGTATATGTGGGGCACAGTTGAGCGAGCGACCAACGAAACTCCTTGTAACACCAAAGATAAACAAGGAGAGGATTATGGCAGCATTCACCAACTTAAACAAGTAGACTGCCCTGAAGAGTTGAAGGTGATTCTGAAGTCATCTGGAGTTCGTGGTTGAAGCCAATGGCAATTTTATTGAATAAATTTACTCGTTAGTATTTCAAGGTATTTTTGTGTAATTTTGGTAAATGTATCTGTTAAAGTGAGGTGTCAGTGTTATTTTCATTTCTGCATAATTTAGATGACAATTTATCCATTGCTCCATGCATGCATATATATATATATATATATATATATATACACTTTGTCTATTTCATAATGTCTGTGTGTGTATATATATATATATATATATATATATACACACACACACACACACACACACACACACATTATGAAATGGACAAAGTCCAACAATTATTTAAAACATTTTTATTTTTCCCACAGTAGGTTGCCATTTCATTTGGATACACATTGAGCAGATATGAATGAATGAGAGAAAATCATGGAGAATTGTTTAAAAACAGTAAAATCAACTTTGCTAACCAAACGATCCTCTGTGGCCCAATCGGTTAAGGCATGTCAGGCTATATGACGGTTCCATATAGGATACAGGTTTGATTCCTGTTGGAGAATGCATATTCTCTATGAAAATTTCTTGGGCATTCAGGCCGGTAAATGTTGTTAATACTGTTTATTATAAACAGAGCATTTACTTAAATATTCGTATCTATAAAAAGAATGTATAAACATAAAAAATGTCTTTATATATTATAGTTGTTTATTTTTAAATATATAATCATTGCAACACTGAAATTCCCATGTTTCAAAACTGAAAACTCAATTTAAATTTGATCGTACAAATTAAATTTAAAATACAAAGTTCCATTCCATTATCAAGCGATGCTAACAATAAATTTTTGAAATTGATTCACTTAATTTATAAGTTCAGACTAATTTGAAATTTTGAGATGTTGGGGTTAAGGAAAATTCCTTTTTTTATTTTAGGAGTGTTAAGATTTAACTTATTTAGAAAACACATTTATCTAATGTATTGTAGCTATGAAGTCAAGGTGAGGGCTGGGATATCTGTCTGTTGATACAAACTTCCTTTTTCCAAGTAGAAATTTGTGTTATGGTCTATGTTCAACACACCGTCTGGGTTTCAGTAGCAATACATTTGGCTTTTTTATTTTTTATTTAATTTTTATAAATTAGGATTTCTTTCAAAAGGGGCATTCAAATTATTTTTAATATTTTTATTTTTACCGACTTAAGATATACTTAATTTATTTACTAATTTTAATTATAATTACACACACACACACACACACACAAGGTGTGCCCCAAAATATACTCACTTTTCAACTTCCTATAAATTCTTGAATGTTTTCCTTTTTTCAGACCCATGCATTTAATTTCATTTAATATTTAATTTAATCTTGTTTCTAAGTCAACTGACTGAATGTTTATTATGTGCCATGCATGATACACACTTAGGCAATCATGTATCTTTTGATACATGACTGATGAGGCAGATTTTTTCCCACAGTATGTTGCCATTTCATTCTGCAGTAGTCCAGTTATGATCCCAGGCTATAAAACCCAGTTTGTGTTCTGCTATTTACCCATAGCTTGTGGGACAAGATGATTTATACTGTTACCAAAGGGGATTAACGCATAAGTGAATGTAATGGATTCAACTGGAATTTGAACTCGGCTCTCCGATTTCTCAATCTGAGCCGCTATCCATTACTCTGCCATGCCTCCTAAACATTACTATTTCTTAATTTTAACCATTGATCTTTTCAAGTCAATAAAAACTGCATTTATTTTCATTTAAAGAGTGAGTACAGTTTTTGGGGACACCCTTATAGCTGAAGATGCAGGACAAATGGATGGCTCATTCTGCCACTCTGGAAATTATCTGACTCCTTCTGCAATCATTTACCTTTACAAGAATTCCAAACTGAAACTAAAAGTATTGTCCACATATCTGTTATGGAGCTAAACAATACTTACTTTTGAGCCTTGATAGAATTAAAAAAATTTTATACATTCTTTTAGGAGATGACTTATCTTCCACTCTCTAGCTTATTTCTATGGCAAAGATTCTGATGAGCACAAATTTTTAGTTCCACTAGTTCAGGCCTTTACAGCTAAGACTCAATGTACTATATTCATGGACCATCTCACCTCATTTCTTCATATTACAATTGTAAGGAGGAAGTTCTACTCAGACAACTTTTTCCTAAGAACTGCTACTTTGTGGAATAGATTCCCACACGGGTGTTTCTTAGAACTCTTTAATTTTAACCTCCTCAAATCAAGAGTCAATTGTTACCTGTTCCCTTAGCCACATGATCTTCCAGCTCCCTCCTCTAATGTTCATATTAAGATGAATAATATCACAGATGAAATGCCGCAAATGTCTTGCTACTCTTGCTATTTTGACGAAAAATGTTCAGACGAGCTACATTCTTTAGTTTCACCAACTGTAACCCTCATAGCTAATACCTGCTACACCATGTACATGTAGGAGAACCACCCTCATTACCTTTGTATTCCATTTAGTAAGAAGAAAGTTCTATTCGAACAGCTTCTTTTACAGTCTGCATCATTTTGGAGCTGACACCCAAGAGGATGCTTTCTCTACCACTATAATATTAACGTGTTCAAGTCTAAGGTTAAATGTTATCTTTCCCCATCTGTCATAAATTGCACCTCTTACGTTTTACTATTACTGCTTACACAAAAGGCCTCCTTCAGTAAACTTCTACTTTGATGGGCTCTTGAGCCTTGTTTTGGGGGAACTTTAGCTATAAAAAAAAAAGGAAAAATTCCTTATTTTCTGTATAAATATTTTTCTTTCTTTGAGGAAGCCTTCATCTCACCTTTAATTCCCAGAACTTGTGTTTGTTATTCTGTGCGTGCGTGTGTGTCTATCTGAGCTTTTGTTGACATAAATCTATGAGTGGATGTATTCAACTGAAGAGAGACAGATAGGATAGAAGACACTGTTGGATAGAACGGCAGAGACTGATAGGTGATGGGAGACTGATTGAAACACTACAGTGAGCAGCCATCCATCTAGTCTCCCACTTTCTTACTGCCAGAACCAGTGCTGTAAAGCAGTAAATTAACACTGACTATGTATTTGTCATGAAAGTGAATTGCTGTAATAACAAAAGTAGAAAGTGATGCGACTTGTTCTCCACTCTGCAGTCAGTGCAGTCCATGCTCAAAATCTGTGTCAGCCACCAGCATGCGTTTCTCATGTTTTGCATTCCCACAACTGAAACACGCACCAGCAGCATTCAATATGAACAGTGGCAGATATTCTGTAGAGATAAGATTTTAAAGCAAGTGAATATTACCAGGGCTCCCTTTGCAAGTCGACATTACCAGAGCTCTCTTCGCAAGTCGATATTACCAGAGCTCTCTTCGCAAGTCGATATTACCAGAGCTCTCTTCGCAAGTCGATATTACCAGAGCTCTCTTCGGAAGTTGATATGACCAGAGCTCTCTTCGGAAGTCGATATGACCAGAGCTCACTTCGCAAGTTGATATTATCAAAGCTTTGTAGTGAAAAATTAAAGGTTTTTTGGGAAAATAATTTTTTTGTAGTCAATAGGTAGCAGATATATGTGTGTATGTATATTTAATAAGCTTAAGTCTGGTGCAAGGCTAGAGCACCCAGTAAGATCCTTTAAAATCAATGCCTGTGTAGCCAGTGTGTGTTAATCCCTATAAACTTGTTAAATAAACAGAAAAATAATCTCTATGGTTGGCTACTTGTATCTGAGTATGCCTATCTTCAAGGGTGGCTAGCCAATCCCTGCTAGGCACATTTATGTTTGTTCAACATCCACAGAACCAATCTCCAATTTATACTGCGGCTATGCTGAACAGACCTTAGTTACAGTTTCTTGAAGGGAGTCCATACTTTGTCATGATCTTCAGTTTGAGCAAGGTCCAGAATGCTGAAATCCTCTGTCATGATGACTTGTGATTTTTGTGTTAGCACAACTGTTCAGTCTACCCAATTTCACATCAAGGCTTGGGTCAATCTGTGCTATGATTTTCAGGCACTTCTCGATAATGCTTCCTGCTGGGATTGGATCTCTAGTCTGATATTCTCAAGAAGTCCTGACAATTTGACCATGCTGAGATTCAAATACTGCTTTTATGGTTGGAATCCTAACATTCTGACTACTCAGTCACATGCCCATAATTTTCACACGTCTACCTGTAAAAACATATCGTATCTCTGCTCTCAAATCTGCATTCTTTAAGTCTGGTATCTACTGTAGTGAAATAGTGTGTTTATCTCAAAAGCCATTGATAGTAAATTTGATTTTCTCTTGCCATTACATATTGTGTGTCTGTGTGTGTAATGAATAACCTAGTGTTGCTTAACAAGCTAGTTTTAAAATCCACTGCTATTATGTTTAATCTTTACAAAGTTCTTTACTAGAATGACTTTGTGTTAGGTAAGTGTATGGTTAACAAATAACTACCACAAAGTAATAGTTTAAAAATCATTGCTAGTAAGTTCAGTCTTGAGTACTCTATTATAGTGATCTTTTGCCAGACTTGTAATCGGGATTAGCAAACTCATTTTGCAAATGGTTGCTAGTGAGTTTGATCCTTACTGTGTGTGTGTCTTTATTCTTCTCGTGCCAGACAAGGCTGTTTGACTGCATAGGGCATTTTCCGTTGAGAAGTGGGGATATTATCCTATCTTGAAAGGCATTGCTAGAACTTTCTCTAAATGTTCCATTATTGGGGCCTTGTGCTGTTCTTGGTCAGACCTGTTGGATTTCATCAATTTGAAAAGATCAATATTTGCCGAGATGCACACGATGCCTTCATGTTTTTCTCAGCTTAGAGATCATTACAACCTGTGGAAGTGGCACAAAAGAAAACGGAAAAGACAATATGTAAAACGCATGCAGTGATTTGAATATCTACAAGCCTAGCTATTTGCAAGTTGGTACTTTGGAACGTGCATAACAATTTTATGGCATTTAAGTCGGGTTCTCTTCTGTAATTCCCCTTCCTGTTTTCTGACCAATGCTTTGAATGAAGTCGTAAAAGGCTGGGAAGAGCAGTGGGAGGAGATTGAGTAAAAAGCCGAAAGAATGTGGCCTTAGATAATCTGTTACAGGAATTTTCAAGCCGGTTCTTTATTGTATGATATAAGAAAAGAAATATACAGATACGAGAAAATGGTATATAAATTTTTATATATCAAAAACAATGTTAGGAAAATCTATGATAAAGTGGGAAAAAAGTTCTTGTGCGACACGTTTCATTCTTTAAGACTTCATCAGACTAAAGCGATGTTTATGTTGATTACACATGTGCACAAAGGATAGGAGATGCTAAAATTTTAATTTTTAATTAAATTTTTTTTTTTTAAATTTGTCTTTTGGCCAGGTGTAACAGTAAAATTGTCCAAATTGTGTAACGGCATAATTATCTATCCCACCATTTGTTGTAGGAATCACTGAAAAACCCTTTGAGTTTTTCAGCTAAAAAGGGAGCAGATTAAAATTGTTTTGTGTCAGAGCTACTGTCTTCCCAACTGAGCAATGGTGAGAGAAAAAAAGATCATTCAGGCCTTCAGTAATGGTACAAACATTCATACTCTGGCTTCCATCTTCAAAGTCCATTCAAGAACCATCAAGAGAACGGTGGATAAGTTTAAAAAAACAGGGAACAGTAGAGAGGAAAACTGGGACAGGAAGTCACAACAGGAAGATGGATCATCCTTTCAACTTAGAGCTAAAAAGATTAGAAAAGATCCAACTCAACCCATAAGATGTTTGGTATGTGAGAGAGGAGTGAAAAGGTGTTTGCAAATGTTAATATTTGCTATGACAGTTCAAAGAGCAGTGAAAAAATACTTGAAAATGAAATTATACGTGAAACTTGTGAAGCATCTGGTTATTCCAGGACAGAAAGTTAGGTTTTAGAGGGTGAAGATCACCTGAAATAGGTTGGAAAATGATCCTGGAATAATACACACACACACACACATATATATATATATATATATATATATATATATATATATATATATATATATGTATATATTTGAACTTAATTTTAATCCTTCATGAGCTTCTGGTCCTTAGCTATAATTAATTAATGATGAACATTTCATTTTCGTTTATGATCAATTTCATCGTGATTCTTCTGTTAAACTTGGAGAGTAATTATGCATTCTTATTGCTTAAAGTAGAGTCCAATAGTGTTATAAAAATCTCAGAGTATTCCAGTAAGATATCATTAATCATTTCTAAGATTCAATGGTTCAAAGCTTAATCTAACAATTGGACAATTTTGCTGTTACACCCCGTACAGTCTAGACTATTTCCTTTAGTTTCTTTTTGTTTATTTATGTTTTTATCACTTTTATTAAATATCCTATATTGTGAAAATAGAAGAAAGCTGAAATGTTGTAAATTTACTGTAGAGGATCTTGTGATTACAGCACTTTCTATACATTTTTGTCTCGGTGAATTGCTTTCTTTTTTTTGCTAAAGTAGCATTTTCTAAATTGAAATTATCGTTAGACTCATTTCGGTGAAAAACTAATGCATTGAGTTTGTTTTGTAAAAGATCCTTTTGTGTCCTTATAATCTTTCATTTGAATTCCTTGTGGTTTCTTCGATGTATTCCTTGGCTCAGCTTTCCTGCAGATGAAAAAAAAAAAAAAAATAGATTCAGAAAGAATGTTGCTCTACAGAAGGTTGCTGAAAATTCCATGAACTGAGTGAGTAAGCAATAAAAAAAGTCTTAAAGAAAATGGCAACAGAAAGAACATTACTTCTCAGAATTAAAAGACAACTTAAATTCCTTGGACACATAATGTCGAAGGAGGGCTTGGAAAACTTAACCCTTATGAGGCATGTTATGGGCAAGAAAGATAGAAGGCTGCGAGCCACTTACCTGACAAGTTTGTGCAAATGGATAGTACAACACGGGGGTAAAAGCTTAGTAAAGGGAGAAAACCGAGCTATGAGAGACGATCCTGGCACTCTACAACGTATGTCCTGAACTGATGCGGCACATAGAAAGTGATTTCTTGGGGAGGAATTATCACATCTCATAGTGTAAATTCCTCCTTCAAGTTTAGCTTATTTCGTTTTTTATTAATTATTCTTTTATTGTTTTAGAAGTAATTGTAAGAAATTTTATGCTAAGCTTAGATAAATTATTTTCAATTGTAGTTGTGAGGGAGTTGATCGGTAGAACAATATATTTTGGGTCATTAAGATTTGTCATATATATACATATATTACTTGGCCAGTGTTGTAAAAAAATGATGGTATGTTTTGTAGTATCCTTGCTATTATTAGCTTGTCCACATGTCGATCTTTAACTAATGTCTTTTCCGTTATTATTTCTGTACTCTGTTCTTGCAAGGAGTTGGTATTTTCATCTCCTGTCTTTGTAAACATCTTAGAACAGTCCATCATTATCATTAGAAAGACACTGTCATCTGGTGTCACCAGAGTAAAACAGATAACACTAGCACAGAAAAAAGTTAGAGGCATAATAAACAAAAAGCATTAGAAGATCTTGTTGGAGATACAAAATTTAATTACAGCAAGTGGGACAGACTTAATTAAAAGAAAGACAACACAAAGCAGGAATGTTAATACAAAAAAGAGAAAAAAAGAAAAGTGTGAGATAACCGATTATCACTCCTCACTCATGAGAACTCAATTGAAGAAAATCTTTTTTTTGCACAACTGACTAAAAGAAAATGTGGAATAGAAAAATACACCATATCAGTAATATACTGAAAAGCGGATAAATAGGATATACCCACAAAAATTTACATGTCCCAGGCAAACAAAATTAAATAGGTTTTATGTTGAACCATAAAATATTTATTCATCAAAATTTGAACAAGTTATTCAAAGGGATGTAGATTTATAACAGATTTCAAAAAGTTTTAAAAATGTCCAGTATGTGCACCATCCGTTATACGACACATGCTAAGTCAGTAGTCCAGCTCTTGCCAGACATGCTGTATCATGTCTTGAGTAACATTCGCCAACACCTCAGTAATTCTCTTAAGTTATTGTTGGCTTGTAAGAAGAGTTGGGGTATAGACCTATCCTTTCACATAAGCCCCATAGAAAAAAATTACAAGGTGTCATGTCAGCTGAACATGGTGGCCATTTCAGCAACATATTGTCATTATTACTGATACACTGTATCTATCTTTCTGGTAGATTCTTACTGAGATAAGTCTGCACAGTCAACTTAGTTTTTACACATTTTCTTAAAATCTGAAATCATTTCAGCAAGAATGGGCGATGTGATTTGACTAAAAAATGATGCCAATTTATTGGGGACACCCTGTATTTTTAAGGCAAATCACATTGAGTCCCAGCAACCCTTTCTTTTGTTTACATAAGAAAGGTTGCTTAATAAAAATAGTTTTTTTATGACTTTGAGAAGATAATTCAAATATGACCTGCATAGAATTGAATACATGTCCTCTTGAAGCACACTCCAATTTTGTAAAAGGTGTTCTGCTATTGCATACCTGGATATAATGGTACACATTCAAATAATGTAGTTGATATTTTTTTTGGTGGAAACCAGAACAATATAGGAATACCCCTGACATGTTTTATATATATATAGTTAAAAATGGCCAAACATTTTGTGTTCATTAATTTTAATAATTGACTTTACCAAATTACAAATAATCCTTTTCAGACAAGGAGTAAATTCTGTCAGAAATTGTCTGTAGTTCACTTTGGAAAATAAGTACAGGAAATATGGTCCAAGCTTTTAACATCATCAGGGTAGGATTATTTGTAATTTGGAAGAGTTGATCATTAAAATTAATCAACACAAAATGCTTGCCATTTTTAATAGTATTTGTCTAAAAGACGATTTGCTACCTAAATACACACACACACACACATACACATATATATATATATATATATATATATATATATATATATATATATATATATGGAGAAAAATATTTGGAAAAAACGTTGACATTTCATTCATATTAAAACAACATAATTGCATTTAAGGATTTTTGTTTGTTTTTTCCAAATATTTTTCTCCATTCTGTCGGATTTATATCCATTTATATTTGCTTACACATATATATATATATATATATATATTATACACACACATACATACATAGAGTATATGTTGTGTGTATGATTTGTGGATATATGAAACTTGCATTGTATCACACTTGTTCATCAGAATCTGATTTTCAGGACATGTGGTTGGCCAACCTTGGTCTGAGGGGTCTTCCCATTACATAATACTATGAACTGGCCATAGGAATGCTTTAATTTTTAGATGTCTTCCTAGTTCAAATTGTGTCATGTCTCTATCTTTTTCAATGATTTATAATCAAATACATGATTTGGACTGTTGATATTAGTTCAGAAATATTATCTTTGCGAAAGGCATGAGTCCTAATTTTACCTGTACTGTCTCATCACCAGACATCTTTTACTATCTGTCACACCATGATGATCAACAATGTTTATGATTTTAAATTTTTCTGGATTTAAATAATCTGTGATGGATTGATAAGACAAACAAAATAAATGAGTCAAACTATTTTCAAATTTATTTCTTTTTAAAATGGTAAATAATAAAAATCGCATTGTACTTGGTTCACATGTTTTTATAATCTTGTAAATAAACATTGCTGAGTTCCAGTTCCTGTTGTGTTTGTTATATTCCTTTAAAAACAAATACCCTTGAGAACAGTATGAATCTACATGTTCTCCCTCCAGCTGTGGGTTAATTAGTATCACTTGCATACAAAATATTTAGATTTCAGCATTAAATAAATTATAATGGTCGATATGCCACTAAACAAAAACAAGTAACCAATTATATTGTCTATTGACAAAATTTATATTATATATAAGTGAACATGGAAGTCAACACTCAGAGACGACAGGCTGTTTCATGCTAGACACAATTGTCAGGTAGCCTGACAATTGCATGTAGCATGAAACAGCCTGTTGCCTCTGA
This sequence comes from Acanthosepion lycidas, assembly GCA_963932145.1. Taxonomy (NCBI): domain Eukaryota; kingdom Metazoa; phylum Mollusca; class Cephalopoda; order Sepiida; family Sepiidae; genus Acanthosepion; species Acanthosepion lycidas. The sequence continues at coordinate 37,921,587 of OZ010583.1, read as the reverse complement.
GTGTTGACTTCAATGTTCACTTTTATATTTATATTTACATAGGCTCTGTCTCTGATATTGAGCACTTTATCCCATAAATATAGCACACGTTAAAACTATATTTCTTCACATATATATGTGTGTGTGTCTGTGTGTGTATTTTGAAGACATCTTGAAATGTTGGTACATAGCATTTGTGTTATAAACTAACGAACACTTTCTGTTATTTTCAAACCAGTGTTGACATAGTTATTTATTGCTTCAATTGAAACAATTGGGACACAAGGTCAAGAAACGAGTGTTGACATGTAGCAGCAAACGATACAATTTAAGAAAATTTTTATTATTTGGTCTTTTGTACTGCAGAGTATCCGATGGAAACTAAAATGGCAGCACTGATGAGAAATCACTGTCACTTAGTCATTTATTTGCAACATATGACAATTTCCTATTTTTCCCAAAACTGGCCAGCAGATCCAGGTAACAAGACTATAACAATGTATTAGGGAAACTCTTAAAATGTATAAATCCAATCTTGTCTGTCATTGGTAGTCATCCTGTCATGATTATATCAGATGAGTGCAAAAGTTCCCAGCTCTCTTTTTTTGAAAACTGAAGACTGAATCCACTGTTGAAAATCCTATCCAAATGCTTATTTGACAGAATCAAACACCTATACTCAACAAGAGATACAAATGTAGATCAAGAAATAGGTTATAATTTCCTTTGTGTTAAGAGAAAGAAAGTAAAAAAATAAAACAGATTGTAATATTGATGGGAACCAAGACAAAAGATGGCAGCAGAAAAATCAAATTCATTCTGTTTGTAACTACTGAGTTTTCTTTCTTGAATACTTTAACCCTTCTAGTGTTGTGGATTTATTCTGTAAATGTATTTACATTGCTTGCTGTTGCTATATATATATATATATATATATATTCAAATGCATAAATATAGGTAGATGTATGAGCAAGTGTCCGTATACAAATATATATATATATATAATCAAATGCATAAATATAGGTAGATGTATGAGCAAGTGTCCGTATACAAATATATATATATATATAATCAAATGCATAAATATAGGTAGATGTATGAGCAAGTGTCCATATACAAATATATATATATATATATATATATATACACACACACACTCTCTATAATGTAAAAAAAAATATATAAAAAAAATGTTCTATGTTAAATAACAGAGCTATTCAATATATTAAAAAATATACATAATACCCTACATTGATTGCACAAAGACTTTCATGCTGTGGCAATCAATCTAGGATATTATGCATATATATATATATATATATATATATATATATATATATATATATGATGGGCTTTGGACATCTTTAGGCAGTGTAATGGTTAGCAAGCTTGTCTCACTAGAACAATTATGGCTGAGTAGTTAGTTCGATCCTCACTGGGTGCCCCCTACTTTTGGCCTTGTGCCACATCTAAGCTACGCTTGGAAACTCACTATATATGATGGACTTTCCTGACAATTTCGACTTCTGAGGATCCGTCAACCTCATTCAATCTTTATGTTATATGTGACACACAGTTCCACGAGTGACGTGCATACAAGTTCACATATTATGCAACAGCGAGGATCTTGGAACATAGACACAGGAATATTTGCTGATACTTTTCACCATTGTCTTGTCTTTCGTCAGAGATATATATATGCTTAACAATGAAAGGAAGGATCCTATGAAAGGAAGAATCTAGTCTTAACTCAAGTTTCATACTTATGTGATCTTCAGACAACTTGAACGGAAATGAAAGAAGAGAGTGGTGGCTTTATATAACACGTGAATCATCTTCAAGCATCATGGAGGATAAAAAAATAAAACAATAATTTCATTAAAAGACCTGTGGATAACCATACCTACACAGAAAATTGCAAAGAAAAAAAAACACTGTAGGTGGTCTAAACTACTAATTGTTCTTTTGTAGGGTCAGATTTCATGGAAAAAAAAAAAAAAAAAAAAAAAAAAAATTAAATTCCACCAATAAATCAATATGCTAGTCTGATGATAGATGACACAATAGGTATTTTATATTGTGTCTTCATCTGCTAATTAACTTTTTTATTATATACTCTGATATCATTGCTCAAACTTAGTATTGCAAATTTTTCTTTAAGGCAAAGCTTACATTTTTCCTTAATATTTTTACATATACTACATTTTTTATAAATTCTCCAGGTAATTTTACAGTACTTACCTACTTCTCTTTTAACTTTCCAATAATATGCTGGCAGCCTTGTAGTGTTTTCATATTTACTGTTGAAAACTCAGTTTATGATTATTGTACCTTTTTGTTTCATTCATTTTCAGTAGCCCCTATGTATATTTTCTCTTCTTTAACCTATTTTTTCTACCTGTATTTTAACCAAAATAAACTGTTTTCTAAAACACAATTACCTTTCACACACACACACACACACACACACACACACACACACACACACACACACACACACACACCTAAAAAACCCCAGTACAATACAAAATTAATTTAAATAAATGTAAATACATACATATGTATATTTTGTTTTCAAGTTACTATACAGCTTTAAATAAAGTTTGAAAAGTTTTAAAATCTGGAGTTTATCGGGGTGTATGTGTGTGTGTATATATATATATATATATATATATATATATATATATATATCTGTAGTGATTTTCTCAGCATAGCTTAGATGTGGCACAAGGACAAAAGCATGTGTCACCCAGTGAGGATTGAACTCACTATTCAGTTGTAATTGATTTAGTGAGACAAGCTTGCTAACCATTACACTGACTCGAGGTGCTCTCTCTCTCTCTCTCTCTCTCTCTCTTTTATATATATATATATATATAAAATTAATGGTAATAAAGTTGTTGGTATATAATCCAAATGGGTTGAATAAGACTGTCGCTTGAAGTAAGTCTGTTCCCCATCTGAGGTAATTTGGGATTTTATTGTGCACTACTACTACTACTATATATATATATATATATATATATAGTTTTCAAATCACTGTGAAATGTTGGACCCTCATGTTTGTAATATAAACTAACTAGCACTTTGTGCTTTTACAAACAAGCATATACATATAGCAGCATACAATACAACCATTTCTGTGACTCGTGTTTATTCTATTGTGTATTGGGAGGGTAGCTTAATCTGTACTGGAGAGCATTCAGTTTTAACCAAAATGGCAGCACCCATGACAAATCGCCATCACTGCCTTTATAATCATTTATTTTCAGTAAATGGTAATTTCCTGTTTTTCCAAAAACTGGCCAGTAAATCCAGGCAAAAATGCTATAACCATGCAGCAGTGAAAGTGTTAAATGGCTCTATACATTCTGGACTGATGTTGTGCTTAAAGGTGTTTGTGAAATATTGACAAGTTCTTATTAGAAACAGGTGCATTTATGCACATTTGCTTATCTAATTTCTTTCAACATTCATTTATTTTTTAAATAAACATAATGTACCTATTGATCTTTGTTTTGTTTTTTTTGTTGTTGTTGTTGTTGTACACTGGCATTCTTCAGATGCCTGCTACATTTTGTAACCTTCTGCAAATATCTCATGGAACCAATTTATTTGGCCCACATGGGTATACTGTTCTCATTCTTTACCTGCCATATCTAGTTGGAGGGAATTTCAGAATTATTTAGCTGCCAGTTCTTTCTTTTAATGAGACATTACCTTCTACAGTGAACTGGTATATATTTTTGCACTACCAGCCCTAAGATTTGAACTTAGAACTTCTAGAGAACAAGATGATGTATAGGCTATAACCAAATAACTGAAAAGCTTCAAAAGTGTTTATCATTTTGGCTCTCATGCAAACTAAACATACCTATTGTGTAACATAATTTGGTATTAATTAACCTATAACAGGTTGATATGCCATAAGCCAAACTATTGTGTGTGTGTGTGTGTGTGTATTCATTTGATTTTTTTTTTATTTAATATAGTTCCGTATAGGATACAGGTTCAATTCCTGTCGGAGGACAAATATTTTCTATGAAAATTCCTTGAACATTCAGGCCAGTAAATGTTATTAATACTGTTTATTATAATCAGTGCATTTACTTAAATATTTGTATCTATAAAAAGAATGTATAAACATAAAAATGTCTTTTTATATATATATATATATATATATATATATATATATATATACTTCATTATATTATCAACATTTATAAAATCCATACTTAAAGAATCTAAGATCAGTCTACCTAAAACCATAACCAGGGTAACCTAAATTCTTCCCTTCACGCACAAAACATACCACAATCAACATATGGACACTACCAGACACAAATAAAAATGTCCAAAGGCATACAGGTATTATCAACCAAATCCCACAGATAGACCAACTAGAATTGTAATACACTAATACACAATAGTTATATACATGAACACTGCTTGACAGGACGAATACGCATGAGGTTTGCTTAACCCCTGAAAAACAAGCACATAAATAAAGCTAACAAAACTTGTTTTTATCCTCCATATTTAATTTCTGATGAAGCTTGCGTAGAAATGAAACATGTTCAATCTGTGACTATTTTCTATCTGTTCCTAATCCTAAAATATATATGAGACATGGAGGAATAGTGGATAGCAGCTTGGATTGAGGAATCGGAGAGCCAAGTTCGAATTCCAATCGAATCCATTACATTTACTTACATACTAGTACCCTTGGGAAAGGTATTAATCCTCTTCTTCTCCCTCCTGACAGACTGAGTTCTATAGCGTTGGATGGTAACTGGTCTAGGAGAAGGACAACTCTGAATTCAAAACTTGCGGAGGGTCATTTGGGGAACTTGTGGCACAAAGTGCACCAAGTCTTTGTATTCAGCCCTTCAAAAAGTGTCCTTGGTTCTGCACAAAGTCTTCATCACTATAATCAAATCATATGTGCTGTCAGTTCCTAGGAATTGAGTTGAGCTGCTTGACCCTCATATGTTGACTACAACAGACAAGCCCACCATGTATATATATATATATATAGTTTCAAGCAGATCTTGAAAAACCTGAGTTTAAAACATGGGCTTTGAAAGGCAATGAATTTCTGAAAAGTGTAAAGATCCTTATGAACCTTTAAAATGTCTGTATATTAGTGGCAACTCCAAATTACCTCAGAGTTGAGTCCTTTATTCTTCTGAATTTATGTAATGTTGCAATTATATATGAAATTAATTATAATGTTAATTTTATCTTTATACCTGAAACCATTTATCTCTGATATTGAACAGTTTTTCCTATAAATATGCCATACCTTAAAACTATAATTTTATCATAGATTATATATATATATATATATATATATATAATCAAGTATGTGGTACAGTTCAATTTACATTACATGAATCATTCATACAAAAAATAGATATAGAAGTTAACTTAACTTTTGACTTCTGATTTTTGTATGAATAATTCATGTAATATATATACATATATATATATATATATATATATATACACATATCTAATCTTATAGCTGGCTGCTCATATCTCAGATCCACCAGGGCAGTTAGCCAATCCCTATTGCAGACACCTGCCCAGGTACATTTGTATTTGTTCTGTGGTTTATGCTGCATCTATGCTGAGAAGACCTTAGTTACAGTTTCTGGGAGAGAGAGCATATACTCTTGTGTGATCAACAGCTAGAACAAAGTCAGTACTTTCAAACCATCAGACTTGTGGCTTCAAGATAGATAATCTATGACTTTTGGCAAATTTCTCCTGGCGTTGAATTCAGCTCTTTATAGATTATGCAAAGGCATTTGATAAAGTATTTCACAAAGATCTGTTGAAACTGCCAGTAACATTGACATTTTGGAAGGATATTAGAATAATCAAGCGCCTATACTGGCAGCAAACCACCTACGTAAGGATAGGAAATAAGTTGGGCAGATATGCAAAAACAGAAAGTCGTGTAAGAAATGATGGGTCTTCACAATCTATGCAGTGAGGCAATTCTGAGGAAATTAGAAGTCCTACCAGGATTCATTATTGGCGGCCACAATCTTAACAACATAAGATATGCAGATGTATGTTGATGGCAGACATGGAAAGAAAACTACAAAAACTCCTACAGTAGGTAGTGAAGGAAAAAACAAGAAGATGGGATTAAATATTAACAGCAAAAAGACACAATGCATGTTTCTTAGCAGCAGGATGGCCCCCAAAATGCAAATTACAAATTAGAGATACCAAAATCGAACAAGTAAAAAAAATTTAAATATTTGGGAAGTGTTTTTTAACAGAGGACGGAAATTGCGATACTGAGATCCGAAGGTACAGCAAAAGATGCATTCCAAAAGCAGAGTGCTAAGAAAGAGGAAAACTTTGTGAGAAACTACCAGACTGTTCTGTGATATCTGTCCTCTTATATGGCAGTAAATGCTATAAAATCTCAGAGATAAAGAGACTTGAAAAAAACAGAACTCTGGTTCTACAGAAGGATGCTTTAGGATACCATAGACCAAATATGTAAGCAATGCAAACAAAAAGGAAATTTATACTTAACACCAAGAAGACAGCTGAAATTTCTATATAATGAGGAAAGAAGTTTTGGAAAATCCGATACTCACAGGATTCATTGAAGGCAAGAGGGACAGGGAAAATCAATGCATAAGTGTTATGGTCCGGTTCCTTGTACCTAGGTAATAGTCCGGTTCCTTGTACCACGGTGATAGTTCAAGGTAGAACCAATAAAGAAGAATTCGAACACAGGTATGGAATAACACAGATATATTACAAACAGGAATATATACAGAGAAGTAGAAAGTGTTATTATGAACAATCAGGTTTAGTAGAGAGAACAATGTAGTCTCGACCAGTATCACTATTCCAATGTCTTGCAGTAATTGTCTGAATGCGACTCTGTTTCGGACTGCCTCTGACTCGACTCTTGACTCGACTTGAACTACTGACACCTTGAACTACTGACTCGACTTGAACTACTGACTCCACTGACTTTTTGCCTACTCCTGAGGCGCAGTATTTATTAAGTATGGAATAGTTCATTATTATTATTATGGTTAAGATCCCATAACAATAACATACTTAGTAAGCTTGACCAAATGGAAAATTAGAAAAAATAACAAAAAAAAAAAATTATTAAGCACTACAAAGGACAGTAAATTGTGGAGAGCCATGATTGCTGATATCCCGAGGGGGACATGGCACAAAACAAAGATGATTACTAAAAGGCTCTGTTTGCACAGTTTAATAAAATATGCTAAAATGCATGATAGCTGCCTCAATAAACTATATTTAAAATATATACTTCCACACCTATATTTAATCACACGAATACATATCCTGTTTGGGCGTTCAATATTTATCAGTGACAACACACTTGGTAAACCGCTGGGCTTCATAAAGTAAACTCATCAACTTGCACAGAGGGACATGGTTTCCAGGGCAAACAGTTGTATCCAAAACGCTAATCTACCAGCGCCTGCTTGATTTATTATATTTGAGCTGGAGTTTGTCAGGGGTGGGGGTTGCACTTAAGGGTGGGGCTTGATTAAGACAATGAGGATCACACAGATATACTTTAATCTATAAACTTATCTTTCTACCTCCCGTTTTTATCTATCAGTCTTTATGCAACTATGGATTATGTCTGATTCATTTTTATTTATCCACCTATCCACTGATCTGCCATGAATCATTTTAACTTTGTCCTACCTCTCTATTGATCTTCACCAGTAGTTCTGTATCGTTCTCCCAAAAGTCCAACATGTTGGCCAAGACTATGAGTTCTTCCTCTCCAATCAGTCATCAGTGCAGGATTCTATAAAAAGACCTTGATTTTGAATTTTTATTTTTTTTTAAAATGGATACATAAGCTCTCCATTAAGTTGATTCATGTTTTTATGGATTGTCCACCTTTTTGCAAATTATTTAAAGCTAGAAAATATTTTTAGATTGCAAGAATTTTTTTTTTTTTTCTTTTGAGATAATAATGATTTAGTGATACAAGTATTACTAATTAACCCTTAACTGGGGGGAAAGAAGTGGATTTTTATCTTTCCCAAAAATATTTATGTGTATGTGAATATGATGATCTCAACGGAAACTGATTAACAATTCTGAACTTAATTCCACTAAATAAAAATATTTGTGTACTTTTTGGAAGGTAAACACAATCGTGTATAAGATGCACCCTTACTTTGGAGGCGGTCTTGGAAAAAAAATAACTACAGTTGTATTTGAAAAAAATTTGAACTGAAAGGGGTATAGAATTTAATAATTGGGATTAAAATGGACATGCAAATAAGAAAAAAAATAACAAAGTTTATCATAAAAAGTTAATATCAAAACAAAACAGCTAAACTGATTTACTGTTCCTTTCTAACCAGAAATAAATCAAAGATGATAAATGTGAACAGCAACTGAAATCAACAAAGCCAGTGGTAGGATATTGTATAATAAATATAAAAAACATCAAAAGCTAATTATACTTAAGCCTAACAGCCACTCCTCCTGCTTACTGATAGCTGGCTGAATGGACTTGATATAAATAGACTCTAAAACCTTTATGGTGAAAACTAGTGGTCTTTGCTCAGTACTGAGATCATTTCTTGTTTATAGTACCTAACACATTAATACTTGTTTAACAAATGCTCACCTATACTAAAATTCAATCTGCTTCTTTGAAAATTAGTATATATAGTTCTAAACAGAAAAGTGCTCACAGCCTCAAAATAAAAACTGTAAATAATCCCCATTGCTTAAACTATTCCTTGAAAAGGAATCAGATATTTCATTACTGGGTTTAATATTATGATGAAAGAGAATGTCCATTGTTTTACTGATGCCACACTTCTTAAATGACTTCACCCCTATATCAATTACACTTTTCCATGAATTGTTTACTGACATGCACATCTGATCAAGTGTTGACCTTTTCTACATCTATTTTTACTTCTCATAATTAGGCTTTTGCTTTTCATGAACTGAGGATATATAACTAGTTGAATGTTCTAAACTATTACCACATGGAATCCTCTTTGCTTTCAAAATGATCCTATTTATAGAACTGGACAGTCCTTGCTTTTTGTGATCCACAACCTATTTGTAGAGTTTATTTTTGAGATGTTGTCATTTTGCTTTTACTCCTAAGGAAATTTGCTTTAATCACTTTTTTATTCATCAATTCAGTATCAAGGATGTTAGCAGATTTTCACTTCAAATTCTGAGTTAAAAGGTGCATCTTAAACACCAAATAATTTTCACATCAAATTCTGAGTTAAAAGGTGCATCTTAAACATCAAAATAATGTGAATCTTAAACAGCAAAGAATTTTTGCATCAAATTCGGGGTTAAAATTTGCATCTTAAATACCAAAATCTATAATAATTTTATCAAATATTATTCCTCCTCTAGTTAGTACATTTGCATACTTGTCAAATCTGAAACATCTATATGAAATACATATCTATCTATTGATTATACTAGCTTAATTTCTAACTGTTTTTAACTGTCTTAAGCTGCCAATATTTATTAATCTTATTACTGTATATTGATTTCTATATATGTCTCAGCTTGTTTTGATCAATGTATCTATTTTATAGATTTCTTTCAAGCTAGATCTAATTGATTTTTCTATCAATGAATCTGTTTGCCTGCTCGCAACTGTTGATTTGTTTTGGCCTGTTCATAGTTGTCGGCTGCTTATGCCTTTAGACCTGAGTCTGCCTGCCTACACAAATGTTGTCCTGCTCAAGACTGTTGGCCCATGTCGAACCTGTTCACAACTGTTGGCCCATGTCTACCTACTCACAACTGTTTGCCCATTTTGGAGTGCTCGAATATGTTTGCCCATATTGAACTACTCACAATTGTCTGCCCATGTTAACCAGTTCCAGTTTACCATTGTTAGCTCACTCACAGCAGTCAGCCAAGATTGGCTCTCTTACTAATTTTCGGCCTCCTCATGGCAATTGGCCTGTATCTGCCAAGTTCATGGCTGTCAGCCCATGTCAGCTGACTCACAAATATTGGTCCTTGTTGGTCCAAAGCTGTTGGCCAATGTTGATTTTTGCTAACTGTTGACTGCTCTAGGCCATCTGCCCACATGTAGTTGCTCACAACTGCCTATTTATCGCATTCTGTGTTGAATCTTTCATCTTTAATGCTAGACAATTTTTCTCTCCAGAATTTATCTTTCACCGATGCTTAGAATGTTGCTGCTATTTATTTAGAGATTCTTGATAAAATCCAAAAGAGAATCGGCAATATTATTGAACCTGAACTGGTGTTTCAGCATCAGTCACTTTCCCACCACAATAAAGTTGCTTTCTATAAATACTTTAATGGTAATTGTTCAGATGAATTCTTCACTATGGTAAGCAGGATTTAGGAATTTAAGCTCAGTACTAGATTGGCGAAAAGGTTTCAAGTTACAGTTCAATTGGCTAGATGTAACCATAAATTCTATGTTAACAGTTTCTTTTGCCCTTCTCACTTGTGGAACTCTTTTCTGGTTCCATGCTTTCCAGCCAACTTTGATCTTCAAAGATTTAAATACAATGCCAATCACCATCTCTTGTCTTCCTGATTACTCTTCTATTGTTCTCGCTCCTCCATAATGTTTTCTGTTTTTAATTTCTTTCACACCCAGTAACCCCTTGTGTCTTAGTTGCTTTATGCCTTGCTTGGGGTGAATTTCATTAAAAAAAAAATATATATATCCATATATTTCTGTTACCTTTCTACCCATTCATCTCATTCTGTAAACTTTTTATCTATCTCTCTGTCCTGGGTTGATCATATCTGTGATCTTTTTTTGGGGGAGGGGGGATGTTTTTCTTTTTAAAATCTTATGTCTACTATTTTAATCTTCTTATTTCTCAATCCTGACCGAAGTGAAAGTAAATTCTTGACCAACATCTTCTGCTTCGAAAAGTCAAAAAGAAAAGAAAAAAAATAAATGTCTGCCTCATTTTTTTTTCTTCTGCAACTGTAATCTCATTGGGCCAAAGCAAATATTCTCAGCGTAGTACTGCAAATATTTGTATCCTAATCCACCAAACAGGCTTCATCTCCTCGATTTACTTCCATTGAATCTTGGCAACTGGATTAAGGGCACTTGTTTTTCTACAAAGAGTTGTTCGGAAAGCAAAAACATTAATCAGTCCAAGGAATTTATGTTTGTGTACCCCTCACAAATATCCACTAATCGAAAGACATTTTCCTTAAGAAAACATTGTACTTTATATTCAAGGCTTTTCTCCTGTGTCAGGCTTGTGTTTAAACATCAAAAACACTAAGTATGATTACAAAACAACAAATGGAGACTTTGAGAAAGATAGATTTAAATATTCCTTTTGACAGCAGCATTTAAAATCAATGTCAGACCAATTCCTCTTTAATAGATTTATGATATAATTATTTGCAGAGGAATATACTTCTGTAGTTAGTGATTAAAAAATCTGGAGTGATCTCCCTTGTATAGACTTTTTTTTTTTCTTTTTTTTTTTAAATTTTTTCTTCACTAAAAATAACTCAAAAACCAGTGGTCTGGTTTGATTGGAAAAATGCTTTATTCTTCACATTAGAGCATTTTAACCATATCACAGTAACAATAATTGCACTACAATGTACCATTTTGTCTTTCCATTAGACAAGGACTTGTGAAAGAATGAAAAATGAAATTGGTGAGCCATGTTCAAACATCAGCAGAGTCTGTTCCATTCACTCTCACACAAGTGCCCTTTGGAAAGGCATGGATTCATTGCTTCTCTTCCCAGCTATGGATTAAATAACAGAGGAGACTGGGCTCAGTCAGATATAGAAGCAGAGAAGGGCAACTCTGAATTGAAAACCATGGAGTAGGCAATGGGTCATTACTCTGCTATCTTTCCAAACTAGGTCTAACAATTCACAGATAATAAAGAAAAGGAAACTCTAGAGAATGATAATAAATTAAATCCTGAAGGGACATGGAATTTTTTTTTTTTTTTTTTTTTTTAATTCTGTTAAATGTCAGGGTATACTAAGCTCTCATATGTTGGCATATTTTCTGGTTTTATATTCTGAGCTGTCTTGTATAGAAGTAGTAATAATTTAAAGCCCTGTTGCAAAGGAGTAGAAGTAACTGCATGTCGAGGTGTCTTCAGAACACCCTTAACAATTTTCAGATTGTTTTAAAACAAGAGATATTGAGGGTTGTCTTAAACTGCTTCATAAAAGTACTTCAATATCTTTAAATGTCTTTTACAATTAGATGTTTTTAGAATGATAGTGTTACCTACAAGGGTTTTTCTTCTGGGTTTAAGTAGTTTTATATGTTTATATGTAGGTAGAAATATGAAAAATATGACCACCTTTTTTTAGAAAACTGACTTCATTAAAATTGAGTTTTTTTTTTTGTTTTTGTTTTTTTTTTTTAAGAAAAATATCTATATCAAGGGAGATCACTCCAGATTTTTTAATCACTAACTACAGAAGTATATCCCTCTGCAAATAATTATATGATAAATCCATTTGAGATATGTTGTGGAAACAAAAGACTGCCCCGGCCTAGAAAAAGATTTAAAGTCATGACTTACCAATGCAAAGAGTTTGCACATGCCTTGTACATAAAATATCAAGAAAGGAAAATCGCCTTTCGCAAGTCAAAATATTTAAAGACAATAAGGTCATGGAAGAGTTTTCATGATATACGAAGTAAACTCTATATAAAGCAAAACCAAATTACTGTGGGCACCATTTGTTTCTTATTCTTGCTTCGTGAATGGTGAATGGCTTTAGTTTCTCTTGCTGGTGTGGCTCAGAAAGAATTTTTAGCTGTTGCTGCTAACATGAATTGTTCAGAATTGCTTGTGAATTGTATTCTTTCAAGTTCCCAATGAACTTGTTTGCTACTGATGGTAGAAACTTTGTCAACATGTTTAGCTTCAAGATAAAAATTCCAAAATTATAAACTATTCTTATGACATGAATAGTCATTTAGAATTATCCCTAAAAAATGTACTTATGCATTGACCTACAATTTAAAAGAGGAAACTGAAAAGAGGGCCTGGATGTGTGTCTGGAAATGATCAAACCATTTAATATTGATGCAAATATTGCATTGACATCAAGAGTGCACTTGTCCCAGTGTTACTTCCATTTTTTCCAAAAGTTCACCACCATCTGTATTATTACATCTACGAATCTTCAGTTAAAAATGGAAGTCGCTAGAAAACTATTCTGGACTCTTGTGGGAATGATAGACCTGAGTAATGTGATGTTTTGTAAAAAAAAAAAAAAAAAAAAAAAAAAAAAAGGCACGAATTGCCATACCTTGATTCTTGTGGGACTGATGTACCTGGGTGATGTGACATTTTTTTTTGCTATACCATGATTCTTTTGTGACTGATAGACCTATATGATGTTCTGCCAAAACCAAGGTACAAGTTGGCTTACTTTGATTCTTGTGGGACTGAGTGATGTTGATGTTGTGTTTTTCTATAAAAAAAAAAAAAGGCATAATTTGCCATACTTTGATTCTTGTGAGAGTGATAAACCTGAATGATGTGACTGCATGAAGACAGAGATAAAATGAACATTAAAAAAAAAATAGTGAGGCAAGTGGGATATTAATTTATCTGAATTATTTATGGCTGGACATCCATGAAAATGAAGTGAAAGGGATGGGAGATAAAAAATGAACAATATTTAAAACAATGATTTGCTGACAACATATTACCAATATTAGAATCGTTGGATGAATTACAAGACATGCTAAATGACCTAGATAGGTAGCATCTTAATGTAGATTTAAATGTAACCAGAGATAAGATCAAATGTGATGTTTAATTTGTAATGTTCTGGAAAATATCATGAAAACAGAAAAAAAGTCGAATAAATACATATGCTTAGGACGGGATATGAAAGAAAGATCACGGGAAAGATATAAAATGATGCCTAACGATAGGTTTGAAAGCATTTAATAAAAATAAGCATAGGACAAAAAGGCATCTTCCCAATATAAGTAAAACAAAGGGTAAAGCCATTTATACCTTACAGGTGTTAAATATGGAAATTGACAAAATTACTTGAATACAAAATTGGAAATGCAGAAAGGTCAATGCAAATAGCAGGGTCAGATGGTGAAAGAGAAGAAACATAAAGAAGAAATATTGAAGTAGCTAAAATGGTGGAGGAGGGGGAGACACAGAGCATTGAAGAAATAACGGATAAAGCAAAGGGTTATCTAGTCAGTAGCAAATGCACTAGGTAAAAACCAGATAAAAGACAGGGATAAAATAGAGAGGTTTGGTAAATTTCTTAGCTCTACAATTGGCTAGCAAATGCTGCCAATTATTTACATAATAAATATATATATATATATATATATATATATATATATATATATATCTCATATAAAAAAATAAATGTGAATGTCAGTGTGTCACACTTTCTCAACTTTACCCCTAGAGGCTGTAGCCCAACATATTATACCATTTTGGAATGTGAATGTCAGTGTGTCACACTTTCTCAATTTTACCCCTAGAGGCTGTAGCCCAACATATTATACCATTTTGGAATAAGCCCGACTCTGTGAGCAAATTAAAAACATTCCAGGTGGAATCTAGACCCACATTCCTGAAATTTTGGATTCCCAAGTTTTCATAACTACGATTGTTTTCAGTAATTGTTTGATTTTTTTTTTTTTTTTTTTTTTTTTTTTTTTTTTTTTGGTGGCAAATTTTTTATGCAATAACTATTTTTATAGCTTGGAAATAGATTTGTGGATAACTGATATTAATTGTAAAATCCAGTGAAAATCACCCATGAAATAAACATAATTGTGAATATATGGAAAGTAAGGACCTATGTACATCAGAGTGTCTTTAAATTAAGTGGTGGCAGAAGAATTGACATTAGACTTTTAAAAAGGTAAGCTTAAATATTAATGCAATGCTAAAATGCAGCGATCAATTTTGAGTTCTTCTGTAACTTATTGCTTATCACATCTACTCCTCCCTACCTATTGTGATGAAGGCCCAATCAAGAACCCTTCGCAGGTGCTAGCTTAAATATCACCTCATAAGGTGTCTTTTAAGCTAGTATGTATGTATGTATATATATATATATATATATATATATATATATATATACACACACACACAAAATGTGTATCTATCCTATGTATATATACACAAACACTGTGTATCTAAGATATTTATACACACCCACTCACACTGTATCTATCATGTATAAGCACACATGATGTGTATCTATCATATATATATATATATATATATATATATATATATATTTAAGCCACATCTGTGCTGCTTATATTTGAGGATAAATCAAGCATTGAAATTGAGTCACAGCCATCATATATATAATATGTAAAACAGCTAATAAATAATATATTATTTATATGCGATCGTAATGATAAACCCAATTTTATCTGGGGGGGTGGGAATAAGGTGAATGTTTTTATCTCTGGAAATGGCTGTTTCATCCAGGCAGTGGCTGTCAAACCTTATGAATTCAAGATATTACCTTGCCAAACTATTTTTCAATATAGAAAGTGAAAAATTGAAATATTAAATGGAAGGATTTATTTGTTGACCTATTTCTTTTAAGGAACAAGGAATATTTCCCAGCAAAGAATATTCTCATCAGTGAGGAAAATGGGATTAAAAAAAAAAAAAGAATCTTCTGCTTAATCCTGTGGATTAAGTGAATCAAGTCAATCCCTGATAATTTGATTAAAATCTCATTTGAGAAAATTTTACAAGTGCATAATACATTCTTGGGTCCATTTCCGTTGTTAGGCGTTTCTTATTGCATTTGTGTACAAGATGAGATTTTATATGGAATTGTTCACAGAATGCAATGTTTGTTTACCAATATATTAATATTGTATCTGCATGAGCAAGTACGCAAAAATAGAAAAGGGGAATAAGAAAAGGATGCGTTTTCTCACTGGAATTATTCAACCTACACAGCAGGGCTATCTTAGAAATCCTATCAGGATTTATTACTAGTGGATACAATAAGATATCCAGATGGCAGACAGAAAGAAAACTACAAGATCTCCAAGACAATGTAATAAAAGAAAGCAAGAAGAAGCAATTAACAATCTATTGTAAGAAAATACTGTATATTTGCCGGCAAGAGGAACAACAGCATGTGAGTTATAAGTTAGAAATTCCAGAATCAAGTAAGTCTAGAAATTGAACTCTCTGGGAAGTGTTATAACAGACAAGATTGAATAAGAGTGTAAACCGGATGATAGGTAAGCCTATCTATTCTTAGAAGAGTTGAAGTAAATTTTCGAAGGAACTGGAAACCCAATCCTAAACAGGAAATAAGGGCATTATTTACATTATTCAGACTATTGTCCTCATCTTTGTCGCCATATTTATCACAACGTTTTGGCAAGGATTATGGCAGCATTCACCAACTTAAACAAGCAAATCGTCCAGAAGAGTTTCAGGAAATTCCGAAGTCATCTGGAGGCCGTGGTTGAAGCCAATGGTGATTTTTATTGAATAAATCTAATTTTTAGCATTTCAAGATATTTTTGTGTAATTTTGGCAAATATATCTGGTAAAATGAGATGTCAGTGTTATTTTGATTTTTGCATAATTTAGATGACAATTTATCCATTGCATCCTGTATATATAAAAGTGGAGAGAAAAAGAGAGAATTTCTTTCAGTTGCTCTGAATCAAATGTTATGAGCTAGAATTTCTTAATGATGGGGAATTGTCTTTTCATGTTGCATGTCTTTTTGATTCTTATAATTACGATGCTATAATAATTCTTCTATGGCTTTAGTGCTTTGGGCAGACACTTCTGCCATCTTCAGGGCATGCAATGTTTTTTGCCATGAGAGTCTGCCAAATATGCTCTTCCACTTGGAAAATTATTATTTCTGTCTTAATTACAACGTTTCGAAAGCAATTGACAATATGAAAAGAAAATTGCCATCATTACGGGGTCCTGGTCTGCCACATAAAATGAAACATGTCAGGAAGAAAGTTGGCTGCTTTAAATGTATAACAGTTTCTCTTTCTCTCTTTAACTGTTCTCCTTCCTCTGTTAGTGTTATTCATGTCTTTCTATAACTCTCATTTGACTGTTTATCTCTCTCTCTCTTTCTTTTTTTTTATTTGTCTCTCTATCTCTCCTTTTGTCTCTCTATCTCTCCTTTTGTCTCTCTATCTCTCCTTTTGTCTCTCTATCTCTCCTTTTGTCTCTCTATCGCTCCTTTTGTCTCTCTATCGCTCCTTTTGTCTCTCTATCGCTCCTTTTGTCTCTATTTATCCTTTCCACTCTCTCTTTCACCTTTTCTTTATCTTTTTCTCTTTTTCTCTATTTCTTTTTGCTTCTCTCTTTTTCTTTTTTTTTCATTTCTTCCACTTTTCTTTTTCTCTTTCCTTCTTCTTTTCTCTTTCCTTCTCTCTATTTCTTTTCTCTCTCTATTTCTTTCTTTCTTTCACTATTTCTCTTTCTTTCTTTCACCATTTCTTTCTTTCTTTCCCCTTTTCTCTTTCTTTCCCCTTTTCTCTTTCTTTCCCTTTTTCTCTTTCTTTCCCTTTTTCTCTTTCTTTCCCTTTTTCTCTTTCTTTCCCTTTTTCTCTTTCTTTCCCTTTTTCTCTTTCTTTCCCTTTTTCTCTTTCTTTCCCTTTTTCTCTTTCTTTCCCTTTTTCTCTTTCTTTATTTCTTTCTGTTTCTGTTATAAGAGAGAAAGAGAAATTAAAAAATAAAAGAAATATCTTTTATTTTTCAATTTCTCTCTCTCTCTCTCTCAGTATTTTTCCATCATTTTTCACTTTTCCATTCCTCTTTCTCTCATTCTTCTCTCTCTCTCCAAATCTTTCTATCCATGTCTCTCTCTTTCTTAATTCTCTCTCTCTTTTACTTTATACAATCTTTTCATGTCTGGACGTTTGTGAGCAGGGCAGTTAAAATGTTATCAAAGAACTTCTGCTTCGATTCTCATGTCCTTTTATGGGCCAATTGGTAAAGGTGGCAGGACACATTTTCCTGTTCTTTTCACAGCAGAAAAATGAGCTTCTGTCTCGACTGAACGTCTTACTTTTTTTGTCTTTGTAAGTTGAATCCGCGTAATTGAGAAAGTGAGAGAAAGTGTACATGTATGCGTCTATCTCCCATGGTTTTCATCTACCTATCTGTCCATATACGTGTGTATATGTATAAGAATATTTGTAAGTATGTGAATATATAGACAGGAGTAAGTTTTCATTTATTTCAACTAAATTCTTGGGATCTGGATGATGTTAAAAAGAATGCACACAGAACAAAAAAGAAAGAAAATCTCATATCTCAAGGAGATTTTGTTGTCCATGTTGTTAAAAGAGAATTTGAAATAAAACCAAGCAAACATGAAGAGACATGTAAATTTTACAATGACAAGTCTATGTGGAATGCGGAAACTGTCAAAAGATGACAATAGAAGTAAATATTTTCTTATATATTGTGTATTTAGGCAGCAATCCTTCATTTATTCATGTTTCATTAAAGATGGAAGACAAGGTACTATGATTAAACTTTTTATTTCATTTTTCTTGTGTTTGAACAAGTGTTTTCTTTTCTGGACTAAGAGTGTGCAGGAATCGTCCAAATTTTCTGTAATTCTGAGCACTTTTGGCTATACAGCGTTTGGAAAATAAAACATTCCTATAACTCTAAAAACATACACACAACCCATACACTCAATTAAAAAGGAAAAATAAAATCATCCTTGATAATGTCTAAAAGTATAGCCAAAAGTGCTCGGAATTCTAGAACATTTCGACAGTTTCTACACACTTTGTGTCCACAAAAGAATACCCTTGTTCGAACGCAAGAAAAAGTGTGTGTGTGTGTGTGTGTGTGTGTGAGATAAAGAACAAATAGGAAATAATTTATCAATCTAACATGTTTCACTTTTAGCCATAAATATAGCATACCATAAAACTATGTTTTTATTATATATATATATATATATATATATATTTGCCATTTGGTACAACTCATGTGGCAATCATGCATGAGACTCAGATATAGCAAATGGAGACGAACAAAATGTATATTTATTAGTAGTATAAATTTTATATTAAACACTATTTTATTAACACTAGCACTCGCTGTTCAATATTTTATACACACACACACACACACACACACACACACACACACACACACACATATATTGGAAATTTCTCTGTTTAAAAAAGAAAGACTTTTAAAAACATACTATGGTGTTTGATCAGATTTTAGGAATTGAATCTGAGAAATCCATCATTTTAATATATTTCTGTGTGTCTTTAAAATAGGATATAGAATCCCAACAAAGTTTTTAAGAAATTTGACAAATGGAAAACGTTTTTCATTTGACAAAATTATTAAAATCTTTATTGGGATTCTATATTCTATTTCCAACACATATTGTTAACGTGGAAAAAACATGGATAGACCTAAAAACATGAATCTTTTACTTTCAACTCATTCTGAAGGATTGGATGAGGATTTGCCTTGGATTCATTTCAGAAAAGAGGTTATATGAATTTCTTGCTTTTAACCTCATCCTGAAAATGAGATGAGCATTTACCTTTTAATATAAAACAACAAAACTGGGAAAAAAAATATTAACAACTTTTGACATGAACTAAGAAATATAAAGAAAAGACACAGAATAAATTTTCACTAGTTTTTTTTTTTTTTTTTTTTTTTTTTTTAAAGTCACTCTTTTTTTTTTTTTTTTTTTTTTTCTTAATCACCAGAAATGCCAGCTTCATTATTTAATGATTTATTATTTAAGCATAAACATACACACGTTTCTTTCTTTTGTTTTTGGATCTGATAAAGCCTTGAGATGCAAAACACGTAATTAAATGTATTTTCTACGAAACGCTTTCCATTTATCAAATTTCTTAAATGTTTGTGTGTGTGTGTGTATATATATATATATATAATTTACTTATGCACAAATTTATATATGCATGTCATAAGTATATGTGATAAACAAATGGCATCTGAAAATCTATCCATTCAATCCATGTCCCAAAATCTGATTAAACGAAAAATATCAGAATTATTTTTTTCAAAATCTTGGTCTGGCTAAGAACTTTTCACCACCCTATTTATACACTCACATCTCACATATAAATGCTTATAGATATTAATGAATTATTCATATATATATATATATATATATATATATATATATATATATATATATATATATATATATATATATATATATATATATATGTGTGTGTGTGTGTATATATAAATATATATATATATATATATATATATATATATATATATGCATGCAAGCAGATTCACCTGGTGGTTACAAATCTTCTTGGGTTGCATCAAACGAGCCACTGTGTCTGTCCTGTTTGAAGACCCCTGTCATTCCTGATCAGTGTCTGCTCAGCAAATGGTCATTCTTCTAACCTTTCCTGTGAGTCACCATTCCGTTTCCACCCTGGCTCCTCTTCTCAGACAGATGCTTCCACCTTTGTGTTAGAATGAGAGCGAAAATATCTAGATGCAAAAGACAAGTCATTTTGGATCAGCACTTTAGCTAGATTCAAGGTTTGCTTTGCTGTTTTGTTCATCATGACTGCTTACTCAATGGATGAATGGTTTGTAATTGCAACTGATATGTATGAGGTTTGTAAATTATCAGAACTCTACATAGGCATGTAATTTATGCACACGCACACACACGCATACACACATCGCTATGTGTCTCTATGCATTTATGTATGTCTGTATGCAAGATTAACTCGGTTGGTGAGAATATTGAGCTGATAATGCAAATGTTGCGGGTTTGTGTCCCATATTGACCAAGGGTTAATTCACAAATTCAAGCGTGCTTGGAGACTGGCATCTAGGGCTCATCATTTTACTGTTGAAATAGCTAGAAAGTTCTATTCTAATAGTTTCTTTTCTCATAATTCTTGCCTGTGGAACCCTTTTCAAGTTTTTTGCTTCCCTGCCATCTATGAGCTTCAAAAATGCAAATACAACGTCAGTCACCATCTTTTGTCTTTTTGAATCACATTCTTTTATTG
The DNA here is from genome assembly GCA_963932145.1 of Acanthosepion lycidas. Classification (NCBI taxonomy): domain Eukaryota; kingdom Metazoa; phylum Mollusca; class Cephalopoda; order Sepiida; family Sepiidae; genus Acanthosepion; species Acanthosepion lycidas. The sequence continues at coordinate 37,900,520 of OZ010583.1, read as the reverse complement.
TCCTTTCTCCTTATTAAGTGTCTTATGAAATATGATGTTAATATATTATTATATGTTATTATATATAATATATTATAATATTATATGTTATATATAATATATTATTATATGTTATTATAATATAACATGATAATATTAATTATTACATATTATACATATTATTTATTTTAACATGGAATGAGAAATTGGATAACTGAGTTTAAATTTTAGTTGAATTTTCTTACATTGGTTTGCACACCAAATACCCTTGGTAAAGGTATAAATCCATCTTTTCTGCCCACCCCCACTCCCCAAAATCTGTGTTAAATAGCAGCACAGACAAGGTCCCATAGCCTTGGTTGGCACTAGTCTACTGCAGAAAGTCAAGGCAGCCTACTGCCATAATTCTTCTGCCAGGTCAATTATGAATTGAAAAGAAACTTGATCACCCAAATGTGTATCATGCATCATATATAAGGAAGAAATTATCTTAAAAATAGTTATTTCAAGCTATAATAGTTTGAAAAAAACAAAAAACAAAAAAAAAACTGACTTAAATCAACAAGGAACATATCATAAAACAAACCAATATTATATATGCTTTTATAGATAAATATTATGGGTGAAATTGTTAGGGTAATGTTAGAGGTTTCCTTATAAGGAAACATTGGCAGTCATTGACTGAGCAGCCAGTACTAATTGAGTTACACTTTTCTTCACTCCCTGCCCATCAGGCTAGGATCAAAGTTTAGTATCTGTTCTCCTCATCTCTAATATTAATGGTAATATTAACTGTTTCCATATAAGGAAACGTTTGACATTCATTGACTGATCAGCCAGTGCTAATTGAGGCATGCTTTTCTTCACTCCCTGTCTGTTGGGCAGAGATCAAAGTGTAGTATCTCTCTTTGCGAGGACAAGCTGTGTTTTATCTCTAAATTATGTTTCTGTATTTGGACAAAACATAAAAAATAAATGAGCAATGCCTGGACCTGGGGATCCCAAGATTGCTGTAGCACCTCCTTCTCAGCACCAAAGAGGGAGGATTTATGGGCAGCATGATATTGGTTGCGGGGACTGGGCAATTTTGGGCTCTCCACTTTAAACTGGCCTTATGTCCTATCCTGTCACCATGGAAGGGGACAACTAAATACTTCAGTATCTGCCTATATTTCTGAGATGGGGTATTATGTACACTATTTACATTATTCGGACTATTGTCCTCATCTTTGTTGCCATATTTCTCACAGCGTTTCGGCCAAGTTAGTTAAATCCAGTGACAGGACCCAAAGAATGTGAGTTCAATACCTGGTTAATGCAGTGGAGAACTTTGAGAGGGGAATTAACAGGATTTAACGGATAACTGACATCCATTAGACATGACACGTGGAACTAGAACAGTCTACACCAGCGAGCGAAATAAAGGGTTCAGTTCGACATTCCAACCACCTGAAGAAGGCCAGAGCATACAATGGCTGAAACGTTATGATAAATATGGCAAATACTTCATCTCTAACAGTAATGGTTATATTAGCTGTTTCCTTATGTGGAAATATTTAATATTGACTGAGCAGCCAGTTCTACTTATAGTTCAAATTTATAAAACCTTTCTAATTAAATTAAAACAAATTTTCAGGACTAGGTTTCTCAGGTCTGGTAACTGTTATTGCATTATAAAATGAAATTTAACAAATAAAAAAATGAAAAATATATAAATGTCTAAATTAAATAAATATATAATAATTATAATATACTGAATATAGATAAATATATTATGAATAATAATATGAGACTTATTATTATTATTAGTATTATACTATCTATCCATGTTATACTCATATGAATATAAAAAAAAATATATAGTATTTATGTATAGTTTATCAAATGATAAAAAAAATGAAAAGAAAAATTTCCATTATTCATTGGGGCTTCCTTCTGAACCCTTTAAAGCAACTCACAAAACATGTTTGTAAGATCTTTTTTTTTATGTGATGTGTCCCTTCACGGCATAGGCAATCATGGCTCTCCACATCTTCCTGTCCCTTGTAGCTCTTAATAAACTTTGTCTTTCTGTCATTTCTAAGCCTTGTTCTGCCATCTATTTATTCAAGTCCATTAAGTATATTATGCATTGTTTTCCTCTGTCCCTCTTGCCCTCTATCTGTCCTGTGAGTATCAAATTTTCCAAACCTTCCTTCCTCATTCTCTGCCCTAGAAACCTCAATTATCTCTTCCTGATGTTAAGTATTAGTTTCCTTTGTGTTTCCATTTTCTCCAAAACTTTATTGTTACTCACATGTTTGGTCCATGGTTTCCTCAGCATCCTTCTGTAGAACCACATTTTGATAGCTTCAGTTCTTTTTTTTTTTTTTTTTTTTTTTTTTTTTTTTTTTTTGAGGATATTATCCAGCCCTCACTGCCATACAGCAGGATACATAGCAGTTTCGTACTCTATTCCTTGTTTCTGGTGAAGTTTTTCTATTTCTTTCTACTCTGCTTAACTTTTGGAATTCCTCCTTGGCTATCCCAATATGTCTACGGAATCTCCTTGATGGTAGTGCATTGTTATTTTATTACTTTCACTCTGTCTTATTTGCTGCTTTTCATCACAACACTCTTGGTCAATAAACTCTTTTATCACTCCAGTAGACTGCTCAAAATCTGAAATAAAAATGTAACTGTTACCGGGTTGTGAAGACTTGTCTATAGATCTTTCACAGCTATTACATTAAACACTTTGACCATTGGTGCCTAGGGAGGAACAAAACTGTTGCCTTTCTGCTGCTTTCTTCTCTTTGGTTCTATCACTTTTATTTTATTACCATTTTTAATTTATTTTTGGTAGGGGAGGGGAATTCTTCAGATGATACATTTTCATTATGAATTATTTTTATTGCCAGTTTTACTCTATCATTAGTTTTTTTTTTTGTTTTTTTTTTTTATATCACAACACTCTGGTTCAATAAACTCTTCATTATTGTCTTGGTAATTTTAGTTCATCTTAATAGTGCTATTTTTGTTTGTTTTATTTTTGTTTGTTTTATTTTTGTTTGTTTTATTTTTGTTTGTTTTATTTTTGTTTGTTTTATTTTTGTTTGTTTTATTTTTGTTTGTTTTTGGGGTTGATAAACTCTTTTTTTTTTTTTTTTTTTACTCCTGTAGTTTTACTTGTTGTACATCTTTATGAGAGTTACATTGTCTTCTGTCAGTGTCTACATCCATGGAGTCCAATCACCTACATTTCCCCCATATTTCATCTGTAAGAAGAAACTGCTGCACAGATGCCTTCGTGAACACTATATTTTTAACATGTTCAAATCAAGGACCAAACACTGTCAATCTTCCTCATCTTCATAATCTTCTCTTACTTCTATCACAACCTATGGCCAAATCAAGCTGAAAAATATTGATTCTTATTTAGGCACAAAAATTAAGCAGCTTTGAACCCTGTCAGTACTTAGATGAGGCACCATTTAGGTACATATGAGTACTGTAAGCAACCTCACACAATCTTAAATATGTTTCAGCTTTAAATAATCTACAAATGGTTGATAAACCGTAAATAACAAATCAATCAACTACTACTACCTACTTCCTCTTACATCCAGTCACCCTTTACCTTGAGTGACTCTTGTATTATGGGAACCTTTGTATTAAAAAAAGTGTATATAGTAAGCCTCCAAGAGAGTAACTCCTTGTGCCTCTATTTTTTTTCTGCTGAAAATCTGAAGTGGAAAGGTTATATTGAATCAATTACTAGGTTTGATGCTAGGAAAGTTGGTTCACTGTGTCGTGCTAGTCATTTTTTTTTATCTCGCCCAAATCTATCTTATATATTTATAAGTCTACCAGTTGTCCATGCTTTGAATATTACTGCCACATATGGTCTGGTACTATTGCTATATTTTTAGAAATCCTTGATAAAATCGAAAGAATCTGAAATATAATTGGTCTTGACTTGTCATCTCTGTTTCAGTCACTTTCCTACTGCCGTAATGTAGCTACCCTGTGCCTTTTTCTATAAATACTTTCATGGTAATTCTGATGAACTTTCATCTATGATACCTAAACTTTATGAATTTAAGTGCAGGACTAGATTTACTACAAGATCACATCATTTTACAGTTGAAATGACTAACTGTAATTGTTCCTTTTCTTGCACTTCCTGCTTGTGAAATTCTCTTCCGAATTTTGCTTTCCAGTCAAGTTTGGTCTTCAAGAAATTAAATGAATGTCAATCATTATCTTCTGTTTTCTTAATTCCTGTTCTTTTATTGTTCTCTCTCCTTAATAATGTTTTGTTTTTCTAATATTCTTTCGTAAACCCTTATCTTAGTGACTTCATTGACTTGTTTGGGGTGAAATGAATAAAAAAAAAATGGGAAAGGCTTGGAGGTTTCGGTCAGATAATGTTATGCCAGAAATCTTCACAGAAAGTATAGTGAATGGTTAGGTGAATGGTCATTTCAAATGATTTCAGAGGTAATGCATATTCACTGTAAATGTGACTACCACATGGTATGTAGCCACACTCTGTGTCATCTCACTGCTAACTTCATGCATGCACAGCAACGTCCCACCTGCTTAGTGCCTAAATTGCATCAGTTGTGCACTTGAGCTATTTAACATTTCTGGATCCTTTCCAAACAGAATTTGCACATGTTGTTAATGGAGCATCGAAATTTATCAGAATTAATATACTTGTAATTACTTCGATTGACTGTTCTCATTTTTATTTTTTTTATAGAATGTTCAACAAACTTGAACTTTCATACCCACAAATAAAATATAAAAAAATAAAAATGTTGTTTTTTTTCCCTTGACACCACTATTATTTTAACTATTTTCACTCTTCAGCAATTTTTATTGTTTTTAAAGTGATGATTAGAATTATAATGAAACATATGATGAAAGTGAATTTATGCATTTTTTGTTCTTGAGAATTTACAACAAAAATATTAAGCACTATTTACTTATTAGATTGTTTATTTACAAGAATAATTTTATATTTACAATATTCAGAAGACTAACTCGGTTAAAACTAATGCAATGCAATATTTATCATCTACCAATTTATAAATAAATAAATATTAAAATTTTTTTTTCATTAATTTATAAACATTTACTAAACTATTAAAATGTGAACCAAGAATGAGGAAATTCTTATTGTTTACCATTTTATAAAGTTCAAATTGATTAGCAATTAGTCAAACATTCCAGTAAATAATATAATAAATAGTATAAATAAACAATCGAATAAATAGTGTTTATTATATTTGTTGTCAGTTCTCAAGAACAAAGAAAATTTATAAATTCACTTTCAAATGTTTAGGTTTTATTACAATTTTAATTAAGTTTTTTTTTTAAAAAAAAACAATAAACATTGCCGAGGAGTGAAGGTAGTTAAAATAATAGCAATGTAAAAATTCTTTTTGAGTTTCTTTTTTTTTTTTTCTTTTTTTTTTTTTTTTTTTTTTTTGCAGCTATGATTATTTTTTGCCAAATATTATTAGTGCAACATTTTTTCCTAATTAATCTCTGCCTATCTTCAGGTGACCATTGTTTGGCTGATACGGGATATCTGTTGATTATTGCGTTATTTTGTTTCTGTGATGCCAGTTATAGTTCTGAATCAATGTTTCATTACCTGATCCAGAGATTGAACCGACACCCACTAGATAGCAGTAACACCAATGCCCATAACCACTATGCCACAATCAGGAAGGATATAGAATCATTTTTCCATTTGTATTTATTTATCTTTATTGCTATGTTTCATGTTGCAATCTCTTCAAATTTAAAAATTTAACTCTTTTGAATCTTTGCTCTGGGAGATCTTCTGACCTGAGTTTTGTGTCGATTGCTTTAGATTTAGCTGTTATTTATATTTTTGCAACCATTCTTACCACAAATTGTGATGAATAAAAGCCTGATGTGTGAAAAGATTAAATAAAAAAAAAAATAAACAAATAAATAAAAAGAATGCCAACAAAAAAAAATTTTTTAAAATGGGAAGAATTTGGAAAGGAACGTTAAGCATTTCAAATATGTATAAATCTCGGTTATTTTGTAGGCAATTTGGAAAATGAAGAACCAGGTGTGGGAATTGATAAATTTCAAAAATTCTCTGCTTAATTAAGAAAATAAATAAAATTAAAAAAAAAGAAAAAAAAAAAATTACAGGAATAACAGAGATAGCTCCTGAAATATGTTACTTGCCTTTTCAGCAAAATATCCGTGCAAAAATTTTTTATCTTAATAACATTTCCTGACAGGAAGAATTTTTTTTTTTTTCTTTTGTCTTGTTTTTGTGCACGAGTTTTGTTTGTAATACAATTTAATCTTTGAATTAAATCTGGGTATCTTCCTTCTGGGTAATGTGCTTAAGTTCCGATTTAAAGTGACTTTTTTTTTTTTTTTTTTTTTTTCTTTTTTTGTGGTCCATGGTTCATTGAAGTTCAACGATACCAAGAGCAAATCATAATAGACTCACACATTAAATTGTTGAATTATGGAATAAAATCAACTTACAAAATAATATACTCTCAAGAAGCAAAAAAAATTAATTACCGTTATTTTCTTGTGTATAATATGGCCGATTCTTCAGAAGCTAAAAACATTACTACCTTGAGTTTATACTCAAGGTAGTAATTTATTTACGAACCTGTTGCACAGCCATTCTTACATGAATTTTTTTTTTTTAAAGTTGTACCATATTATCTATTAAAATCATACATATATTTAACTAAAATATTTAATTTTTCTCATTATTTAATAATAGAAATTATGTCTAACCATTGTGTATTTCTTCTACTTTCCATTTCAAAACTTATTTGCAAATTTTTTGGAAAAGTGTTTGTTTAGCGGCATATCAACTCCTTATGGGTCATTTAATGCAGAAATTTAATTTTCTTGGTAGCATTAGTAATTTTGTTTACAAAAATGTATTGCTGGTAATTTTTTTTACTATTAAAAGGTATTGCTGGTATTTTTAATATAAAAAAAATTTATACTTTTATAGTGTTTTGATCCCAGTTTGAAGGTTAACTATTTGCTCATAGCTGAGACCCTAACAAATGCTTCCATCTCAGGTCAAGGTGGACTTGAGAACAACAGCAATTAAGAGGTGGTTCCACACTCCTCAAAACTTCCTGATCAGAGGCCTTGCTGCTGGATGTAGTTTGTCATACCCAGGGGAGTCAGAAAAAGGTGCTAACTAGACATGTCAGGTAAAACATTTTAATGTGGTAATTAATCTGTCATATTTTTGTTTTGATATGACTATTTTGAATAATCAAGAGTGGTCTCTCCTTGTTTTGTTACTCTCCTCTTTGAGAGAGAGCTATTTCTGTTTACTGGGACTATAAAAGGACACTATATGTGAACCTTGTATTCTCAGTTGAATAAAGCTTTCTTAAAGCCTACACCTGCGTACTTTTGTCATTACAAAGACTTTATTATATTTCACTATATTAATAAACTATGAAAATAAAAAAAATATTGTCTTTCATTAAAAATGAAGAGAGAAAACTTTAAAAAAAATTAAGATAATTAAAATATAAATAAATTTTATCCTGTGAATAAAACTGAATGTATTTGCAATCTTACTGTTTCAGATAAGAGGTTTTATAAGCTGAGTAAAAAATTTAGGTACATCGGAGTACTGTAAGCAATATCCCATAATCAGAAATATGTTTCAGCTTTAAGTAGTCCACAAATAGTTGATAAATTGTAAAAAAAAAAAAAAAAAAAAATCAGTCAACTACTACTACCTACTTCCTCTTACAGCCGGTCACTCTTGCTGTTTCAAATAGGATATTTTTTAAGCCGAGTAAAAATTTCTGAATTGTGTACTTGTGGATAATACACCCATCCCTTTTTTTAGCTTTAATTTTCATTCAAAATCTCTCGTATTATACACAAGGAAATACGCTAGTTTTCAGTTTTTTCATATATATTTACATTTTTCCAGTTTATTTTTAAGCTTGAGAATGCTTGTATGTATTTGTTTATGCAGTATATTCCTCTGTGTCTCTATGACATGATTGATCATGGCACTTCACAACTTCCTATCCATTGTAACTCTAAGCAACATTTGTTTCCTTACCATCCCTTCCCATACCTGTTTTTCCATCCCTTTATGCAAGCTTATTAAGATACTTGCTGCCTGCTACTGTTTATGTTGTCTTTCATATGTCCTGGGAGTGTTAGATTCTCCAAGGATTCTTTCTTCATTGTGATCCACAAATTTCAACCATCTATGCAATGTGATAGGTCGTGACCTGACATTTCATCTATGGCCACTTTCTCACAGACGTGCTGTGATCTCCCTCTGTCTTTTCTACAAATATTTTCATGGCAACTGCTCTGACGAGCTACTTTCACTGGTACCCCAGCTGCATGAATTTAAGTGTGTTACTTGGTCACACCCTGTCGATATGGTTAAAAGTAGCCATCTCTTCTACTCCAACAGCTTCTTCTCTCGCACTTCATGACAGTGAAACTCCCTTTGTCTTACTTGCTTCCCTGATGGCTATAATCTTCAAATATTCAAATGTAATGTCAATTGACATCTTCTGATGCCTTGATCCTTGTCCTTCTTTGTATCCTTTCTTCAAACACTTCTCTTTACTCTTGCTCTCATTTTCTGTAACCCCTTGCATGCTAGTGACACTCCTGCTTTGCTTGGGGTAAAATGCTTAAAAAAAAAAAAAATCTCTTTCTGGTTTTTAAGTACAAGTGTCTGTTTTGTTCTCATTTTCCTTAACACTTCTTCATTCTTCACCTTGCTCCATCCTTGGTATTCTCAGCATCCTTCTGCAGAGCCACATCTATGTCAGAAAATTGTCCAACATTCATGGCCATATAGGAGGATTCGTATTATTTTAGCACTCTTTTCTTTGTTTCTATTAGGTTGGTGCAAAAATAATGACGTAATAATGTCGTTTTTTGACGTATTTTTAACGTCAAAAAAACGAGATTCTTGCGTCATTATTTTTGCACCAACCTAATAATAAACTTTTACTGTTACTTAATACTTTGTTTGAAGTGCCTTTGTTGCGAGGTGTGGATATTTTTCAGTAAATATTCAATAACTCTTGGTACATTTGTACAGCAAACAATATTTGATGGACTCGTGTGTCCGGGTAGAATATAAGAAAACAAAACATAGATTTTCAACAAACAGTGCATGTATTAGCAAAAAGAAATTACATTAATGTGTCCACAGTTGAAAGGAAGAAAAAAAAATAATAAAAAAAACTTTAAAAAGTTAGCTATTAAGAATATGCTTGTTTTGTTTGTGCATGTGTTTGTGATACGTGCATGTGCAAAAGTTTAGTTTGTCAGTGGAGAAAGAAGGTTTGTCTTTTTATAAACTTAGACAGCACCACTTAATGCGTGACTTGCCATGCCAAGTGGGGTAAATTCATGAAGTCTAGGCGCCATAGAGGAAAGTTCATCAGAACAATTACCATGAAAGTATTTATAGAAAAGGCACAGGGAAGCTACATTACAGTGGTAGGAAACTGTAAGGACCGATAACCTTGCAGATTCTTAAAATCTCTAAATATATAGCAGGAGCACCAAACCAAATACGGCTGCAATACTCAAAGCAAGAATGAATAGTAGACTTATAAATATGTAAGATAGATTCAGGCAAGAAAAATTGTCTAGCATGACACAGGGAACCAACTTTCTTAGCAGAAAACCTAGTAATTAACCATAATTCCTAATGTATAATACACCTTCATATATAATATGCACACCAAAAATTGAGCTGAAAGTGTGGGAAAATGCTTCTACTCACGCATAATATGCACCCCTTGTTTGGTAATGAAACCCTATAAATTGTACCGCTCCAATTTCATTATGGCCAGCATTTACTATCCTTATTTAAAGAAATGGTTTTAAACATAGAATAATATTATTCTAATTTAGTTTTATGATAATTCTTATTTTACGGCAATTTTTTAAAGATTTTTTGTCGCTGTGCATAATACGCACTACTAATTTTGCTTATTATTTTTCAGAGAAAAATGTGTATTATACATGGGGAATTACAGTAATCTCTCCTCTTTATATCAGCAGAAAACATTAGTCCAAGATGCAATGAATCACTTTCCTTGAGGTTAGCTTCAGTCATGCTGATGGATGGTAAAATGTCTCTCTCAAATGAGTAAAAGAGAGCAGTTTCATTTTGAATGGCGTTAATATTAACAAGCCATTCCTTTCTCCAGTTAACTATAGATTGTAAGTCATTTTTGTGATCAGCTGCCAATTTGACCATATCGAACCAATCAGGCTTACTATTAAGATGGAGTAAATAGTTGTGTCATCAGCATAGATACTAAGTCGAGATCTCTTGATTAAGATTAAAAATCAGTGTTAAAATATAAAAAAAAACAATTGATACAATAATGCTCTGATTGCCTCAGAATGAAAGGTATGTGATTCTAAATGATTAAATTATGATTGCAAATTAATATAATGTAAAATAAATATTAAAATGTCTGTAAGTATAGATGAATCATCATTTGAATATTATAAGCTTTTTTTTTTTTTTCTTAAATAGTCATTGTCAGCAATTGACTGCTAATGTTTGTGCATCTTGACAACAGTCTTTTATTAATGCATGTTTGATTAAAAACTCTATATGAGGAATATTTGTTTTGTTTTTACTTAATTTTTCTTTTTTATATACATTAATGCATATCTGAATTTAGTAAGTGTAAATATTGTCCACATGTTTATAATTTAGCACTTTCAACCATAATTCTGGTCATCGTCATATCTGAGATTGACATATTGATTTAAAAAAATTTTTTTTAATGATATATATATATCTAATGGTTTATCAACCTTTCATGGGTTATTTAAAGCTAAAACATATTTGGGATTGTAAGAATATTTTTTTTGTTTTGTGAATAGATATTACAGTAACAGTTTCTTGAGAATAACAAGGATTTTTCCAGATAGAAGTCATACTATTTAACCCATAGCTGAGGGAAAGAAGAGATAGATTTATACATATGGAAATGAATGTAAGGAACATGATGAATTCAAACTTGGTTCCTCAATTTTTATTTTTTATTTTTTTCATTCTGAGCTGCTATCCATTACATAACTGACATGTTCTCAAGATCATGGAAAAGACTGTGGATATTATCTAATTTTGAAATGTTTTATACTCAACATCAATGCATTAAAATGATGTAGTACACAAGATGATATAGAAGGGGAAGTTATTAATAGACTTTGTTATATATGAGTACAAGGAGGCAGATGTGTAAAAAAAAAAAGTGACACAGGTAGGCAGTCTTTTTTTTTCCCTCCCCACAAATTATCTGATTGAACAAAACAAAAGTAACTTCTTTTTCTTCTATGTGCAAGGTACCTTTGGGACATAGGCATGACTCTCCATAACTTCCTGTCCTTCATAGCTCTTTTTGTCTTTTTGTTATCTCTTCCTTAAACCTTCTTCCACTATCCATTTATTCAAGCTCCCACTAAGTAGGTTATGTGTTGTTTTCCTCATTCCCTGTCACCTCCTATCCATCCGGTGAGTATACAAATTTCCCAGCCCTCTTTTTACATTATGTGAACTGTCTCTTCCTGATGTTAGTTATAAGTTTACTTTTTGTTTCCATTTTCTCTAAAACTTTATCATTGCTCACATGTTCGGTCCATGGTATCCTCAGCATCCTTCTGTAGAACGACATGTCTGTTACTTCATCTCTCTTATACATCTGTAAGGAGATTGTCCAACATATTAACTAGATAGGTTAAAAACCTGACTAGATGGAATTATAATGCCATTTTCTCACCTTTTATAAAGGATTTTTTTATAGTCCTGTATGATTAGTTAGGAATTAATCAATGTACTCCATCTATGCACTATTTTTTCCTTTCTGTGTCATAACAGCTCTCTGTAACTTCACATCTAAACACTCAATTTCAAAACTGAAGAAAGTAATGTTTAGTTTTAGACATTTTGATCTTATGATAAAAGTTTCATTGATCATACACAATTTTTTCCAATTAATTTTGTGTAGAATCGTAATGGTAAAATTAACCATTTCCAAAGAATCAGCATTTAAAATTGCTTGACTGAACATTTAGTGCTATTGTCAGTTGAAATTAATGAAGTCTTTTTATTAAAACCGTTTTTTCAGCAAATTATTTTTCTCAAGTCGACCAAATGTTATTGCTCTTTCTTGGACTGACAGAAATTTCCTTTGAAAGCTTTTCTTTTTGTTAGTGTAGAAGGTTAACAGCGTTGTTATTCTTATTACAATGCTTAAGAGAAGAGTGCAATTTAAGAAAAGAAAAACAGTGTTTAACAATGTTAAACAATATTCCAACAGTATGTCTGTCTGTCTAAAGTTGTATTTAAGATTTTTTCAAGTATAAAAATATATAATCAAGCTACCAAAAATTAAAGGTCTTTGTACAAACATTACTTGTTTTCATTACAAGACAAACAATGTTTGTACAAAGACTTATAATTTTTTTTTGTGTGTGTGTGTGTATATATATATATATATATGGAGTAATGGATAGTGGCTTAGATTGAGGAATCAGAGAGCCGAGTTCAAATTCCAGTCGAATCTATCACATTCACTTACATGCTAATACCCTTGGGGAAGTTATGAATCCTCTTCTTCTCCCCCCAGCTATGGGTAAATAGCAGGACAGATTGGGTTCTATAGCCTTGGATGGCAACTGGTCTAGTTCAAGGACAACTTTGAATTCAAATCCTGATCCTCCAGGTCGGGGGTTATGTAGTAGGCTAACAATCTACACGCTTGCTACTGGCTTGTTATAGAAACTGCAGTAATATCTTGTGACCCTGTGTTCCTCAAGGAATTTAAGGGCATAATATATAAATATATATATATTTATATATTTTTATATTTTAATTTTTATATTTGAAAAAGTTTTTTTTAAAAGACATGACACGTTGGCTATCGGACAGGTACTCAACATGAGGATTAACTAAAATTTCAGCTCCTCACTTTTTCAGGTCACGACAATAATATTGATCCCTTCTTAACACTCATAATTAAAATTCTAGGTAAGAAAACACCGGGCTTCATTTTTTTTTTTTTTTTTTTTTTTTTCTAATTAAATTATCTGGACACTCATTACACACACATAAAAACATACAAGAAAGACTATATGTAATTTATTCAGTATTACTGTCTCTTATGTTTTGTACGCTACATAATGACCACTGTCGACCAGATAATAAATAATACATGTTTTGTCACTTTTACATCTTGATGTCTCACATTTTCTACAAGTATTTTTCTATGTATAAATGTTAGGGGGTTTACAATTATTTACCCAGTTACTATTGTAATATTCAAATTACCACTGATGACACTAAATTATAAAATAAACTAGTCTTACAAGCCAAGTCACTATTGCTATAAAGAAGGGAAAATTGCAACCATACCTTTTCTTAGTCTTCAGGGTGTTGCCTCACAAACTTGTGGCTTGTACCTTGTAATTCTTTGTAGAATTTTAACAATTATAAACACTTTTCCTGTAGAGGGGAAATCCTTACAACAGGAAATAACAGAACAAATAGAGAAGCAGGAAGTAGTGGGCAATAAAAAAACAAACAGAATATTTATAAAACTAATATAAACCCAACTACTAGTCACATGATAACAAATAACATGCTAAAGAATGACAGTGATTGGTCTATGTAACATAAAGTGTTGAAAGAATCACTACTTGTTCATTTTTGTAATTGGAGAATACAAGATCAGGAAGGACTACAATCATCCCTCAATACAACTAATAACCTGACCCAAAGTTAAAATAAATTCTTATATAATATAACTCCATTGCACATCCATTATGGCTTTGTGCCAGATGTGGTTAAGTTTAGCAAACGTTATGGGGAGCCTTGTCTTTATTATGCGTTTAAGTTAAATTTTCTATCTTGCTTTAAATTTATTCTCAGAACCTATTGTTTGGTTAAAGATTTTCTAAAAACGCCCAAAATTCTAAACGAGCCCAAGCTGTAATTTAAGCTAAATCTGTTTTTAAGTAAAATCTTAATCTGCATTATTGATCTAAATCTAGTTGTGATATTTTGTTTCTGGCGGGAATGCACTTAAATCCCATTGAGTTCTCTGACCTTATCTGCTGAAATATTTCACAATGAGAAGGGCTCACATAAGCAAATTTTTAATGATTGTTCCATTGTTATTTTTAGGTGAATTTAAAAGTGTTTAGTTTTAACAGCATTCTAAAAAGATTGCTTCTGATTGTATTGTGACCTTGTCAAAACTGGGATATTTTAGTTTAATGGATCTAACATTAAAGCTGGAATTAAATAAGTAACATCTCCAGTATATGCTCATTGATTTTAAGAATGGTAAAATTTCATTTGAAATATTAAGTGTAGCTTATAAAGAAAGTATTTTTCATACTGGAAGACTCAGAAGGAAATATATTGCCATTGTTAACTGGGGAAAGGAGTGACTTGTTAATTTTAATGCCTCTAAAATGAAAGGGCTCTCAATTTATTGTCTTAACCTCTTCACATTCAATATGCTCAAACCTGCCATGTAACTATCAACTCTCAAAGTCTCACTGTTTGCAGTGAAAGTCTCATTGCTTACATGACTTCTTACATTATTTGCTATGATGTTGTCATATATCTAATGTTGTCATATGTTATGGCAGAATATACATGGGTTGTGTTGAACATTGAGAGCCAACATTTACGAGGTGAGTTTGGGTATGTTCAATGCTAAAGGGTAAAAGAACATTTTTTTTTTTATTTTTTTTATTTTTTTACTTTCCATCAATATGACTGATGCTAACCTCCAGGAGAGTGTCTCACTGCACCTTCTTGCTCTCGTGTCTTCCATTCACATGAAGTGAACTGATTATATTGAATCAGCTGCTCAGTTTGCTGGTTGAAAAATCATATCACTATGTTGTGCTAGACAATTTTTCTTGCCAGAATCTATCTTAGACATTTTATAAGTCTACCATTTGTCTCTTTATTGAATATTGCTGCCATATCCAGCCTGTTTTGCTTCTGTTTTATACTTCGAGATTCATGACAATATGTAAAGAAGAATCAGCAATATTATCTGTCCTGACCTGGCATCTCGGCTTCAGTTACTTTTTCACCACTGTAATGTAGCTTCTATAAATATATTCACAATAATTGTTCTGATGAGCTTTCCACTTTAAACATGAAACAAGATTGACAGCATAGTCTCATAATTTTGCTGCTGAAATTTTTAGTTTTAACTGTAAGTTATATATTTGTTTTATATTTCTGAAATTATGTAGTTTAATTATTTACACTGTTCGGACTGTTGTCCTCATCTTCAGTGTCATGTTCGCAATGTTTCGGCTGTTGTACATTCCAGCCTTCTTCCGGTATATTGGAATTTATATTTCTGAGATGATGTAGTTTAATTATTTACACTGTTCGGACTGTTGTCCTCATCTTCAGTGTCATATTCACGTTTTGGCTGTTGTACGCTCCAGCCTTCTTCAGTGATTGGAATTTCAAACTGAACCCTTCATTTTGTCCCCTGGGGTAGATTGTTCTAGTTCCATGTGCCATTCATCTTCCAGATATCTCAGTTATCACCCTTTAATTCAACTCTCCAAGTTTTTGTTCACCACTGCCATAGCCAGGTATTGAACTCACAACCTCTTGGGTCAGATCACTGGATCTAACTAACACTTTTATCCTTGTAAGTTTTATGTGGACCATATGCCCTTGTTTTTGGCTAATAACTTCTGCATGCCTTGTCTGTGGAACTCTCTTCTATCTTTCTACTTTCTTTGTCAACTATGATCTTAAAATTTAAATAAAATGTCAATTGTCATTTTTTGTCCTGTTTCTTTTGCTCTCAGAAACCCCTTGCATCCAAATAGCTTTTATTTCTTTGCTTGTGGTGAAATGATTAAAAAAATTTAGTATAGAAGATATAGAAATTGAACATAGGATATGTTGTGTTAGGTGTAGTTTCACCTAACAATACAAGTTGGTACAAAACTAAAACATTAACTTAAAAACTCTCGTCATGTTCTTAAATATCCTTGTCAGATTGAGATTTTCATATGAATGTCATACATGGCACCAAACCCATTTAGAAATATCTAAACTGTCAACTGTATACAATAATGGTTAAAGGTGGCTTTGAGTGAATGAAGTCTGTAAGTTTGTAGGGATACAGAAGTTGATTATCTCCTTTGGTGGAGATAAGTCACATAGATCATGTGACAGCCACTTAGTGACATCAAATCATACAGTGATGAAACTGTCCAGTCATTTAGTTTGTTTACAGTGGCCAAACTGAACAGTTGCTTTTTTATCCTTGTCCGAATGACCCAGACTGAGTCTAAATCTGCCTCCCCTAGCAGCTTACAAGCACATGGTGCCATTTCCCTTTGGAAATATACATTTCCCAGATATAGAAAGAAACTCCAGTTAGCAGTCCTGAACTTGAGGAAAGCAAAAACTTACCGTTTCACTTTCATAGAATATATCTTTGCCTAAAACACAAATGAATTGTTTGAATGTTTAGTCCTAAACATGGCTTCTCCAGAAACAGAAATTTTCCATATATGTAAGATCTTTTCTTTTTGTTTCTCCTTTAACTCTGCTTTGCTGTAAAGATATGTTATTTTCTCTGTTGGGGACACGTGTAGATATGTATATATAATTTTGCATACAACATGGCATAAAACTCTCTCTGAGAACAAAGCATCTTTGTTATTCTTTTTCCTTTCAGCCATTCTGTTCCATCTGTGAACTATGGAGTTATTATATCATGAATATAATAATGCCCATAATGGGGGAAATACGAATAAGAGAATAAACCTTTCTACTATATCTCTCTCTCCTATTATAGGTTGTAGTGAGGACAATCCTTATTCAAACCTCATGGACCACTACTACAGAATCACAAACAAATAACTGTACTAAATAAGAAAAAAACACATCACTTTATAACTTTCAACAATGAAAACATCTAAAATGGATAATTCAAAGATGAAATACTGAGATAATCAAGATGATGATCTACACAAGTTAGGAAGGAAAACATGAGACAATGGGTTAATTAATAAGTTTTATAAGTCTTGTATCACTAAAATCATTATTATCCTCCCCCCCCAAAAAAAAACATTCTTACAATGTGAAAATGTTTTTTACCTTTGAATAATTTGCAAAGGGTTGATAAGCCTTAAAAAAAAATGATTCAGTAAAGAATCTAACTTTTGTGACTCTCAATTGAATTTCAGAAAAAAAAAAAAAAATTCAATTTGCACACAAGTATTTACTCAAGTTATCCATATCTCAACATACATGATGTGACACACTTTTTATTCATATCAGACACTCTGAAAAAAATGCCCGCGTTACCCAGGTGATTATCAGAGAAAGCAATGAATGTCAAGCATATTTACCCGGCCTCCTCACCAAGGCTGGATGTGACACAAGGTCGTTTTAACTTGGAGAGAACCATATGCATACTTATCCATATGGGCCAAACTTAAAAATTGTTTTTTGCCCTGGCCACACAATCAATTTTATGCTAGCATTGGTATTACATCCACCTAACCTTTTTAGTGCAATGAGGAATATGCTACTGCAGGGTTGAAATCCCCAGAGCTGGGCAACTTCTCCCATCTCAAATGAGTCAAAAAATAGCTTCACTTATAGCACAGTGGGGCAATAACCATGCCTCAGTAAACTCACATTGTCAATGGTTAACTGCTGTGCCAAGCAAGGGGTCTCAGTGTTGTCTTCCTTATAGTAACTTCAAAATTAAGCATGAAACTTAAAGCAACAGTAAAAAAAAAAAATTAAAGAGAATACCATGAACTGGACATCTGAGCAACAGCAAAGTTTTAGAGAAAATGGAAACAAAAATGCCACTCATAGTCTAATTCAGAAAGAGGAAATTGAAATTTCTTGTGCAAAAAATGAGGAGAGAGGGCTTAGCAAATTTTAAACTTATAGGGCATTTTGAAGGCAAGATGGGCAAAGGAAAGCAGCAAATAACATGCTTAACAATTTTGTGTAACTGGATGTCACAACAGGAATTGTCAGTAGAATTTAATAAAACTTGTTTTTATATATATATATATATATATATATATATATATATATATATATATATTACAGGTAATCGATCCATTGGTATATAATCCAGGTGGATCCTAGTAATAACGATTATTAAAACTGATCCACAGAGTGGCTGACGAAAGCCGTTAGAGTATAGTCTATTCTGATGTTCAGGTAATTTGGGTTTTTTGCTGTAAAATATATCTTAAGAGGCTGGAAAATACCATACCACAAAATGGGAGTATATCAATAAGGGTTCAATGCAGCTGCCTTGAAAAAGGAAATGCAGGGCAAGTAAATATAATAAAGAAGCAAAAACACCTTATGTAACTACACACAACCTTGGTTTTGGCCATCAAGTCTTTTCAGATGTAGGCAATAAGTGTTCATTATACCATGCTACAATTATACGACAATGGCACTGGAAATAGAGAAGGGCAGGAGGAGATGTAGAAAAAAAAAATCTTCATCTGGGGGTCATAGAGGCTTAGAATATTTTTACTTATATGTCTACACCTGGATATTATTTCAGTTCTGCTATTTAACAATATACTGCTGTTCTTATAATTTCCTATAGCCAGCTTCTCTTCCTGGTGCAATTAAATACTTTCATGGTAATTCTTCAGATGAACTCTTCACTACATTACCTAGACTTTATGAATTTAAGCACAGTACTAGACTGGCATCAAGATCTCATCAATTTACAGTTGAATTGGCTAGATGTAACCATTAGTTCTATGCTAAAAGTTTCTTTTCTTGCTTTGCTCCCTTGCAGAAATCTCTTTTTGGCATCTTGCTTTCAAGTCAAGTTTGATCTTCAAAAAATTAAATGCAATGTCAATCGTTATCTACTGTTTTCCTGGTTACTATTCTATTGTTCTCACTCTTCAATAATGCTTCTGTTTTCTAATTCTTTCATGCTCACTAGCATCTTCTGCCTTAGTGGCTTTACTACCTTGCTTGGGTTGATTTGGATTTTATAAAAAAATGTATTTTTCATATTCTGTCTTAACATTGTGTACTTGTCCTTTTACTGATAGGATTATTCACATTCTTTTATATTGAATAAATAAATAAATATACACATGCCCACCTCCCTCTTTTGACGGGTATATAGATATGTGAGGATGTGCTGAAAAGTTCTTGGACCAAGCAAGAAGGGATTCTAAAAAAGAATTCTGATATTTGGTCAGATTTGGGGAATTGGGCTGGTCTGAGAACTATTCCAAAACCACCGAAGGAATGAGATGCTTATTCAAGTTCATGGATTTGGAACCAATCAATCAGTCTGTTCTCCTGTCAGTGAACCTAGCATGTCTTTGCAGACATTTCACACATCTCTTGAAATCAGTCCAGCAAGAAATAAAGAACCTTGTCTTGTTTCATTTTCTTTTTCCATCTTTGTGAAAAGTCAGTTCGTACTTTAGGTTCCCTGAACTTTTTGGGTGGAACCTCACAATTAGGAGTGTATATAAAACAGATGCCCATTTCTTCACTTAGACGCACTGAAACTTTCTAATAATAGAATGGCACCCACTAATATATATATATATATATATATATATATATATATATGTGTATGTAAAGAAAAGGACTGATCTGCAGTAAAAATTTCTGTAAATCTACTGGGACATTACTCTAATGATTGGGCCAATAAGTGCATGTCATGTTAGCAAAAAAAAGACACACATAAAATTTGTGAATTGCCACATTACTATATTCAAAAACGTTCTCACTTACAATATTCAAAATAAAAATCCAGCATCGCAATACTGGATGCTCCAAAATTTTGTAACTGTTAATAACACACTTTTAAAAAAACATCTTTCGACCAGTGTTACATTTATTTTTGTCTTGGAATTTACACAAAATTACCTCAAACTGAAAAATAACATCCATGCCTGAAGATGATAAAAGCAATTTATGGAAAGTACTTGCCAATGGCCTGAACATTTAATCCATTCTACAATTTTAAAAACAAAGATCATGTCATTCAACAAGTGGTTAGTAAGTTGATGCTTTATTTAATCTGTTAGCGAAGTGATTTCACCATTAATTACATTAACTTTACTGATTTATTCTACTACATTAACTTTATGACTACTTCTTTATAATATTAATTTCACTGCACTATTTAATATATATATATAAAATATATATATATATATATATATATATATTTATTTTTTTTATTCTTTAATATAAACTTCTTTTATTCATTAATATTAAATTCTTTTTAAATATGCTTTTACTTAATACAACTTATCTAAATATGATTTAGTGTTAATCTCGTTAATATATCTCATTTGTAAGTATAATTTGTTATTTTTTAAGTGGGAATTTGATTTTTTTTATATATAATTAATTTTTTGTTTTTATATTTATTTCAAGTTAGTCATAGGTTAACATCCATGTTGATTTAATGGAATCTCTTCTCGTTAAGACTGATGCCTTCCCCTTACCACTAACTCAGTATTTCATCTGGCTGGGATGTCAGAATGGGTAGGTTCTGTGTCAATTTTTCAACTGCTGTCAGATTAAATTTTAAATCTTTGATTCGGACACAAATACAGTCCATACACAGGGGTTGAATAAGATCAATGTACTTTGTGTTGGTTGAAATAGATCTATCCCCATATGAGGTAATTTGTGATTTTGTTGTTTAAGATATATATATATATATGTAACATTCTAGTATTAGAGTTTTACCATTCAATCCAAGGAAAGACTAAAATCTCTACAAGCTATTATACAAAATAAACAGCCCACATTGAATAAAATATCATTTACCACAGTTAATATATCTTGAAGTGCATATGATATAATTAATGTGTGCACATATATCAGCATTAACAAAAAAAAAAATCAATTAATAAAGAAATAAATTGCATCCTTGTAGTGCAGCCATGTTCTCAATAGCCGTTACACGACATCACGTTAGACCTTTTCAAACATCCAGCTATCCAAAGAATACCAGGATGTAAAAAAAACGAATGCTAACTGCGATACGGACACCACATCAGTTCTTGATAATAACTGAGAAAATCTAAAGTATTTAAACAAAAATAACAAGATATGAACTTCAGACAGTTTATCCACAACTTAGTGAACAATACTCGAAAACTTTATCTGAAAATTGGAAAAATATAATAAAAAATGAAACGGACAGACAATGGTTGGTTCTTTTTAATGAAACTTAAATGGTTGAATACTTTCTACCTGAATATAATTATATATATCAATTGATAATTAGTAGGGATAATTCCAAGGAGGTCATCAAACCAAAGAGAGCTTAATGTAACTAACAGAGCAATATAATAATAAGTAATATATATATATATATATATATATATATATATATAACACAACAGAGAAATCCAAAATTCGCTCAGGAGTATAGTCTATTTAAGCTGACACTGAGTGTGTCAATCTTATTCGACTCTGATGGTGGTCTTGAATAAGACTGTCACACTCAGCGTCAGGTGAAACAGACTATACTCCTGAGGGAATTTTGGATTTCTCTGTTGTGTAATTTACATTCTTTGTTATAATAAAGACATTGAACTCTTTTTTGTGGATCAGTTTTAATATTTTATATTAGGATCCACTTGGATTATATACCAATGCATTTATTACCTGTACTATATATATATATATATATATATATATATATATATATATATATATATATATATATAATGTGTGTGTGTGTGTGTATGGAAGTAATGGATTTTTATTTAGTAATCCTACAGATTTTATTACTTAAACATTATTTTTCCTGGATACCCATATTTGAGTAGATGCTCTATTAATTTACTAAACTGTATAGATATTAATTTTCCTTTTCCTGCCTGAATATTTATGAAATCTCATTAAAGAACTATATGCATTCTACTGAGAGCACATCATATTTTTCATTAAGTATCTTATAATTCATAATATTCAATCTTATTGATTATTTATTAATTTGTTCTTAAATTACCTAATTATTTCATGTTATTTTTATTTTGTTTTAATTTAAATTAAATTATTTATTATATATATATATATATATATATATATATATATATATATTAGGTTGGTGCAAAAATAATGCCGGTTTTTGAGGTTAAAAATTACGGCAAAAACCGACATTGTTTTTGCACCAACCTAATATATATGTATACGTAAATTTTATTTCTTTGTTTTTACTTTCTTAATTTCTGAATGCTAATCGTAAATTCAAATCTACTTATGTTAAACATGTGGTAACGCTTAAATTTTGATATCTTACACGCTAATCTCTAAAATGAAATTTTATTTAATTAATAATTTATAATCTATAAATGAATAACATAATTCTTATTTTATTTTTATTTATACTTTTTTTTATTTAATAATATTAAAAGGGTAAGTCAGAAATTATCAGCTCTTTCGCCATAACATATCTTTAGGTTTGTCATACTGCCTTCTGCTCATATCGTGCTTATAATTGGTACTATTATGATCACAATTATAGACCAGGCTATGGCTAAGTTGTTAGAGAAGCGGATTTGTGACTGAGATATCTGAGGCTTTAGTAACAGTTTCAAGTTATACCTATGATAGAATTGGTTTAAGCATTCTACCTGTAAGAAAAGCTGTCCTGGTATATACGATAGGAATGTTAGTCTCAATGGGTGCTATTTTTTTTCCTTTTTTTTTTTTTTTTTTTTTTTTTTTTAAGTTCTTACTTTAACCGTTTGGAAGGTAGGACATGGAAATAAAAACAGGATGGTGGGCATTAACAGATTAAAAAAAAAAAAAAAAAAAAAAATCTCGTGCATAAGTCAGCTGTATATTTTTTATGATAGTAGTTTTTTTTTTTCTTTGCCAGCATTTGGTAATTTTCCTATTTCTAAAATACATCCATCTACATGCCAGTAGCATCTGCATCAAACTCTTTAAGTTGTCATTGTGTTATATGTCATTTTTATTATGACCAATATTGGTGTAATCCTGGTTGGCTGTTTAATATATATATATATATATATATATATATATATATATATATTAATGTGTGTGTGATTGTTGTTTTCAATTGTACTGCAACTCCAGTTCCCTATGTGTCACCAATAAATGACTTTTTTCTTTTTTTTTTTTTTTTATTACTGTAAGGGTCACCTTGTACAAAGCCAAGGGGGTACTTGATGTAGATGGTTACATTAAGGGGTTGTTTATATGGATAGGAGGGGAAGATAACAATTAACTCTAGACTTGAACAGGTTAAGATTGTTATGATCAGGAAAACATCCTCTTGCGAGTCTGTTCCACAGAGCAGTGGTTCATGGGAAGAAGGTGGTTGAGTGGAACTTCTCACCAATGGAATATGGAAGTAATGATGGTGATTTGTTACTATGTAAGTGTCATGGCAGGTTCTCGCTGTGAAGGTTAGACTTGGTGTGGAACCAAGGAATATAATTCATCTGAGCACTTTCTGTGATAGAGCAGTGAGAGACTCGCTATATACCACACATGCGAGATAGGCTGGAGAGTAGAAAATAATTCTTCTTCAACAAGGACACCGAGATGCTTTTGGACCGGAAAGGGAGGACTGGGCAGCTCCTGCCCAAATATGGCAGCAGTACAGCATTTTCAACCTGATTTTCATCTTACCTCTCACCCTTATCACTAATTGGCTTTGATTTCTACTTCTAGAAAGAAAATTTGCATAAAAATAGAAATTAAAATTCAAGAATCATCCGCTAGTTGACTCTGTTCCTCCATTTATACATGTAGTCCCACAATGTTCGTATTTTTCTACTTCACATTCAGTCTTTACCTCAGTGGACAGATCATTTATAGGAAATTCTATAAAAATATCTATAAAAAGAATACCCGCTCGGCCCGGTGGCTAGGATCAAAGTGTAGTATCTGCGCTTTGTGAGCTGCCGGGTCGAGTGTCTGTCGAACTCTCTGCTTGCAGAGAGGAACCCGGACGAAGCTCCGCCGAAGGGTAGGGTTTCGTTGGGGGAGGTTGACGGAACTGGCCTGTCTCGGCGGGTTTGGATGGTTATTTATTTTTGGCTGGGCCTACGGGCTCGGTGATACCCACATTAAAAAGGCCTTGTGCCACATTCGATCCCCGTGGGTGGATTGATAAATACCATCATTTATAGCAAATTTAGTATAGGTGGGAAGGAAATTGAACATAAAATGAGTTGCACTCAGGGTACAAAACCAAAACATTAACCCAAGAACTCTAGTCAGGTTCAGATCTGAACTTTTAAATGGATATCATGCATAGCACCAAAACTATTCAGAAATATCTAAACTGTATACAACTGTTTTCTTAGACCAATGATTAAAAATGGCTTTGAACAAATGAACTCTCTCAGCTTTAGAAAGGACAATCCTTTTTTGAAATTTGTGGCCTGGTGATGGAGAATCCCAAACAACAAATAACAAAAACCAAATCGCTTCAGGAATTTCAGCACCCACAGTAGTGAAATTGAATACCTAAGAATATGACATAATCAAGAAATTGCTGTTCCAATGTACTTCAAACAAATAGTTAAGAAAGGAAACCCTATCAATGCTGGAAAGCAGGATAATAGTGAACTTGAGAAACTTATTTTTCTGAAAAATTGTGTTTTATAAACAAATGATATTAGTACTGGTTGCTCAGTCAATTAATGCTGAATGTTTCCTTATAAGGAAACAGCTAAGATTACCATTAGTATTGCCATTTATTAAGCTTAGCTTTGTTCTGGTACAAAACCACAAGTATAGAGCCTCTAGCAAGGATTGAACTTGCTACCAATAAACAAAAACTAGTGACTATTTGTTAGCTTTTTTTCTGATGTAATAGACAAAACACACTGTGAGTGATGTACAAGAGAAAATGAGATTTGAATACTGAATCTGTACGTTCAACGTTTTTTTTTTCCTTTTAAAATAAGTTGTTGATACTTGAATTGGTACCATTCTTTGTTGGTCAGTTCTGTGCAACTGAGGAAGAGCTGTGGTCAGTTTCACAAAGTGCCCAATTCACAAAGTTCAATTTGCTTTGAGGCATGTTCACTAAATGCTAAGTTAACCTTTACAAAGTCTTCGTACTATTTACAAAGACAGCCATGGTTTTGTTAGACCTTTACGAGTTCAAAATTGGCCGAGACAAACAAAGAACAAGTTACTCCAAAGAATTCCAAAAGTAAAAAAAAAAATGTTTCTTTTCTTTGAAGGAGCTAACCTTCAGTGAAGAAACTAGAAGACATAAAACCCTATTGTGATAAAAAGCAATGAATTGAAGGCCAAGGATCTTTTCCCAAAAACTCATTTCTGATCTTGTAAAATATGGAATGTTTCAGTTAGATAATTAACTGCAGGTCTGAAATCTGTTCATGTTATTCCAAATGCACTTCGTTGAATTTAACTGATTGTACTTATCAGTGAGCAAATAGAACTTACCAACTAAACTCCATGCAACCAAATTGGTATGATGTTGTTCATATTGGGCAGTCTTCTAAGGATGTTAGTTCAAATCTTATTGCAGTCTTTTTTATTTATTTCTAGTCCGTGCTGCTTATATAACAGATGGTAAAAACAATCTCTGTATTGTGATAAAAAGTAATAAACAGATGGTAAAAATAACCTTGGTATTGTGATAAAAAGTAATAGACACATAGTACAAATAACTCCAGTATTGTTATTAAAAGCAATAGATGGATGATAAAAATAACCTCGGTATTGTGATAAAAATCAATTAAAAGAGAGTAAAACGAACCTCGGTATTGTGATAAAAAGCTACAAACAGATGGTAAAACCAACCTCGGTATTGTGATAAAAAGTAATAAGCAGATAGTAAAAAACCTTGTTATTAGGATAAAAAGCAATAGACAGATGGTAAAAATAACCTCGGTATTGTGATAAAAATCAATTAACAGATGGTAAAAGCAACTTTGGTATTGTGATAAAAAGCTATAAACAGATAGTAAAACCAACCTCGGTATTGTGATAAAAAGTAATAAACAGTAAACAACCTTGTTATAAGGATAAAAAACAATAGACAGATGGTAAAACCAACCTCGGTATTGTGTTGAAGTAATTTCAATCATCTCGTATAGTTTCAAGAATTGGGTGTTGTTAGTATGGTAGACAAGATTTTGTTAGCTGCATTCTTGTATTTTTAGATTTTGTTTTATTGTTGCAATCTATTTTTCTTTTTAAAGTATTGTGGATTGAGAGGGTGTATGAAAGGCATAGCAGTTATTGTTGCAAAAAAAATGAATCCTGTGGGCTGGGTTCAAATTCTGGCCAAGGCTATTGAGTTGGCATTTTACCTATACTCTCAGGAAAGACAAGAATCCATTTCTTCTCTTTTCTACTTATGGGTAAAATAGTAGGGCACTCTAGATTTGGTAGGGCAACTAGTCCAAAAGAATATCAAGAAACCTTTTTACTGTCTTTGCCAAGAATAATCATGACAATGCATATTTTATAAATATTAAAGAAAGATATGGAAAGACATTACCCTCCACCCCCATTCTGAAAGAAACTGTTTTTTTTTTGTTTTTTTTAAAGTTAGATAAGTTTAATTAAATTAGTTTTGTCATCCTCATGTCCTTCATGGTACACATATAGTTTTGGCTAAGCAATCAAAGAAGCAGAGTTGTAACTGAAACTTCTGAGGTTTAATAGCTACAAGTTATATTCATGACCAAATCAGTTCTGACATTCTACATGTAAGTAAGACAAAGCTCTCCCAGGATATACAATCGTGAGTTCTAGACTTACTGGAAACTACTTTGTTCTACCCCACCTACCTACTTTAACTATTTAAGTGTAAAATAATAATAATAATAAAAAAGACAAACTAAAAACTAGTTAGAAATGTGGCTCAAAACTTACCTGGGAGAAAGAAAAGTAAATAAAGCCAATAACACTTGAACTATTACTCATAGATTCCTTCTGACCCAGTCTAAGATTTTGGGTGTGGCTTTATACTTGCTGGGTCAGGGAGTGATTGCTTGATGTAAACAGCAAGGGATTGGAGAATATTGATCTTTTCTGTCAAAGTCCATCGCTCTCCTCGTGCAAATCTGAGGATAAAGTGGCTGCTACTATAACTGAGATGTAAACAATACACAAATCCCAAGAATTCAACAAATCTCTCTTTCTCTCTATTTACCATGCCAAGAAGTGCATGAGTGATCATGGCTCTTCACAGCTTCCTATCTTTTGTTGCTCTCTTTCTTCATTATGACCCCCTCTTTCTCTTTGTGGCACTTGTTCCTTCATCCATTTTCTCTAACTTGTTCAGTAAGTTATTTACTGCTTTCCTTTGCTTCTCTTGCATTTGATATATCTTGTGATTGTTAAATTCTCCAAGGTTTTTTCATTATATGTCACCAACATTTCAGACCATATATCCCTTCTGTGAAAAACAAAACTCTCTTACTTTTGTCTTAAACATTTTTGAATATTATTTTGTGTCAGATCATTTAATCTGTTGTATGAACATTTCCTCTTCGTGAAAAGACGTTAAACAGACCCCTACAGACTAAGAATTCTACATTATTTTCTTGAAATGAGCTTCTTATACTTACTTCAAGCGTTGTAAATATGTGAATAAACTCCTTAATCTTGTTTCGTTAAAATTACCCATGTGTTTCCTCATCATTACCACCCTTCGTTGATCTTCTTGGCATTGGGTAAATCAACTGTTCATCTTACCCCCTAAGCTCCATGCCACAAAATCAAGGGATGAATAACTGAAACCAGTTTCAGTATTTGTTTCACATTACTTATCAGTTTGTTATTATAATGACAGCATTTTTAATTTTTTAATTTTTTAATTTGAAGCACATATTTTTGTAAACATTGTGCTTGTTCTGCAATTATTTTTGATTGCAACAATATTTTAAGGAGTTTCACTAGCCAGGCACTAGCAATGTGAAACTTGGAGATTCTGGTAAAATTCATAAGGGTGACATATTGTCTATGATAATTTGTACATGTTACGTAAAATATAGTGCAAATGAATAATGCAAATATTTCATCATTAGTATTCTGAAAAAAACTAATAATGCAAGGTGCAATTTACTCACTGCACAGTCATCAGAGCCTGCAAGACTAGTTTGTTAACCATTGGTCAAGGTAATGGTAATACTAACTGTTTCCATATATGGAAACATTTAGCATTCATTTACTGAGCAGTCAGTGTTACTTTTGGTTGAATTTTTTAAAAAAAATCTTTCTATTAAAATAATCTTTCAAGAAAAGTTTAAGTCCACTGTTATCTTTTTTTCTATCATTATTATTTTTTTAATCCTTTTTCTCCCAAGCAAGGCAATAAAGCCACTAAGATGCAAGGGGTTACTGAGTCTGTGAGAATATGAGAAAAAAGAAAGTATTAAGGATAGAGAACAATAAAAGAACAATAATTCAGAAGATAGAAGAAAACAATTGATATTGCATTTAAATTTTTGATGATAAAACTTGACTGGAAAGCAACAATCTTGAAGAGACTTGTACAACGGAGAAGCAACTAATAGCAAAGAATAGTTACATCTAGCCATTTCATCTGTAAAATGCCGAAACATTGCCGCCAATCTAATAAGGTAAATTCATAAAGTCTAGGTACAAAAGAAGAAAGCTTGTTAATGGCAGCTTCTTTCCTAACCTTTTGTTCAAAATTGTGTAGAATTTCAATATCTTGATCATATCGCTATTTTCTCTTTAAGTTACATGTGCTATCAATTTTATTTACTGATGCTGTTGAAAGTCCTCAATTGATATGGTTTTCTGTTACTTGATACAATTCTTTGTTTGTGATTCTGTAATATCAGTCCATGAGGTTTGTAAAAGTATTATTTGTTTAGTGGAAGTCATTACTTCACAGTAGGTCATCCAAGTATGGCACTCAGAGGAGATATATAAGTAATTACAAAATCTATGTGTGGTATACTAAGTAAGAATCAAAATCCCAACATTGTTATAATGGTCTGTGAAACTAGTAGTTTAACCCTCATTGCAGGTGAGTCTCCAAGATATTTACTGAGCTTCTTTTATGTGACCATGTCCCTTCTGGACATGGGTGATCATGCTTTCTCTACAACTTCGTATCCTTTGTAGTTCTAAGTAATGTTTTTTTTCTTCTTTACTATCACTATGTCTATGATCTGCCAATTATTAAGTTGGTGCAAAAATAATGTTGTTTTCTCACATAGTAACATATGTGAGAAAACGACATTATTTTTGCACCAACCTAATATTTACACAAGCTCATCAGGCAGGTTATTCACTACTTTCCTCTGACCCTCTTGCCTTCAATGTTTTGTGAGTATCAAATTTTCTAAATCCTCTTTCCTCATTATATGGTATTCTCAGCATCCTTTTGTGGGACCAAATTTCTATTGTCTTTATCTGTGAGGAAATTTTCCAGCATTCACTACCATTTCAGATGATCGATATTGCATGAAATTATTATTGGCTTCTAACAAAATTTTCTTGTTTCTTAATACTTTGTATAGTTTTTAGAAGACATCTTTTTGCTATTCCAATGCATCTTCAGATTTCGGGATCACATTTTCCATCATTGCTTACAACACTTTACAAATTGTTAAATTTCTGTATTTGCTTGATTTTCATGTTTCCAATTTGTATGTCTTGTATTGGGCTCTTTTGCCCACGACTATACATTGTATCTTGATGGTCAAGCAGAAATCCACAAGTGAGGGACACCTAATAAGGATTAAACGTTCTTCTATGTGCCGTGACCCTTCAGGAGGTTAGCAATCATGGCTTTCCACAATTTCCTCTCCTTTGTAGCTCTTAATGAATTTTATCTTTTTCTTCATCATCTAAACCTTGCTTCACCTTCCATTTACTCGAGCTTGCTAGGTAGGTTATGCATTGTTTTTCTCTATACCTCTTGCCTTCAATCTACCTTGTGAGTATCAAATTTTCCAAGCCCTCTTTCCACATTATGTGCCCTAGAAATTTCAACTGCCTCTCCCTGATGTTAAGTATAAGTGTCCTTTTTGTTTCATTTTCTCTAAAACTTCATTCTTGCTCCCATGTTCAATCCATATTATTTCCAGCATCCTTCTATAGAGCCACATTTCTGTCGATTTAAGTCTTTTTGTATATGAGGAGATTGTACAGCATTCACTGCCATATAGGAAAACTGATATTACATGACAGTTCTTTACTCTTTTCTTTGTTTTAAATTAAATTTTCCTGTTGTTTTTTTTTGTTTTTTTAATACTTTGCTTAGCTTTTGGAAAGCTCCTTTTGCTATTTGAATGTGCTTTTGAATTTCACTGTCACACTTTTTGTTCTCTGCTAAAACGCTTCTCAGATATTTAAGTTGCTGTACTTGTTTGATAACAGTTGCTTAAGCTTTTATCTAACATTCTGTAATGAGTTGGTTGCTAAAATTCAATGATACTTTTTTTGAAAGTCTCACTGTATCTTTTTCTAATGTTTCTGGCCAGTCCGTTTCTTTTACTGAGAATACTAGATTTAGTAGGTGATTTTTAATTTGCATGTTTCACTGTTTCTCTTGCTAACAACCATGCATTTTGTCTTCTTGCTTTCCCTTCTTCTTGCAGTCCCTTCTTCTTGCTTTCCTTTCTTCTTGCAGTCCTTTCTTCTTGCAGTCCTTCACTACTTTCTATAGGAGGTCTTGTAGTTTCCTTTCCATCTGCTATCAACACTGTCATCTGCACATGTTTTTAAGATTGTTATTGCCAATAATGAATCCTGGTAGAACTTGATTCTCTCAGAATCACTTCATTGTATAAATTAAATAAGTCTGGTGTGAAGACGTGTGCTTGTCTTACACCTCTTTCTGTTTTTGCATGTTTACTAAAGTTATTTTTTATCTGTATGCATGCAGTTTGCTGCTGGTATAGATTTTGAGTTATTCTTATATCCTTCCCAAACATGTCAATTGAGGTATAGTCATTGTTCCTTGTTCTTGCATTGTATCTACCAAACGGTAGAATGTCCTGGGTATGGCGATAAACTACATCCAACAGCAAGGCCACGGATAATGTTTTCGGAAAAATAATGTTGCCAGCTATACGTTTTTGAAACAATAATGTTGCCAGTTATACGTTTTTGAACATCCTGGATATGGCGATAAACTACATCCAGCAGTAAGGCCTCAGATGGTGTTTTTGGGAAAATAATGTTGCCAGCTATCTGTTTTTGGAACAATGTTGCCAGCTGTACTTTTTTTTTTTTTTTTTTTTTTTTTTTGAAACTGTGGTATTGCCAACCATACTTTTTTTTGAAACAATAATGTTGCCAGCTATACGTTATTATTCCATACAAAATAGGCATTTAAAATTCATATAAACTGGATTTGGCATTAAATAACCCACAGTGGTTGATATGCCATAAAACCCAAACAAACGGTAGAAATGTTCTACTCAACCAGCTTGCTAGTCTTTACTTTATGGTTGAGTTGTATCATAGTAACCTGTATAAAGTCTGTCATTAGACGTGTGTTTGGGGACTTGTTGAAAGTTGTTTATTTTGTAACACTCTGTTAGAAGTATGTTCTAATAGTTTTTTCATGCTTGTAATATTCTCTGGCATTATCCTGCGATAGTCCATCATGGTGCCCTGTTGAGATTGAAGTCGCTGAAGAAAATGAACTTGCTAATCTTTCCAGCGGGGAAGGGGATTCAATAGTTGCTTTATGTCTGGTCATTTATTTATTAATTTTTTTGTAAAGTTGTTTGCAAGATTTTTCTTCTCTTTATTCATGAACAACAAATACAATTATTTGTGAAATTGAATTTTCTTTATCTCTTTTCTTTCTCTTTCCTTCTCTCACTCTCTTTCTTTCTCTCTCTTTCTTTCCGTCATTCTCTCTCTCTCTCTCTCTCTCTCTCTCTCTTATAGAAGAAATTGGAATTATTTTTCAGTAAGTGGAATTAAATATGGAAAATTAAAATGGGGGGAAAAAAAAATTTTTGCTTTTGAATTAAAATAATTTTTTTCCCTCCATATTTTTAAATTCACTCGCAGCTCCCTGCTGTATTTTAATATTTTTCACCAATCTTCAGCAAATCTTCCCTGCGGCATTTTCATGGATTCACAAACAGAGCCTGTCTTCATCTAGCATCTGCTGCTGACCCTAACTCTCTTCCACTCTTTTTTTCTTTATCCTTTACGATCTACCTGTCTGTAACTTGCTTTAACAATCAATTTCTTTTCATCTTTTTCTATCTGTTGCACAAATGTTCAGTCTATTCTTCATTTATTAACAGTAATACATGGTGGTTTCTCCTACAAAGGAGGTTCTATCCCTGTTGGAGAGTACATTTTCTTTCAAAAGATCTTTTGAATGAATAGTCATATATATGTAATATACACTGTTTAAAGTAGAACTAAAAATCGTGAGTATATTTCAAGTACAAGTATATATGTGTGAGTTTGTAATGCTTGTCCCCTATTTTTTTTATTAACGCTATGTTCATTCATGATGGAGACCATGGTCCCTATGTTATTTTTATATTAAGTTAGAAAAAACAAATTTATGCACTTCTTAGGCTGATTTTTTTTCTCCTTTGCATGTGTATGTACACATGAGTAGGATGCAAAAATGGACACTGAGGTCAAGCCACTTGGTGTTGAAGACAATGTCCACTTGTATATTTATATTTACATACACCCTCTCTGGTATTGATCATTTTTACCCTTGAATATAGCTTACTTTAAAACTATATTTTTATCACGTATAATATTTCTAAAGAATTATTGGATTTTATTCTTAATCCAACATTCTTTTCGAATGTTCTAAGTTATAGTGGAATCTTTCAAATACAGTGTATCCACTATAGAAACGTTTGAAGTAATATATATATATATATATATATATATATATATATATATATATTAAATATATATACTACTTACTTTCAGCAATCTATTATCTATTACCAATTCTGAATACCAAAATGTACTTCTTAGTGAAAGAATCTCAACATGAACTGAGCCAGGTGGTCGTTCATGAAATTGTTCCTTGTTGATTGGCTGAGGTTGGTCCATTGATTGACACAAGGAAGACGATAATCTTATTTCCGTGGTTGGATTAGATGCTTCCTCGATCTCACTGGAGCTTTTGTCCGAATGTAACAATCAGACAATTGCTTATTGAGTAACCTGATTGCTTTTGCCATTTCTGGAATGTTGTGAGTATTTATATCTGTGTGGCTGCAGCGGATTTTGCACAAGCTCAAATGTATCAGACTGTTGCTTATCAAGAAACATGATCACCTTATTTTTCAGAAGATCTGTTTCTTTTCATGTCTATTAGTAAATAAATCTGCATGGCTCCAACAGTTGCTTAAGCTTTTATCTAACATTCTGTAATGAGTTGGTTGTTAAGATTCAATGATACTTTTTTTTTTGAAAGGCTCACTGTATCTTTTTCTAATGTTTTTGACCAGTTTGTTTCTTTTACTGAGAATAATAGATTTTGTAGGCAATTTTCTATTGTCATTGTGCTTTTTGCTGACTCATTGAATTTTGTTGCTTACTTTCTGTAATTTTGACCTTACTTCTTCAGACCTTTGACCTTATTTTTTTCTTTTATCAATTTGATATTTCTGAGATGAGGTATTGTAATTATTTACACCATTTACATTGTTTGGCCTCACCTTTTTATTGTTATATTCACAATGTTTCAGCCATTGTACTCTCTGGCCTTCTTCAGATGATATACATTAGAATTTTGAACCGTACTCTTTATTTCATCCCATGAGTTAGATTGTTCTAGTTCCACATGCCATGCCACTTCCAGATATCCCAGTTCTAGTTATTTCCCTTTAGTAACTCAACTCTCCAAGTTTTTGTTCGCCTCTACTACAGCCAGCTATTGAACTCACATCTCTTTTCTAGATGCACCGAATTTGTGCTGTATGTTTTAACATTTACACATATATGTTTGTGTAGATAAGATAAGCTTTTGGTAAGAATAGTAAAGCTTGGGCTGTTGATTTTGTTATCTCAAAGGCATTTGTCAAGGTGTGGCATGCTGGTTTTCTTCACCAGTTGAAGTTTTATGATATTCCTGGCAAAATATTTGATAGAATTTAATCAAATTGCGAAATTAAAGTTATCTTGAATGGCCACTCTTCTAGATCTTTTTCTATTAATGTAAGTGTCCTCAGGTCTCTATCCTTGGATCTACTTTGTTTCTAACTTTTATCAATGACAATTTCGATGACATCAGTTCCATGCTGATGACAAAATATTTTACTCCTGTCAGAGGGATAAGTCAGATTGGTTGCCGATATAAAAAATGACCTTAAATCTGTTATTATCTGGGGCAAGAAATGGCTTGTTAATTTCAACATTTCCAAAATGAAACTGCTCTCTTTTAAAAATTTTAGAAAACCATTTTTGCCATCCATCAGTATGGCTGATGCTAACCTGTAGAAGAGTGACTCATTGAACTCTCTCAAGCCAACATTTTCTTCTAACATGAAGTGGAATGATTATATTGAATCAATTGATAGGTTTACTTCTGTTTTCTTGCTTTCAAGTTGACTTTGAGATTAAAAAATTTAAATGCAGTGTTAATCATTATCTTCTATTGCCTTGAATCCTGTTTTCTTTATTATCTTCTCACCTTAATATTGTTTTGTTTTGGACTCTTTCACTCTTAGTAAGCCCTTACATCTTAGCAGCCTTATCATCTTGCCTGGGGTGAAATGATTGAAAAATATATACAAAAGATTTTTAAAGAGACCTTGACCTGACCTACTTGCCAAAATATGATTAAATGACCAGATATCAGATTTTTTATTTTTCATTTACAAGTGTTCTTGGTTGGGCCAAAAAAATTCAGCCCCTCCTTCTGTTTGTGTGTGTCTAATATATATATATATATATATATATATATATATATATACACACACACTGGCTCAGAATGAATGCTTCTATCCAAAACAACATAAAAATAAAATACAACTTAAACAGTCAAAAAATGAAGAAAAACTAACAACAACAAAAACAAAATCCCCTTGAAAAAGGTGAAAGAAGTGGCTGAAAACACTTTGGACAATGAAAATTATACCTACAAAATGGTAATGTGTAAGTATACTGGCAAAACTGAATAAAAATTAAATCTTCCTTGTCTGCCGTATTTAATGAAAGTTGTTTAAAAGAAAGGTTGCTTCCTATATATATATATATATATATATATCTATATATAAATATATATATTAATGTCTAATTTGTTTATCACTAAATCATATTCATATTGTTTGATCTGGGTTGTCTGTATTACCAGAGTAAACTTCTGAAAACGCCATATCCACGGTTTCAGGATGCAATGAATCAGTGCTGTGTTTTCATACACACACATTGTGTGCACAGACATGTATGTGCGTGTTCTCAATAAGAGTAAAGAAGCAGAGTGTTGGAATTAAGATTGAATCTGAGATTGGCACATTTCGCCATTGTTTGCTTCAAAGCCTGACAAGCCGAAGTCGAATGTTCATTGGTAGTTTTGATGCATGTGAAATGGGGAGGGGGTGAATGTGCAATTCATAGTTTACATAGGCATTGTAGACATCAAAGCCATTTCATTGTGTGATGATTTCGCATGTTGCTCTATTTGCTGTTTATGAAGTCTGCATTGAATTTCAGACGAGAAAAGATGGTTAAGACGTGTTATCTTCCATGCCAGTTTTATTGATTCATTGACAAAGAAAAGTGCCTTATAATATCTTTTCCCATTGTGGCTCAAACATGCCCAGTTAAAGTGGCATTGTGTGGATAAGTGCACTTTGCCTGTTTGTAAATAATCATTTAATCATTTTACTTTAAGCACTTGTGTATGTGTCGATTTTGATTTGAGGTCAGCATGCAACTTTCAAATAAGAAGGTTATGTCCATATTTTTGAGGGGAATATCAGATACACAGGTGTATAAGACATAGACTTATTTTCAGGAGAGTTTTAGAAAAAAAAAGCGAGACATAAAATTTTTTTTTTTTTTTTTTTTAACAAAAATTCAATCTAATACTTAAATGAATATGTGAGCAATATCAAAGTTTTATGGAAACTGGAAATATAAAGAAGAGTTAAATCAGAAAGAGACAGTTGAAATTTCTAGCATACATAATGAGGAAAGTGGGCTTGGAGAATTTGACATTCAAAGAATATAATGAAAGCAAAAGGGACAGAAGAAAGCAGCAAATAACCTACCTAATTAGTTTGTTTAAATGGTTGGCAGAACAGAGGGAATAGGAAGGATTGCAAGAAGAGAAGCCTTACTGAAAGCTACAAAGGAGAGAAAGTTGGGGAGAGTTAATGATTGTCCATGTTCTTCATTCACTCAAATGTCCTTGGGGGAAGGCACAAATCCATTTTTTTCTGACCATACTCAGCTATAGGTTAAATCGAAGGATTAATTTTGCTCTCTACCCTTGATTGGCTCAAACATACCCAGTTAAAGTGGCATTGTAAAGCTAAGTGCACTTTGCCTGTTTGTTCTTCATTTTCTCAAATGTCCTTGAGAAAGGTACAAATCCATTTTTTCTTACCATACTCAGTTATAGGTTAAATTGCAGGATAGACTTTGCTTTCTATCCTTGATTGTCAGCCAGTCTAAAAGAAGGAATAATCTGAATTCAAAACCATGGTGAAGGCAATAGAAAACCTTCCCAGAAGTAAAGGTATTTTGCAGATTTTTTTGTTCATCCAATCCAAGGTTTAAGTGCCACTCAATATAGAGGATTACTGAATGAGGATGTTGTAAGTGCTTAGAGGGAGAGCAAGAGTTGCATATTATGATGATATGTAGGATAGATAATAGCTGACCATTAAAGAGTTTAAGAGTGTGGTGATTGGGGAAGCATCATCTCAGGAGTCTGTTCCACATTGCAACTGTTCTGGAGAAGAAGCTCTATGAGTGGAACTTCCCCCTTAGCAATGGAATATGAAAGAAATGATGTATAGTTGACTCTGTGTATGTGGCATCATGGAAAGCTGTGAAGCTCTGAACTGTAGTTTGCTCAAATATCTATGAAAACAGTGGATGAGGCAAGCACTAGGATTGTTTCCTCTGTGAGGAAAGGAATCAATTGGTGGAAAACTATTCATCACCCACAAAAGCCATGCAAAATTTGATCAGGGCTGGAAGATGAGGATTCAGCAGTTCCGGCCCAGATATGGCCGCAATACTCCATTTTTGGTTTGATTTGATTCTTGTAGAGATAGAGCATCGCAGATGGAATTCAGTTCTTTCAGCAGTGGTTAAAGGAGACAACAATTTTTTTCAGAGTCTTTAGCAATCGATCATATATAAAGGTTTGACTTGAAGTCTGGTGTCAAATTTAAGTCCCAGTTGACAATAAAGAAAAGAATCTGTGGGTAACTATGACTAAGAGACACTAAAATAAATAAAACTGATAAAAACAAAAAAGATAAGGATACTGGTCTGAATAATTCCTAGAATAATGACTGTATGCCAACTCAGAATTTTCAAGCCACTTGTTCTATAAAGATTTACCCTTTTTGATTAGTACAGATTTGATTTGTACACAAATTGCAGTATGTATGCTTTTGTGAATGGCTAAAACTCCAATAAGTAGGCTTCAAGGCAAACTGGCCATATTTATTGCTCATTGATTAGTTAAAAACCTCTTTACCAAGTGGACTATGGTGCCTTCCTTACCAAACCCAATACAATCATCTGATATTGACCTTTTTTTTTTTTAAATGGCATATGGTTGTTGAATAGATTGGATATGAGTGAAAGATATTACAGATGTTTGGTTGTTTCCTTTCTTTTTTTTTTCTTTTCTTGAACATTGATTGATTGAATTATCAGAAATAGATTTTTTTTTTTTCTGTTTTTAATGAAATATCAGTTGTCTGTGCATGTTTCAGTTTTGCTTTCTTTCTAATGTTGCTAGACTGGTGCTCTTCTTTGATAAAAGAAACGAAAAGAAATCTCTAAAGCCGATCTATGCATTTACTTGGCATTGATCTCCTGGAAGGATATCACTTATGTGAAACTCTCAGCTTTCTCTCTAAATACCATGTCCCTTCAGGATGCAGCTGGTCATAGCCCTCCACAGCTTTTTCAATTTTACTATTGTTGTGTAGAAAGACAACCAACCTTCAGTATCTATCTATATTTCTGAGATAATTGATAAGATGTTTTCACTTTTAATAGTAAACGATAAATCTTAGGTGTTATGATGGTTGAGTGATATGTATCAGTGAATTATGTCTTTAATTGCTTTTTCATCATGTTTATAATTACGGTGCATCTGGTTATGATAGAATAAGATAATGGTGTATTTATTTTTGTCTATATTTCTGAGATGAGGTATTATGTACACTATTTACATTAATCGTACTATTGTCCTCTTCTTTGTCACCATATTTCTTACAACGTTTTGGCCGTTGTATACTCCAGCTTTCTTCAGGTGATTGTAATGTCAAACTGAACCCTTTATTTCGCTTACTGGGGTAGACTGTTCTAGTTCCACTTGCCGTGTGTCCTCAAGGACACATGGCACAGTGGATAAAGGCGTTGATTAGATCCAATGACAGGACCCAAAGAGTGTGGGTTCAATACCCGGTTAAGGCAGTGGAGAAGTTTCAGAGGGAAATTAACAGGAGATAACTGGTAACTGATATCCATTAAACATGGCATGTGGAACTAGAACAGTCTACCCAAGTGAGCGAAATAAAGGGTTCAGTTCGACATTCCAACCACCTGAAGAAGGCCAAAACGTTGTAATACATATGGTGACAAAGATGAGGTTAATAGTCCAAATAATGTAAATAGTGTACAACCAACCTTCTCTTCACTAATTTGTTAAAGATACACTCATCCATTCACTAAGAGTGATAGGTCTGCTCATAGAAACAATGGCCGCAAAATACATTGCAAGGCATAGTATTGAGTCATATACATTGCTGCTTTAACTACAGTATTCACTATTATTGTATTAGTAATCTGTCCTTCATGGGATTAAAATCTTTTCTTTACTAATCTTTTGTTCAACCAGAAACTATAAGCTTTTACAAGCATTAAAACAACTATATACAATGCGTACATTGTCATGATTATTCCTGAGAAACATTGGTGAATTAGTTTCCTGTTGCAGCTTTGAAAGATTTTATATTTAGAGTCCTCTTCTGTTTAGACTGATTTCCAATCAAGTTTAGAACCCAATTTTCCCTGACAGCTACTCCTAGTGCAGAGTAGAATAGATTGACTTGTTCCCTTTTCTAAGGGTAGGGATCAATTATAATGAATTTAAGGTAGGAGATAACATAACTGAACATAAGATAGGTTGTGTTAGTGGTAGTTCATCCCAATGCTGCAAGATGCTATAAAACCAAAAAATTAACCTAAGCATTTTAATTATGTTCTTAAATAGCCTCGTCAGATCAAGATTTTCATACTGATGTCATGTTTGGCACCAAACATGTTCAGAAATATCTAAAACATTTCCTCAGATCAATGATTGAAAATGGTTTCACAGGAATGGGTTCGACAGATCTTAGGGAGGACTGCACTTCGTCTGATCTTGCAGAATGGGGATACAGAATACTGTAGAAAATAAGAGAAAGGACATAACTTTAAGAACTTTCAAGAGCAGTTAGAAAGTGTATCTGTTCTAGTGATTTTTTATTAATGAAATCATATTTTGCTAACACTAATTGTAATATTTGTTGTTTCCTTATAAGGAAATATTTGTCATTCGTTAACTGAGCAGCCATTGCTATTGACATTTTAAATTCATAAAATCTTTCAGTTAAAACAATTGTTCGGAAAAATAGATTTCTCAAGTTCACTGTTATC
The DNA here is from genome assembly GCA_963932145.1 of Acanthosepion lycidas. Classification (NCBI taxonomy): domain Eukaryota; kingdom Metazoa; phylum Mollusca; class Cephalopoda; order Sepiida; family Sepiidae; genus Acanthosepion; species Acanthosepion lycidas. The sequence goes on along the minus strand of OZ010583.1, from coordinate 37,860,610 downwards.
ACACATTCCAGTACTGATGAAGTGGGGTGGGGTTTGTTCCTTCCAAACTTTTTATTTGAAGTAACGTGGAACCTAAACATCTTGATTGTCATTTTTTTTCTTTGAGAATGTACTGCTGTCATATATGGGCAGGAGCTGCTTAGTCTTCACTTTCCAGTCTTGATATTTCAAAAGCTCCTCCTCTTCCCTGTGGGTGGTGAATTATTTTCCACCATACAACCGCTTTTCCAGAGATGAAATGTTACAAGCCTCTCGCTACTCTATCGCTATTTCCATTGAAAATGTTCAGACGAACTACATTCCTGGGTTCCACCTGTTCTAACCTTCGAAGCTAAGATCTTCCATGCCATGCACATTTCAGTGAGCCATCTGCATTTTCTTTGTATTCCCCTGCTGAGATGTGAGTTCCACTTGAGCAGCTTCTTCCCACAAACTGCAGCTTTGTGGAATGCTTCCCAGATCACTACACTCTTGACCTGTTCAAGTGTAGGGTTAACTGTTATCTTCCCCACATATCCCCATAAAAACTGCTTCTTACTCTATAAGTCTCTAGCTTGAGTGACTCTGGGGCCTTGTACCAGGTAAACATTAAAGTAAAAAAAAACAAAAATATTGGTATTCCTTTTAGCTGTTACTGCTGTTGAAAATCCTCAAATTCTGTTATTTGGTACAGCTCTTTGTAAAACAGTAACAGCAGCCCACAAGGTTTGAAGATGAATGGTCCTTGCTAAGACCTACATACCTCACTTGTTCAAATCCTTTTTTTTAACCATTAATCTGAGAAAGTGGTTGCAGAGAGATATAAATATGGTCACTCTTATAGACACTAAACATGAACTTCTTCAGCTGTCCAGCAGCTTCCAAATTGAGTGACTTATGGCCACATGTTGAAACACCAGTTCCCATACAATCACCAATGTTAAGTAATATCAAGCCTGGTCAGTAATTAGATAGATAAACACTTGGGAATACTAGGTGCTGTAGGCTTGGATGCGTGGGTGGTATAATGGATAAGGGCTTGGAATTGTTAATTGGAGAGCTGAGTTCCAATTCTGGTTGGGTTCATTATATGCCCTTACTTGCAAACACTCTTGGGAAAGGTTATCTCCTGTTTCAATTTGCCCGTCTTGCTTTCAATAAACTCTGTGTGTGTCAAACTCTCCAAGTCTTCATTCCTCATTATGTGAAGAAGAAACTTCTGATCCTTATTACGAGTGCCCTTTTTGTTTCCATCTTTCTTAAAACATTCCTGGTGCTCACATCATCTGTTTAAAGTATTCTCAGCATCCTTCTGTAGAAACAAATTTTTGATGCTTCAAATTCTGTCTTTGTCTGTAATGAATTGTCCACAATTAATTACCATATAGGATGATTAATATGATGCAACAGTTGATTGAGCACCCATGGAATCCTTAGCCGAGTTCTACTTTGGCCCTGGGGGTAAATACTGACCTTACTATATTATTCTTTAACTTCAGCCATTTAGAAGATTCCTTTGTGTGCATTTGTGAAGCCAGCATTTGTATTGTTCAGAAGATATTTGGCATTTAATTCACTTTCTAATGCCTCCTCCCATGATAAAATAATTCTGTTTGTTTAACTCCTAAGCCAATTTGTCATCTTTTATAGTCTCAATAAATTAAAAGTCTAACAGAAAATGTTCAAATTTTTTTTAATTTTTTTTTTTTAGAATCACTTTGTTCCCTTTCATTTAATTCCTTGGTGCTGACCTTCATGTATTCATTTTATTTATAAAACGTCTCTAGAGACTCTTTCTTGTGTGTGTGTGTGTATATATATATATATATATATATATATATACATACATATACACATATATATATATATATATATATATATATATATATATATATATATATATATATGGTACGAATAAAAAAAAGCTTAAAATATAAAATAAACTGAATGCTCAAATCTAAAGTTTACAGAGCCTAAATATAATATCATCAATACCAAAATCTGCTACTTAGAGTTTCATGAATCAATAATCATCAGGCAAAACTAATATATATATATATATATATTAGGTTGGTGCAAAAATAATTTCGTTTTCTAACATATGTTACTATGTGAGAAAACGAAATTATTTTTGCACCAACCTAATATATATATATTTAGCAATATATACTTAATAGCATTGTTATTTTAGAATGTGCACTGTTTTAGTAACACCAGCACTCAATGTGTGAGATCTATCTATCTATCTATCTATCTATCTATATATATATATATATATATATATATATATATATATATTTCTATAACGAATGCAAATGTCAGTGTATCACTGTCACACTTTTTTCAACATTACTCCTAGAGTCCGTAGCCCAACATATCATGCCATTTTGGAATCAGGCAGACTCTGTGAGAAAATTAAAAACATTCCAGACTGGATACACACGCATAATAATGAAATTTTGGATTCCCAAGTTTTCATTACTGCGATTGATTTTAGTGTTTTTTTTTATGGGATTTTTTGCAGTAAATTATTTTGTATGATTCATATAACAATTTGTATAACTTGGAAATGAATTTGTGAATAACTGAAATTAATTGTGAAATTCAGCAAAAGTCACCCATGAAATAATAATAATTGTATGGAAAATAAGGACCTATGTATAACAAATTGTCTTTAAATTAATTAACAGCAGAAGAATTATCATTGATTTTTTTTAAAAGGTATGCTTAAATATTAATGCAATACTTAAATGCAGTGATCAATTTTGAGTTCTTCTGCAGTTTATTGTTGCCTATCACATCTACTCCTCCCCGCCTATTGTGATCAATCAAGAGCCCTCTGTAGGAGCTAGTTTAAATGCTGCCCAATAAGGCGGCTTTTAAGGTAGTCTGATATGTGTGTAGAAAGGGTGTGGGCATCTATGATAGGATAAGGAACAAATAAGAAATGTTTATAAATTTAACATGAGTTTCATATAAAATGCACTTGTCAGGTATTGACTGAAAACTGACTGGTCCATAATTTAGATAATATTAATATTTATACTGTAATGATAGTGAAGAATTCCATTTATTTTATTGGGGGATAAAATTATATAGTGACAAAACCCAGTACTTGATAATAACTAAGACAATCGAAAGTACTTTCTTTGGATGGGGAAAAACAGAACAAAATATGAACTTTGGACAGTTTATCCACAATTTTGTTTTTATGTACCATATCTTACTTTTTGAAAATTGGAAATGAGACATGCTGACAGTTTAAAATTTTTTTAAAAGAATATTGATGGAGAGAAAAAGAATACAGATGAATCTGGCTAGATTAAAAAAAAAATTTTTTTGAAAAAAAAATTCTTTGAATTCTTTCTAAAATATTCTTTCAAAAATTTTGAAACTACCAGCATTTCTCATTTTATGCACATGTGTAGATGTGGCAACAACAACAAAGCCCAGTCCAATGAAATCATAACAGATGAAACACATCACAGAAGTTTTTTTCCAATTTGTCATACTATTTTTCTAAACATATATACACAACAGGATTCATCTGCCCTTTGAGGATGAATGTCTCAGGCATGCTCAAATCAAGCATGATCTCCGAAGAGGCACTCCCTCTGATTTGCCAACAGTCTTAGAAATGTGGTGTATGTATGTGTGTGCATGCTGTTTTCAAGGGAAAGGTTATGTAAACCATCTGAAAGGTCATCAGAACAAACAGAAGCAGGCCAACTATGCCAGCTTGCTTCATTTTCCTGCCAACAATACCTGTGTCATTTACAGCAAGGTTTTCAGATCTGGAGTGAAGAGGCACAAGGTGATATGCAGGAGAGTTGTAGGGCATGCAGATCCAATCAACCCAATCAAGGATACTGAGTTTACCTGTCTTATATGCACGATAACTATGAAATCAAATACTAGTCTCAAGGGGCCATGGATGCTGAAAGAAGACAGAAGCCATTACAACTGAACTGAAGGCTGAGAAGACAGCTCTGACCTGAATAAGATGTGGCAGTCACCAAATATATGTACACCCTAGCTGAAGCATCCATCTATATCAACTGAGAAGTGAAGATTGAGATCACAGCTGCTTATAATAATAATAATAATTAAACTATTCCTTAGTACTATAATGGTAAGTTAGTAAAACTAATATCATAGGCAAATTCTTTGAATCTTCTACATATATAGTCTTGATATATTGTTTTTGCAGCCAAAATTGCTGGTTTTTCAGTGGTTTGCAGATCAGGAGGCATTTAAGACAAGCAGGCTTTGTGGTAGAGTGCTCAATATTGAAGATAGAGCATTAATAGAATTAATATGAAAAAGTTTTTTTTCGCTTAACTCATGTTTACTTTGGAGTTTTGTGGCTATATAGGTATAACGGTTCATTGGAACAGAGTTTAACACTGTTCCGATGAGTGGTTATGCCTATATAACCACAAAATTCTGAAGTAAACATGAGCTAAGTGAAAAAATCTTTTTCATATATATATATATATATATATATATATATATATATATATATATATGTCTTAAAATAATTGTCGAATTTTCTCCATTTCATAATTTCTGATGTCATTTGTTTACATTTGGATATGCATCAAACAGATATGAATGTACGAGAGAAAATCATGGAGAATTGTAATTTAAAAACAGTAAAATTGACCTTGTTAACCGAAACGCTCCTCTGTGGCTAAATCAGTAAAGTACGTTGGGCTATATGATGGTTCCTCATAGGATACAGTTTTGATTCCTGTTAGAGGACGCATATTTTCTATGAAAATTTCTCGGACATTCAGGCCGGTAAATCTCGTTACTACTGTTTATTATAAACAGAGCATTTGTATCGATAAAAAGAACGTATGAACATAAAAATTGTCTTAAAAATAATTGTCAGACTTTGTCCATTTCATAATGTGTGACATCATTTGTTTACATTTGGATACACATCAAGCAGATATGAATGTATGAGCAAAAATCAAGGAGATTTGTAGTTTAAAGACAGTAAAATCAACCTTGCTAACCAAAACACTCCTCTGTGGCTCAATTGGTAAAGCACGTCAGGCTATATGACCATTCCTTATAGGATACAGGTTTGAGATATATATAGAGAGTCCACCACATATATATGGTGGACTCTCCTGTTGTATTCGACACATGAGGGTCAAGCAGCTCAGTTCCTTGGAAGCAACCCCCTGACACCAGTACATATGATTTGATTATAGTGATGAACACTTTGTGCAGAACCAACCACACTTTTTGAAGTGCTGAATACAGAGACTTTGTGCACTAGATGCCACAAGATCCCCAAAATGACCCTTCGCAGGTTGAATTCAGACTTGTCTGTCTTCTAGACCAGTTACCATCCAAGGCTATAGAACCCAGTCTGTCCTGCTATTTACCGATGGTGGGATGGAGAAGAGTATTCACACTTTTCCCAAGGGTATTAGCAAGTAAGTGAATGTAATGGATTTGACTGGAATTTGAACTTGACTCTCTGATTCCGCAATCCAAGCCACTATCCATTACTCCAACATGCCTTGTATATATATATATATATATATATATATATATATATATATATATATATATATATATATATATATATATAGATAGTGTGTGTGTAACACTACATAACTTCTTGTGTTACAGATAAAGAATTGAAATACATAACCATTTTACAATATCCGTTATTGTCATTATTCACATTTTCTTGTGTCTTCTGCAATTGATAAAAAAAATTGTCAGTTTGTTGCAGTGTACTGGGAGAACGTGTTCTCTGTTTTGTGAAGATCACACTCAGCATTTCATCTCAAATTGTTCGAGACAATAGATGCTGTCAAAAATCTAAGCAAAGAAAAGAGTACTGAACTGTTATGTAATATCAGTCCTCCTATATGGCAGTGAATGGCAGACACTCATCACAGATGAAGAGACTTGAAGCAAGAGAAATGTGGTTCTACACGTGGATGCTGAGTAGAACATAGACTGAATATGTGAGCAATGGCAAATTTTTAAGGAAAATTGAAACGAAAAGGACACTCATACTTGACATCAAGATGAGATAGTTTAAATTTCTAGAGTAAAAATGAATGAGGGCTTGGAAAATTTAATACTCACAGGACAGATTGAAGACAAGAGAGACAAACAACACAGAACCTACCTGACAAGCTTGAATGATTTAGAAGAGATAGCCAAATGACAAAATTTATTAAAATCAACAAAGTGTAGGAAGTTGTGAAGAATCATTATCACAATGGTATATAGAAGAACCAATAAAATTAACGAGAAGGGTGGATTTGTTTTTAACAGTGTAAACCACAAGTCTGGGGTCATGCTGGGATGAATACGGTATTTGTTTTCTTATGCTGAATATAGTTAAAAACTCCTCTGTATTCTGTGTTACGGTAAGTTTTAGTTAGTTTTATCCGGCTGTGTGAGGGGAAATGGATATATCACTTTTAATCATTTCACCTTAAGAAAGGCAATAAAGTCACTAAGATGCTAGGAGTTACTTACTGAGTGTGAAAAAATATGAGAAAAGAAAAACATTAATAAGTAGCAAGAACAATAAATGAAAAACAAAAGATAACGATTGAATATCATGGACCGAACATGTGACGAATGACAATGTTTTAGAAAAAATGGAAATAAAAAGGAAACTTATAAGTTGGGGAGAACCATGATTGCCTATAACCTGAAGGGATATTGTATGTAGTGAAAATCTTGGATTCACATAAAATGGAAATCGTGAACATAATTCAAATACAAACAGGCAGGAACTTTTGCACTGATGCACTTTTGGAAAAAGCGTGAACCCAATTCATCTCTCCTCAGCTATCGATTAAAAAGCAGGTCTGGAATTTGTAGCCATGGTTGGCAACCAGTCTATGAGTAAGATAACTATTCAAAACTCTCTAAGAAGAAAGTGCTACTTTTTTTCCAAGAACAATTAAAAGTATTAAAGGAAAGGAAGCTGTGGAGAACCTTGATTGCCTAATTCTTGAAGAGACATGGTATTAATGGAAAAAAGGCTTTCAATGAATCTTTGGCTTCTTTCTTTCAGCATAGTATTTTTCCAAGAAAAATTACAACTATTAAAGGAAAGGAAGCTGTGGAGAGCCATGATTGCTTAATTCTTGGAGAGACATATATTGCTTGCTTGCAAATATATCAGTTCACCAAATAATCTATCAGATCTGATGTATGATTTCCCTTGTTTTATTTTTTTTGTTTATTTTTTTTTTTCACTTTTCTATTTGCTTAACAATTTTAATGATACATAAAATCAGTTTAAACTCCTCAAAAGTCTCCAAGCATTTCTCGTCATCAGATTGGCTTAACGACGGGTGTTATGTAATGATTTAAGAAAAAAAATAAATTCATTCTTCTCCGCCTGAAATTCAACAATCAGGCAAGTGGGCAACAGAGCATCAGTTAATGCTATTATTTACGAAAATTGTATCAGAGAGAGTTTGTGCATCCAGCCACGGTCTACATTTCAACCTTGCCCCCCCCACCACCACCACGCCCAACACCCTGACACTTGTGCTCTTTCATTTATTGTTTCTTTTTTTTCTTCTGTGGCAATTAAGTATACTTACATCTTCAGGCCCCCTGCCTCTTATTATGCAAACACACGAGCCAATGAATGAAGAAGAGTTAGTCTTTTGACGTTGGCGCTTCCTATAAAAGAGCAATTCGATTTAGTGAAATGATATCCTTCATTTTTCTTTTTTTTTTCTTTTTTTTTTTTTTTTTCTCCTTTTTAAGTTTTATTTATTTATTCTTAATCCATCCGGAAGGATAAAAAAAAAAAAAAATTTGGTAGTCAATTTTTTTTTTCTTCTTTCTTGATTTCATTCAATCATTTTAAATTTATTTATTTATTTTTTTTTTTTTTATATTTCTCGCTAACCTATCGAAGAATATTCGGCTTAAAATACAAGAAAACAAATGAAAGAAAAAAAAAGAACATTAACTTTAAATGAAGAAGAGTCTACTGGAAAATGAAATGAATAATAATTTCATGGAGACGTAACAGTTCAATTGCTACTTCCATGAAGAGTGTTCAGGCAAATTACACTCATTAGTAATATCAGTCCTAACCGTCACGGCTAAGACCCACCATACCATGCGTATTGTAGTGAACTGCACTCATTCTTTTCATATCTTCCTGGTGAGATGTAAGTTCCACTCAAGCAGCTACTTCCCATAAATAGTTACCTTATGGAACCGACTCTCAAGATACTGCTTCCCCAATCACTAGAATCTTGATCTGTTCAAATCTAGGGCTAACTGTTATCTTCCTAAATACCTGGATAAGCTGTGCCTCTTACTTTTTAACCCCCTACCTCATGTGGCCTCAGGGCCTTGTCATATTATTCCATTTCTATTTTATGCATAATATGACCAACAGAAATGCCTTTTGTTTCCTTGAGCAAGTTTTATCCACTGTCTGCCTGCTAAGCCAGTCACAGCTTCACCAGTGCCTTGTTGGCTAGCATTACCTGTTTCCACCTCCCACTATGCAGACAAGGGGTTGGGCTTTGGGAGCATTTCCGTGAGCACCAAGGAAAGTCTCATCACTGCCATTTTCCTACCAATGCTGACATACCAGTGCCAGACATGGCCCCTAACAAAAACCCTTGAGAGGAAACTGATCACTTTAGTGATGAAATGCCCGAGGAAAGCAGTGATGAAGACCAGACGAGACAAGATGAGGAATGAGGCAATAAGAGATATGGTAGGAGCAATACCAATCATACAATGCATCGAACGACAGAGGATCAAGTGGTTTGGATATCTCACTTGTATGCCTATCAATCAACCAGACCTATGAGCATATGCCGTCAGGTACTCTGGCTGGAGAGGGAGAAGCAGACCAAGATGATGCTGGAGCAACTCGGTGGCTGACACTCTCGGAGCCCACAAGATCTCTCTCCTCCAGGCCACTCGCCTTGCCGTTGACAGATGACTGTGTCACTTCATGATGCCTGACAGCACAAGTGGAAGGAAAAACTTAACTATGAAACTATGACCAACAGAAATCTTTGACACAATATCTGAAGTCTACAGGAGTTTATAAATGAAAATGTGAATTGGATTTTTGCTGTGAAGCCAACGTCTCTTCTGACAATATTTCCTTTTATTAAAGTCTTCATGCTTGCTTGCATTTCTAAATAGTGTAACCCGGATATAAGAGAGATTTGTCGGGACCGGATAAGAAGTCTCTTATATCTGGGTTTCTCTTATATCCGGGTTTGGTCTATTTTATATACATTAACACAGCCTCTAATTTGGGACCATAAAAAATATCTCTTATCTCCGGGTTTCTCTTATATCCGGGTTTGGTCTATTTTATATACATTAACCCAGGCTCTAATTTGGGACCAGAGAAAATCTCTCTTATATATGGGTCTCTTATATCCGGGTTACACTGTAACAGATAATCTTACCAGTTACTCGTTATAGCGATTTTCCAAGGTCGGAAGTATGGGGGCACCCAGTGAGGATCGAATTCACTATTCAGTCGTAATTGTTCTAGAGAGACAAGCTTGCTAACCATTACACTGCTTCGAGGTGCCCTCCCAGTTACTCAATATGTGTGGAAGTTTTGTGAAAATGAAGTGTTTGTTTACTTTTTTTTTTAAATTGTTACCCAAAGCAAGGCAATAAAGCCACTCAGACACCAGGGGTTACTGAGTGTTAGAAAATATGAGACAAAAATTACTATCAAGGAGAAAGAACAATAAAAGAAAAGGTATTAAGAAGATGATGGTTTACATTGCATTTAAATTTTCAAAGATCAAATTTGACTGGGAAGCAGGGGAGTGAAGAGAGTTCCACCACAAGCGAGAAGTGCAAAAAGCTGTTAGCATAGAAATTATGATTACATCTAGCCAATTCAACTGTAAATTGATTGGATCTTGCTAATAATCTGGTATTGTGCTTAAATTCATAGAGCTTAAATATCATTGAGGAAAGGTTCATTAGAACATTTATCATAAAAGTAGTTAGCAAAAGCACAAAGTATCAATTTTATGGCAATGAGAAAGTGACTGAAGCCAAGATGACAGGTCAGGTAAAATTCTACTGAAGACATACACTTAACCCCTTTCCTGCCACTTATTTTGGGAAAAACGTTTCATTTTCAGACAAATTTTTTTTTATTTGTTTTTAATATAGTAACTAAGAAACTGAGGCATTTTGAAATACCTGAGTAGTGACTAACACCTCTACCAGATGGTAGGAGTTGACAGCTTTTTTTTTTTTTTTTTTTTTCAAAAAAGAATCAAGATCTACGTTTAAACATGTCTGATTCTTTTTTTTTGAACATTGTTTTGAACATTTTATTTGTTTGTGTCTGAAAAAGTCACGATAAAAAAATGTATATACATGTCTATGTTCAGGAAGAGATTAATAAAATATTTGCACCATTTGAAACATTATTTTTAACTATACTAAGTGTTCAGGAGATTTAGAATAAGTGATATCCATGTTCAATATTATATTTAAAATCTATGTATATAAAATATGTATGTATGCATGTCTGTGTGTCTAACGTATAGAGAGAATATGAATCTGCACCTTGGGGAATTTTTTTTTCTTTTTTTCTTCAACAAATGGTGGTAGCACAGTATTAGTCTAACCAATTTAGTGCTGGTGAGTCAATACTAGTGTGTCCTCTTCTGGTTATAGATCTGGGCAGGATATTCTTTTTTTTGTCTATGCAGCATATCTCCTCTCCCTGCATCATCAATTTTGTCCAAGGAAAAGTCAGAAGCCGATACTGCTTGGCACCAGTGTCATTGCAGAACTTACCAAAACATGGCTGCCTTTGGGACTCCAACTACAGATTTTATCATCTAGGTTTACTCCTGAAGCCTTTTCAAAGCTCGGGTATAACATGGGGTAGTGAAAGATTAAAATCAGACTTCTTTCTTTGATAGAATATGACAAACTTGATACACTTCCAATCCAGGCTAACTGAATCCATCTACTCAATTTGAGTATTACCTCTCCAATTGCAGTGTATCTTTTTAAAAAACCCTGTCTATTTTGATCCAGACTGGCAGCACTTGTTAGGGTCCCAGCTATGAGCAAACAGTGAAAGCAAACAAAAGCAAAACACTATGATAGTATAAAAATAGAAAAATGACCAGCAATATATTTTATCTTTAGTTGAAGCAATAAAATTCTCTTCAAAATATTTAGATTTCAGTATTAAATAACCTGTAGTGGTTGATATGCTTCTAAACAAAATCAACTAACCAAATGACCAATTAAACTCTTTCGTGACATTTATCCATATAATATCCTACAATTACTTAAAGAAATCAAACTGTATTCCAAAATATAACTTCAACAGAACTACAACATAAAACACACATATCATGGCCTTTAGTAATTATGTCCACACAAATCTGTACATGTGCAAAAACTGAGTATCATGTCCTACAGGAGTCAGCAACCTTTTGCTATGTGCAGACTTAGGGCTTTAAAATCATTCAGTGTACCAACAGCATATGTATTTTTATACAAATCAAGGTCAATGACCTGTTCTGCATTATATATATATATATATATACTTTAGTATATATTAAAATTGAAATGGCTAAATATCTTCTTTGTGTTGTAGCATAGGTTTGGACTTCATGATTTGAAGGTTGTGTGCCATTGCAAATTGCTTGGCATGGCACGCATGCTGTAAGGTTGTTGACCCTTGATGTACTATGCATTCAGTCGTGAAAGTAGAATGATATATATCATATTTTATTAATTCAAAGTTCCTAAGAAAATTAAATGTCAGCATTAAATGACCCATAAAGAATTGATATGCCATTAAAGAAATAAACAGAGATCCCTGTTAAAAATGTTTGTTAGTGCTTAAAAGATATCACCTGTGTACATCCTGTTTTAGCCTCTGCAATGTATTTTGCGTTCCTCTATTAAAAACTAATGTTTATTTTTTTAAAAGAAAGTGTCTTAGCCTCCAAAATACATATACATATATATATATATATATATATATATATATATATATATATATATATGTATATATATATATATATATATGTATATATATATATACATATGTATGTATGAGCAGGGATACCTGTTCTTGTCACAGAGGAGAAAATGACAACAGAATAAAAATATTTTCTTTCAGACATGCACACACACATATATATATATGCATGTATATTAACCTATATGTATATATGTGCATATATTAACATAAGTGTGTATATTCACGTAGATATATATATATATATATGCATCAGTGTATGTATATATGTGTATATTCATGTACATGTATATATGCATGTATATTAACGTAGGTGCATATATGTGTGTATATTCATGTACATGTATATATGCATGTATATTAACGTAGGTGCATATGTGTGTATATTCATGTACATGTATATATGCATGTATATTAACGTAGGTGCATATATGTGTGTATATTCATGTACATGTATATATGCATGTATATTAACGTAGGTGCATATATGTGTGTATATTCATGTACATGTATATATGCATGTATATTAACGTAGGTGCATATATGTGTGTATATTCATGTACATGTATATATGCATGTATATTAACGTAGGTGCATATATGTGTGTATATTCATGTACATGTATATATGCATGTATATTAACGTAGGTGCATATATGTGTGTATATTCATGTACATGTATATATGCATGTATATTAACGTAGGTGCATATATGTGTGTATATTCATGTATATGCTTGTATATTAATGTAGGTACATATATACGTGTATATTCACGTATATGCATATATTCATGTATATTCAGATAGATGTATGTGTATATATATATATATGTGTGTGTGTGTATATGTTTGGATGTATGTATATATGTAAACAAAAAATGAAAAAAAATTATTTATGCATGAAAAAGGAATTTTCTAGTGTTGTTGGAAGTTCCAAAAATAAGTCCAGGTATGTTGCCAATTTTACAGCACTGTTGATTCCAAAACCATGGCAGATTATCTATTTTACTGGCTAAACAGAAGAAAAAGAAAAAGCACCTTGTGATTTCTGTGCTGTATCTCTCCAGGACGTCAATAATCATGGCCCTACATAACTTCCTATCTTTCATAGCCTTTACGTAATGTTTATCTCCTTACTATCTCTCCCAGTCCAGGTTCTGTTAGACATGGTTGTGAGGTACCATAAATTTCATCTTAGAAGTCGAGTTTTCAAGTCTAAAAAAAAAAAAAAAATCTTTCCAAAATTATGTGTTGACTTATATGGTGGGAATAAAATGCAGGCCTCTATTGCCAAGTTGTAAACAAGTGGGACAGCACTCATAACAAATATTGTACCCCAGGCAGGTTGAAATTGGAGTGGCGGGGGCTGAACAATTATCCTTCTGGCCAACCTGCATATGTCTAATGCAATGACTATCTGGATTGAAAATATTACCAGTTGCTTGATAATAAGCAACTTACCCGTGTTAAAATTATCCCATGAAATAAGGATTTTTTTTAGGAAAATGTGAACAAAAAGGACAGATAGACTGCTGAAATTTCTTGGGTACATAACAAAGAAAGAAGGCATGGAGAATTTGACACTCAGAGGACATATTGGATGCAGGAAATAAAGAGTGCTGAAATGCAAGAAGAGTGGAGGGAAAAGGCGAGATACCTGGTTGATAAATGGATGGTAAAACAGGGACTGGGAGGGATAGAAAATGAACAGATATTATTTAGAACTACAAAGTTGTGGAGAGCCATTATTGCTCATGTCCTGTAGTGACATAGCATAAAAGAAAATCATCTATGATGATTTAATCATCATTTTTTGGTAACTATACTTTCTGATTCTCATAGTATTTTTTTAAGAGTCCATTATTTGGACAGTTATCCGCATCTTTTTTGTTTTTTATCACTATATTTTCACACTTTAGCTTTCTGTGGCTGTATATCCTATTTGATAATCCTTGAATGCTGTCTGCAACCCTAGCAAAAATTATGCTTAGAGGATGTTCAACTAGCTTCTTTTTTGTTTTTAATTAATTTACACTAAAACATCTAACTTTTGTTTAACCACTGGGAAGGTATGTCTTTCCCATACTTACCTACCAGTTGCAGAATATATTACAACATCAGTTTAATTTGTTAGAATTGCAAGGACTAGACTTCCTTTATAACTTAGAGATGGGGAAAGCATGCTCTATTTTGATCCCAACCTGAAAATCAGGTAAAATTGGAGCCAGATTTTTATTTACTAAGCTAGATTTGTTTTGGCACAAGGCCATAAATATTTGGTTCCCATATTGAAGTCAAGTTTTCTGTCAATTAGCTAAGACCAACAGTTTGTTAAGGACTAATGTACTCAATTTTCACTTCAGACTAAATTGCATATTTAAAAAATACCATTAATTTAAATAATTTATATATATATATATATATATATATATATATATATATATGTTTCAAGCCAAAAATGATCAGTTGTCAAACAAATAATTATTTGTATCATATCTGTAATTTTATTGGCTGTGAATTAAAAGCAAAAAACTTTCAGGCAACATCCAAGTTCGATAATTTTTGCCAGGAGTTGTTTTATTTTCTTTTAGTATGGACACATGACAGATTCAAGCAGATTTTGCTCATGTGAGAAAAGTATTGGCTGACACTCATTGACTGCCATATGCAATGTTGTTCTATAAAAAAGGCTGAAGAGTGTTTGACGGAAATGCTATGATAAAACAACAAAGAATCAGATGTGATGTAATAAGTCGTTAAACAGTTTTAAATGTTTAAAAAGTATGAAAAAATTTACTTAAATTTTTCATCATTTCAGTCGCAGCAAAAATAGAAACATTCTTTTAAAAAATCGTTTTACTTTTGAATATATTTTGAATTTCTAAGATAAATCCATCATTATTTTAGATTATTTTCCTCACCTTTGTTGTTATTATCACAATGTTTTGAATCCCCCACCCAATGCCCTGGCCACCTTCTTGTCAATCCAGATAACTTTCAAGGAATGTTGAACTGAATCCTTTATTTTATCTACTGGGGTTAGATTGTTTTCATTCTGCAGCCCATATCTAGGGATATCTTTTATTATTTGTAGTACTTAGTTATTATCTGTCTATATTTCTGAGATGAGGTACATTATTTACATTATTCGGACTATTGTCCCCATCTTTGTCACCATATTTATTACGTTTTGGCCGTTGTACACTCCGGCCTTCTTCAGGTGGTTGAAATGTCAAACTTTCTTGTATAATCTGATTTGTCCATCACTACAGTTGCATTACCTCTGTCAGCCGGTAGTATGATGATGACCATGTGAACTCAATAAGACCTTCGATACAGTTCACAATGGAGAAAGAGAGTAACAACACACTCCCATTTCTGGATGTTCTAATATCTCGAACAGAGCATTGGTTTAAGACATCCGTATACCGTAAACCGACATTCACTGGACAGTATCTTAATTTCAACTCCCACCATCCATACAGCATAAAGAAAGGGATCACCCGTTGCTTACAACACCGAGCAAAAGTCATAAGTGGTGACCCAGAGACATTAAATAAAGAACTGGTCAGTATAAGCATTACCCTACAATGTAAATAATGTACTTAGTTATTGTTCACCTTGTTTCCATTGAGTTCAAGTTGGTACTGCTCAGCCAAGAAAGTTTTAATATTGAGTCTTCGTTCATTCTAATGTTTAAAAAAATTATATACTGTATATACTCATATATAAGTGTACTTAAAGTATAGCATGACCCTTGAATTTTTTGTAAAGAAACCTGATTATTTTTTCATATCGCTTGTGTATAATATGACCCCAGTTTCTGAGCAATACTAGTATATCTAAAAAAGTCATATATTATTGTATACCAAAAATAAAGCTACTAAAATTAAAATTAATTTTCTATTTCAACCTGTGAAATTATCATTTACCATAAATTGCAGTGCATCTTATCAAAATATTTTAAGAATATATAATATATATATAATATATATAATATAGAATTATAAGATAATATATATAATATATTATATATAAGATAATATATATAATATATATATAATATATATATAATATAGAATTATAAGATAATATATATAATATATTATATATAAGATAATATATATAATATAGAATTATAAAATAAAGTAATACCAGTAAATCTAAAGAATATAATTTTTGAATGGGTTTGCTTCCAGATAGTTTCATACTAACACAGGTCTTCCACATGGCTCTATCCTTGGTCCTATGATTTTCTGATCATCATCAGTAATCTTGCTGATGACATCAGTTTCCAGGTAGATATTTATGTAGATGACTATACCATTTACACCTGTCTCAGTAGCAAATCTGTCAGAGCTGACAAAGCAAATCTGCCCACTGTCCTTGAAAAGCATCTCCAATCAATGGTTTACTTAGACAGGAAATGGCTTGTAAATATTAACGCCTCCAAAACAAAACTGCTCCCATTTAACCATCATAGAGAACACTAGATTCTTGGAGAGCAACACAGTTAAAAATTTGCAGAGTGTTATCAACTCTGACACCATATCTGCTGTGTTCCTTCAGGAAGTGGGTGATCACAGCCCTCCACAAAATTGTGTTCTTTGTAGCTCTAAACAACTTTTTCTTGCTCAGCCATTCACTCACACAAACCCATTAAGTTGTTTGCTGTTTCTCCCTCTACTATTTGTTCCCTAATATGAGTGTTGAAGCTGTCCTTCTTCATAATGTGTACAATCATGACTCTCCACAACTTCCTATATCAGGTGCTAAAAATGGCAGTGAATGTTGGACAATTTCTCCAACGATCACAGTCACGAATCCTGTGATTCATTAGGATTTGGGGGGAGAAGAGGATTCATACCTTTCCCAAGGGTATTAGTGAATTATAATGGATCTGACTGCAATTGGAACTCGGCTCTCTGATTCCTCAATCTGAGCCACTATCCATTACTCCATCCTTATAATTTCTCCAGTGGTGAGGTTATAAAAAAAAAAAAAACCAAAAAGCAGGAAAAATGTAGTTCTACAGAAGGATACTGAAAATTCCATGGAGAGAGCTAGTAAACAACAAGGAATTCTTAAAGAAAAATGGCAACAGAATGAACACTTATACTCAGAATCAGGAAAAGAATTCCTTGGACGCATAATGAAGAAGGAGGGCTTGTAAAACTTAACCCTCATGGGGGTACATTGTGGATAATAAAGATAGCGGTAATCATTGAGCCACTTACCTGATGAGTTTGTCAAGTTGGGGCGGGTGGGAGTCATAGCAAAGGGAGATAACTGCTAAGAACCACATGAGATAGTCCTTGTTACACGTGTTTTGTCCATGGTATTTTTAGCATTTATCTGTCGAACCATATTCCCAATATTTCAAGCCTCTTCTTCATCCATATGAAATAGCCAAAATGTGACTATGCTGAACAATGTGAGGATATTAGGCATAGATTAGTGTTTAAGAAAAAAATTCTGTATTTTTTTTTTTTTCATTCTGTAATATCTCTGATTGAGGTGAGAAAAAGTTTTTATTTTTTTTTTTTTTTTTTGTATAAGGTGTCATAATGGTTATCAAAAATATAAATAGATTTTCGAATCCTGCTTTAACCTTAATTAAGTTATACATTGGGTTTGCTAATGTAGCCTTTTGTACCTTCCAGTCGTTTCTCTATTTCAGGCTTCATTCTGAAAATGGTGATGAGTTTCCTTTTTGTTTCATATATTTTGCTTTGCCTGACCTTATGGTTTCACCTTTGATTATTATAAGTATATATCATGACTTTTTAATGAACCACAGACATGTGAGGCCTAATGGGCATTATTCTTATTCATTTCTTTAGTCTTCCAATGCACCGATCTCCATATTAATACATGAACTCTGCTTTCTTGAATGATGTGTTTTCATTGGTCTTCCATTCGGAATCTGGCAGATTTTTCTATTTCCCACCACCATTAAATTGGAGGCTATGCATTGAGTTTTTGGTCATATTGTCCTCAGAATAGATTACCTAAGACTTCTCTCTATTTTGTGACATCATTTCTTTTCCTAACCAATGGGTATTCCTCAATTTGCATATGGCTACAAACTGTGGTGCCAATTCCATTTCCAAAGATGATTGTACCCAAAAGAAAAGATTAGCCATTAACTGTAAGAGAGAATGAATGGTTGTCAGTAAAAGGGATCAACCAAGATGCGATGTTCGAATAATGTGGATTTAAACATTAAGCAAGTGTATAAATTCAATTTTGGGGGGAAAAAGTGTGGCACAGACAAATGAAACGCATAATAGCAGAAATATACTTTTTCAAAAAGTGGATTAGATATTAAGATTGAAAAATGTCCTGTGGAACATTGAAACAGGTGTTCACCTGTTAGTTAATGTCAGATATATGGTAGTGATTGCTAGACAATTACTTCAGAGATGAAGAAGAGACCTCAAGTGACAGAGATGTGCTTCTACTTATGAATGCACTAAATTAGATAGAAATGAAAAGTTGCAAAGAGAAATTCTAAAGAAATTACTGCTAGCGGCCAGAAAGAAACAGCGGAAGGCTTTGAGATACATAATAAAAAAGGCTTTGAGATACATAATAAGGAAGGCTTTGAGATACATAATAAGGAAGGCTTTGAGATACATAATAAAGAAAGAAGATTAAGAATTTAACACTGACAGGAAACATTGAAGGCAAGAGATGCAGGATGAAACAGAAGGTAACTGACTTGAGAAGATGGCAAAGAGATTAAAGAAAAAAAAAGTAAGTTGTTGAGAGTGATAACCGCCCATGTTTT